>OX336389.2:491176019-491734019 GCA_946902985.2 Meconema thalassinum
ATGTTGCCAACAATACCATGCGTGTGCTGGTCAGAAATAATCTGAAATATTATGATATCTTGTTGTGCCAATTTTGGATGAAATCCATTTGTTAGTATAGAAGTTACATGTATTTTAAAATTGGACATATCAGCAGGCATAGAAACATGTTGGCAGCACTGCCTTGTATTAATTACTCCAAATTAATCTAGAATGTCAGGTGCTATACGTGTGCAAAGTATAGAGCTTTTGGCTTGCATACTTTCTGGTATATTGATATTAGTGTAAAATAAATATAGACAGCATTTATTAGCAGTTGGCAGCCCTGATTGCTCTTAACAATACTCATAGTCATATCTGTTATGGTACACATAGCACATACGAAATTTGGTTGAAATCCAACTGATAGTATAGAAGTTACATGTATTTAAAAATTGGTCGTATCAGCAGGCTTATAATCATGTTGGTAGAACTGACGTATATAAGTTACTCGAAATTAATCTAAAATGTCAGAATATACGAGTGCATAGTTTAAAGCTGTCGGCTTGCAAACTTTCTGATATATTGGTATTTGGATAAAAAAATAAAGAGAGCAATTATTAACAGTTGGCAGTCCTTGTGGCTCTTGAGAATACGGTCAGTCATATCTGTTTATTTACAGATATTACATACAAAATTTGGTTGAAATCCAATTAATAGTGTAGAAGTTATATGCATTTAAACATTGGACCTATCAGAAGGCTTAAAATTATTTTGGCAACACTGTCATGGTTGTCCTCCTGGAAATTAAACTGAAATAGTATTATCTACATGTGTGCCAATTTTGGAATAGCTCCCATGCATACCATGCAAGATATCCAACATGGAGCTCAAATTTCTAGTGCGTTTTTTCAGCAGTTGGTAGCACTGACATCATTTTCAAATATGGTCATGAGATATTCCGGTGCACATCTTTACTCATACTAAATTTGGTTTTGATTGCTGCAGCCGTTTAGGAGTTGATAGGGGGGGGGGACACACACAGAGCCAGACAGACCGACAGACAGAAGGACAGACAGACAGACAAACAGACAGACAGACATACACACATTTTCCCGGATCGATCTCATAAGTGTACTTTTTCCTCATTTTTGCAAAATGTGAAAAGTAGGCTAATAATCACCCTCTCTACCCACCATATAGACGTAGCACTCCTGAATGAAACCTTCCTCCGCAGCGACCAACTTGCCCTTCTTCCCGGTTACACCCTACTGCGCGCCGACCTCCCCCACAACTTAGGTCGTGGTGGAGCGGCACTGGCTTACCCATGTTATCCTATCCTCTCCCGAAACCTACTCGCCCGCCCAACCACTCCTGATGCCATCATAGCGCATAACTCCCTACTTCACCTAATGCATGTCACCGTCCTACCACTTATTGTGTAATTAATTAGGATGAAGTAAAACAGAAGAAAATTGTTACAGGCTAAAGCATCACACATTTTACAAAAATAGGAATTTTTACTGATGCAAACCCAGAATAATACAGAGTTAATACACAAAATAAACTCAAAAATGTAGTTTCAATATCCACCTCAGTGGGAAAGAGCATCCACGTTTATGAAATCTTAGTATTTTGTAGACATTTTCGTTCCCACCATATTATCACGGTGGGTGAGTGGTCATCGTATCAGACTACCAACACCAAACTTCCAGGTAAGTGACTTTTGAAAGGCGACAAAAATCACGACACGCATGCCACACTTTGTTTGCATGCTAGAGAACCCATTTGAATTCAGCCGGCCGCGTTCATAATGTCAAAATCAACCTCGGGACCCTCCGCCAAAACAAAGTTCCTCCTTTCTCCACTAGAAAGCGCTACTATGTCAAGGAGCCCAGACATCCAACTTGAGTAAGTGTAGACAATTGTTGAAAAAAAAATTGCCTTTGGGAGCGAGTGCCATGGACGCTGGGCGGGCAGTAAAAATTCATAATTGTAAGAGAGGCGGTACGAATAGCGAGAAGAAATGTAGAGGGGATGGGAGTGAAATGCGTGAGGCGTGTATAAGTTCTCATAGAATCTACGTACACTAGCTAGAAGAAATAATAACGTACGTATTAAAGTGGAAATGATACGGGGTTTGTAACTGGACACCTCTCAGTTTATTCACACAACCGCTGGAGCGGTCTTGTTTCGTGCATCGGTAAACTATTCTTTACTACGGAGAATGCAATAACCAGTACTATTTACCTGAGTTATCACTCTAACATACTTTATTATACAGTATACTAATTTTACTCTGAGAGTAAATATCATATCAATGCAACAAGATTTAAGTACACCAAGGAAATTAGCTTTATAGGAAGTACATCATTATTCAGCACCAACATCATCACCGGGTGCTTCATCACTCCCAGTTGAAACTATCTGGTTGTAGAACCACGAACAGCCAGGTGGAACATATTCGAAGCAATATCTTGAACATCCTTTGCCTTATTTGTATTGACTTTAAAGACACTGCGATGTAGGAGACTTGATGCGGCTGGTAAGGAAAGAGTAGCTCCTGCTTTCTTCAAAACAAAGTAATCTCTTATCATGGTAGGCCTACTCGCATTGACACTGCACGAGAGTTCATTGCTGTTGTATTGAACGTGCAATGTCTATATTTTGACAGTGTCAACATTGCACCTTTACGAGTACTGACCTTTGGTTGGAAGAAGGTTTTGAAGTGAGTTGTGTAGTCCAAAACATTGTTCGTGTTACATCATGAACATGAACTTGCGACTCACATTCTGTTCCAGGGCTGTCAGGGTTCATGCGCCGGCATGAAGAGTTAAAGCAACCCTAACAGCTCCATTTAGACTCCTACTGCGCACTAAATCAGTGCAGCAGTACAGATTTTGCACCGATAGATAAAGCTTTTTCTTATGATAGCTTACAGCAAAAGCAAAAGAAAAAACAACGAAATTGACCTAAAAGTGGAGCTGTCTAGTTCTTGCGCTGGGCTCTTCATTTTTAAACGTATTGTACGTTTTTAAAGGCCTGATGAATAACAACTGAGGTAAGACAAGAGGAATTTGCTTTTAAAGCTATCAAATATCCCTGAAATGTATAAGAAAAATATATTAAAAACGAAACGTCCTAACTTTCTATCGGTCCTCATAGGTCCCATTCCATATACTCGTCTTTTTGTAAGTTATGAGTAGTCTCATGATTATGGCTTGCAACAGACACCATGGACAGACATACCACAGGTACATAATTCCACTTTAAGCATCGGCTATGCGAACTCTAAAGTTGTAGCCTGGTAGGTGGCAATTATTGTGCATGCTACTGTGAGTTATGTAGAGAGTGAAAATACTTTCGGCAAATCCATTGTAATGGAGGCTTAGCTGAGTTTAGCAACATCGTTCACTGTCTTAAATGCTTTCTCTACTCTTCTCTGATGTATTTCTAAATAGACTTTAGCCCTAAGTGACACGAATGTGACCATATCCCTTGTTTTTGTGTGAAGTGAATCACAAGTAAAGTATAGGTCTCTTTAATGGCAGACTAGCAAAACATTTGTAGTACGGTATATTATCTGGAAGGAATCAAAGAGCTTGTTCTCATTCAGTTCTGGAATCAAGTACTATTGTTTCGATTTGTTGCGATTGTAGTGACTCTTTTCTCTTGGGAAAGTGTCGTAATCTTCTGTGGAGAGATTTAAAATATCTCCATGAATGTGTTCTTACCTAACCTCTTGATATATCCACTACTGTCAGGAACAATAAAAGCTATTGTAGACAGCCTCCTTCAATCCGAAGGCTCTTCAAAATTACAATTACGACGCCTCTACACGGGAAGAATTTATAATAGTCTCATATGGTACCGTAGCTTCCTTGCTCATTATGACTTAGTTTGTATATGATACAAGAAAAATGAACTTCATGTTCATTATTTCGTACATCTGTACATTTAGTTACATATTCTCACCTGAATCAAACAATAACCGCTCGTCTTGTAATTGAAAAACTGATTCCTACCATACCATACATCAGAGATAGGTACCGTACCTGTGATAAAATAACCTAACTTATACAATACTAAATTGATTTGAAGGTTTTACCGGTATCTATATCTTATTTGTAGGTATAGTACGTGTATGGTTTCCCACTAAACCTAACTTATTTCTGTCGACTTCTATGCGATTTGGACCTTCCTTTAGCGTCACTAAAACACTTAAATTAGCATTTAAAATGTTACCTCCAACTTCTATAACGGCAAAGCAACAACGTATATTACTGTGGCTTCAGTGTAACTGATATATGTGACGCCGGTATTTAAATCATCTACCACAGGAGAACCTGTGCCTGACCCGTATATCGATTATAATCAAGTGAATGTAACTAAAGATACATTGCTCGTCTTCATTCGATCACATCAAAGTACATGACATGTACAAGTAAGCTATGACCAGGAACATATGAATACAAGAGATTAAAAGATTGAAAAGTTTAATTTTAACTAATGACAATATAATATTGAATATACGGCTCTGAATTAAATTATGCAACAGCTAAAAATAAGTTATAACAGTGCATCAATCTGCATGCACCGAAAGTACAGCTTTGCTAAACAGGGCATATATGCCACATTTTATGGCATTACTGGGTCACAAACTAAATACCACAAGAAGGATAAACATGTCCTTGTAAACCATAAATTACACATTTAATGTCACATTTCGCGATACCAGTTAATCACACGCATTACCACTATGCGGCTTCTAAAACCACACTTATGGCAAACGTTAGCCGCACGTTTACCGTAGTTGATTTTGCGCAGCTTGCTCAGGTGGTCGTAACCCACTCCCCAGGGCGGAAGGCGCACGCTACTGATTTATAGCCCACTTCACAGACATGTAGTGGCTGGAATCGGACAGCATGCCGCTGCCTGCCCCGTGTGTTAATGTTCTGCTAGGGTAGAATGCTGCCAAATGCAGAACAATATTCGTGGCCTGGTCTACTGGAATATTGGCATGTATACAAACTATTGTTTGTTTGTTGCACCATGCATGCGGGGTATGCTAAGTTTGGTCGTAGAATCCGCCACATATCAAATCATATACCAATACAATGGAGCTTACACTTAGATTGCTTATGAGAAAGTATATTGTGGCACTTAGATCACTTAGTACTTCCACTCTACACACAGGGCATCAAGTACAATGCTCACACTCGCATACAGGGCTCATGACGAAATATCCCAGGTCCGAAACTGAAAGAACAACAGGCCAACTTTCTATTAAATATTTGACAGCCGCAGAGCCCTTCGAGATAGCTCACACACACATACCCCGACTGAGTTTGTGCTGCACAATTATCCTCTAGTAGCTTCATCGATCATTTCTACAGCAAGGTGAAGACTTGTTTTGTAATTTGTGTTCAACGGGAACAAATAATTCCACAAGATCCCATCGGCGAGTGAATATTGAAAACCAGCCGTGCACAGTAATTTGACACTGTTAGTCCATAACCTGAGGGAATACTACATATATTTTAATTACAATCATCTATTACACTCTGTCCAAATGGTGGTCGATATTTACAGCAATCAATATAGTCTCGAGAATAGTAATTTTCGACTTATTTTGTGTCACTTCACGAAGATTATTCCAGCTTAACAAGAGGCAAATGATATTCAAAATCGTTTAGTTGTATACCTATTATAACCATTGAAAGTACGGGTAGTGCGTATGCACACACACGCACATACGCACACATAGGATGAAAATGGGCTATAATAGGCTTATGCGATCACCGTTTCTCCGTGTGTGAGTGTGCGTTCTCTGTATTTGTGTCCCTCCTTAATAAAACCTAAACGGCTGGAGAGATTTCAATGAAACATGAGAACATACTACTAAATTGTCCGACGCTGAACGTGCCCTTCAAATTTAAATGCGTCTCGCTAATCCAACATAGCGGCCGCGCGAAATATTTGACCGGCATTCTATGGCTCCGAAACGATTACTGATATCACCCTGAAAGTATGTATGGTGATAGAAAATACTATGATTAGTTCAGATAGGTGACGCTTAAGAACATGTTAGGAACAAAACCAACATGGCGGCCAAGAGAAGTTTAAATATACAAATGGCATTTTCTCGAGATCTAATTCACCGTGGGCAGTGAAACCTAACACCCTACAGTACATGCCTATACAAGATTTAATCTACCAGCATCTAAATCAATTCAATTGTTCCCATTAATGCAAGATGATGGCTGTGCGAAATGTAAAAATTAAGTTTTCTTGTGTCCTAGTCATGCGATCGAAGTAAATGTTTTAATAATAAACCTACGCAATAATCTTGATCTAATAGTACATAAATCTATGACCTACATATAGAGCAATTCAATATGGTGACCGTCCAAAATATTTAAACGATTCTCAATATCTGCGAATCTATAGCAGCAATCAAACTGAAATTACGTATGTTGATAGAGGGTAGTATTATAAGTTCACCTACGGATCTTGCAATAACCCAATGAACACAAATCCAAAATGGCGACGACGCAACATTTGAATATTTATATGGATCTTTCTCGCAACTTAATTAATCGAGCACACTGAAACATGGCACGGTAAATCATCATACAAGGCTTAATTGGGCCTATACTGGTGTATAAATTAATTCAATTTCTTTGAGAACCTAGAATTGGTGGCTGTGCAAATTCTAAAATAACAGTTATAATATTATTGGGTCCAAAACAAGCGATAGAAATGTAGGTTAGTATAATGAGCCACAAATATAATACTTATCTGCCGGCATACAATTCAATAGCAGACATTTAAAACAAACTAACATGGCATCCGTACGAGGCATTTCACCGGTTCTGAATATCTCCCAAACTATTTAAGTAACCAAACAGACATTGCAAATGGCGTTGAAGGACTGTTATGTAAGGGCAAATATGTGACTTCCCAAATCCTGAGAAACATAAAACATCATGGTGGCCAAGTGATTTTCAAATATTTAAATACCATAAGTTTTCTGGTGATGAGTGCAGTGAAACTGGGCTCAGAGAATCTTTATTCAGAGGTTAGTATAGAGACATCACATGTTCAATTGTTTTCAAGAATTCAAGATGCATCAGTTCTAAATTTTAAAGCCGTTTTTTAGCCTAATTTCAATTTTAGCAAAAAATGAGAGTAGACTTATGACATCTACACAGGGCCGAAAATAGTGTGTGTTTCTATGTGTGAGTGTGTGTGTATGTGTTTGCCATTTGGAATGTCTCTCCCCCCCCCCCCCCCCTATCAATTCAAACACGGTGAAAGTGAATTGAAGGAAATTTGGTACAGAGGTAACACTAGCAAAGGGCGCCTCAGTGTAATGCTTTATATCGCCGCACATCTTGATGGAAACGTAATGGCGGCCACCCAAATATTCAAAGCTTAAATCAAATTACGACTAACCTTAAAATCTGATCTCTACCAAATTTTGCAACAGCGTACTGCACCCGAATCCCGCATAGTCATAGCCTATATCCGCCAAGATAGAAAAGGATTGTAGGGAGGTCGATACCCGGCCAGGTTGACCAACACTACCCTACCAGGATAATGACTAGGGAACCCTCGATGCATACCGGCCATGCAACAACACTTCCGATTAGTTACACATTTACATAGAAAATAAACTATCCTAAACACAAAATGGTAGGACGAGAATCTCGGCTCTCGGGTGTGAACGGTGAACGTTGAGACTAACTTGAACTCTAGTAACTAATTCGCAGTATTATCGCATGTCGATTGCCAGAACGAAATAATGATCAGATATATAAAAACGAACAGGCAAACAAAAACTAGTGCCTGGGATATATTTCCAAACAAATACAAATAAGAGAAAATAAAAATAATCCCTATCACCATGAATAAATAAACATATTAAAATTAACTGTTACACACGTCAAATAGTTATACTATTTGTAGAATAAGTGTTGCTGAATATTCTCGTTACAGCAATGTAACGATATTAAGTTTCACAAAATGATTACGTAAATTTACAGTCACCCTGTGGCTGTGTCATTGAAATGGTCTGATTAAAATCAGCAGTTCACTCATGAGCATGAAGTTAACATTACAAATACCCTACATTATACACGGGCGTGCGTAGAATGTTACTATCTACTCTAATAATATTGTTATTAATAATATATGGTTTAAATATTTACATTATTTACAGTTCTCGTGCTTCACACGGTTTAAAAATTACCATTAACACTGTCAGTCGCGCTCTGACAGCTTCATAGTGTCTTTGTTACAAAAACAGTTCTTTTTACAATGCTTCTACCAACGATAAAATTCTCAGGTAGTTTTAGTGGTAAGTCATAATAAATAAGCCTGAGTATCAAACAATTAAGTTAAATACAGCTTGGAATGTCGTGTCAATGAATAAACCAATAGGATAAAGATCGATGCGAAACTAATTAAAAACTCTATACATCACGTGGATCATATACAAATACTCTCAAACCAAGGCTTCATAACGTAACAGAATTGTCAGAAATAACGAATTAATTTTTGTTACGTTACTGCTTCCGTACCCAAAACAAATGGTATATGAATAACGTTTTTAGTGCGGCAACGAAATAAGGGGTTATAATTTTCCCTGGTTTGTGCTATTAACGTTATAACCAGCAGAGGAGAAGATTCCGTTATTTTAAAATGCGCTCCCGTTATTAACGTTATAAGTCTAGTAACGGTATGACAGCGATTTTGACCCGCTGCGCGCCATCAATAACGTTATTCAGGCAGAGTGGTCGATTCGGTTATTTCAAAATGCAAACCTACTAATAACGTTATAAGCCCAGTAACGGTATACGAGAGATTTTAACCTGTTATACGCTATCAATAACGTTATTCAGGGCAGAAAAATTAATTCCGTTATTTAGAAATGTGAACCCACCAATAACGTTATAAGCTTTGTAACGGTATGCGAGCGATATTTACGAGCTTTGCGTGGTCAATAACGTTATTCATGGCAGAAAAATAATTCCATGATTTAGAAATGCGAACCCACCAATAACGTTATAAGTCTAGTAACGGTATACGAGCGAATTTTACCAGCCATACGCTATCAATAACTTTATTGATGGCAGAAAAATAATTCCGTGATTTAGAAATGCGAACCCACCAATAACGTTATAAGTCTAGTAACAGTATACGAGCGAATTTTACCAGCCATACGCTATCAATAACGTTATTCAGGGCAGAAAAATTAATTCAGATATTTTGAAATGCGAACCCACCAACAACGTTTTAAGTCTAATAACGGTATCCATGCGATTTTTACCAGCTATGCGCTATTAGTAACATTATTCTAAGCGGAGAAATTGATTCCGTTATTTCAGAAAAGAATCTCGTCAATAACGTTATGGAAGTGTCTATTTGCCCGCTTCCCGGACAAGCATGGAAGGTGACCGTGAACTGACGATGCTGGGCCATATGTAATTCCAGGCCAATTATTTATTCAAACATAGTATAATTAGCCTACTTCTTGAAATATCAATAATAATCAACATAATGATTTCAATCTGAGTGCGTGCCCCATCAGACAGGGCAAGGCACCTGGCTCGTTTCGATCGCGGTCATATTGTAGCCTACGTTAGAAACATGTTTCCTAAAATCAATACGATGGATCCCATTGATTCGAAATATTTCTTGTTGCTTCATATAGGGGTTTGGAACATAGCCTATTGTTCATCAGTCCCATGTAGTTGAAGTCTGATGAACTTTGTTATTTTTGGAGTTGGCAATGGCCTTGACTTAGGAACTATCCACGCATTTTCCTGGAGTGGAAGTGGGAAACCCCAGTAAAACACTCTAAGATAGCTAAGATGGGAATCGAACTCACCTTCTCGCAGTGTTGCCATATAAGGCAAAGTGTAACCTACACACCAAACTTTCACTCCTTTGTGACCAATAAGAGTATTTCTTTCCCAAATTAAACCTCCCGTTCTTGCTTTTCGTTTACTTGGTATCCTATTTTCATTTAGTAGTGATAGAAGCCATCTTTCAGTGATGGTTATTTCTAACGAAGAAAGCTATTCAGTCGGTCAACACGAAATTCGCGTCGACCGAATGAAATGCTTTCTTTATTATTTTAATTTATGAATAAATAGGCGTATGACATCACATTTAGTCCGTGTGTGTGCGTATGTGTGTGTGTCCCCTAATAAAATATAAACGGCTGGAGCGATTTCAATGAAACTCGGTAAAGTCATAGTACTATTTTGTCCGACCCCGACCGTGATCTTCAAATTTTATTACAGCTCACCAATCCAACATGGCGACTGTGCGAAATATTTCACTGGCATTCCATATCTCCGAAACTATTACAGATATCACCCTGACATTTTGTACGGTGATAAAATGAACTACTAGATGGGACTCTCAAAATTCCTGTTAAGTAACAAACGAACATGGGGGCCAAGCGAAGTTGATACATTAAAATAGATCTTTTTTTTTTCGCGATTAAACCATTCGAGCGCCGACAAATGGTATAGCAAATGTTATACACCTTGTAATGCACTGATATCTTATTCAACTCAATTGTTTACATAATCGCAAGTTGGTGCCTGTGTGAAATTTAAAAATTACGTTTTAATTTCTTGTGTCCTAATCATGCGATCGTAGCCAACGTTTGAAAAATGAACCTACCGTACGCAATAATCGTCATCTAATAGTACATAGCTCAATGGTCTGCACATATTTAGAAATATTTAGACGATTCTCAGTGTCAACTAATCAATGACAGCAATCAAACTGAATTGTTTTCATAACCACAAGATGGCGCCTGTGCGAAATTTTAAAATCTCGTATTTAGCCTATTTCCATTTGTGAAAAAATAGGCTTATGAGATCACCTTTTGTCCGTGTGTGTGCACCAGGGCCGTGCAATGGGCAAGGTGAAGCAGTGTTAGCAGGTGAAGCGCAGCCCTATCCTGCCTATTTCTGAGCAGTGCAGCACATCACACTAGCACTGCAGCGCTTAGTCGCACAAGCACTGTCCATTTGACGGGGTGCTGCAGTACGTTTAGTACTGAGTGCAGAGCCTGGACACTAGGTGCACTGGAGCCAACATTTTGTCATATGCTTGTGGTCTGCCGTGCTCATAACGTCTTTTGTGCCTGGGGAGCACAAACATACCATAGTGGGAAAGTCACTCCTTAAAGAAACACACCGAAGACGTATGAAACATGATATTTGGACGTACATGAACCAGATCTGCAACAAGGATACAACAAGTTGCATACTTTTTAGCCTATTTTCATTTATGAAAAAATAAGCTTATGAGATCACCTTTTGTCAGTGTGTCTGTGTGTGCGCGTGTGTGTGATATGGTGTGTGCCCCCCCCCCCTAATAACTTCTAAACCGCTGGAACGCTTGCAATGAAACTCGGTAAGTTCATAGCACTATTCCACACCACCCCGACCGTGCCCTTCAAATTTTGTTACATCCCACCAATCCAACATGGCGGCTGTGCGAAATATTTTGACCAGCATTCGATATCTACGAAACTATTACCGATATCACCCTGGAATATTTCACGGTGATAAAGGGAACTACTGGAAGTTCACCAATGTGATTTTTGAAAACCTGATAACTACAGAACCAACATGGCGGCCAAGCAAAGTTGCGACTTTTAAATAGACGTTTCTCACGATTTAACCAACCAAACGCAATGCAACTTGGTACAGTATATGTTTATACACATTGTAATGTACAGACATCTAACTTCATTTAATTGTTTACATAACCTCAAGAAGGCGGCTGTGCGAAATATTTCACCGGCATTCTATATCTCTGAAACTATTAGCGATATCACCCTGAAATTTTGTACGGAGATAAAGGGCACTACTGGAATTTCATCTATAAGACTTTCAAAAACCGGTTAACTAAAAAACGAATATGGCAGCCAAGCGAATTTGAAAATTTTAAATAGACCTTTCTCGCGATTTAATTATCCAAACGCAATGAAACTTGGTACAGGAAATGTTTATACACATTGTAATGCACTGGTATCTATATTAGTTCAATTGTTTACATAACCTCAAGATGGCGAATGTGCGAATTTTAAAATTAAGTTTTTATTTCTTGTGTCGTAATCATGCGATCGAAGTGAGAGTTTGAGTAATGAACCCTTGAAATAATTTTCCTTTAATGGTACGTGACTCTATGGCCTGTCATATAACAATCCAACATGGCGACCATCCGAAATATTTAGATGGATCTCAATATCTACGAATCTATTACAGCAATCAAACTAAATTTTTTAATCTTCATTGGGGCTGTGAGCATACGTTCACCTATAGGACTTTCAATAACCTGGTGATCACAAATCCAAAATGGCGGCGACGCGAAGTATACATATTCACATGGTCGTTTCTCGCAATTTGACCATCCGAGTGCAGTGACACTTGGTACAGTAAATCCTTCTACAAATGTTGATCCACTGGCATCTAATTTTTTCATTTGTTTCCATAACCACAAGATGGCAGCTGTGCGAAATTTTAAAATCTCGTTTTTACTTCTTATGTCCTAATCATGCGATTGAAGTTTGAATACTACACGTACACAATACACTTCACGTAACAGTACATAACTCTAAGACCTACAGATAAAAATTCCAACATGGCGACCATGCGCAATATTTAGCCGGTTCTCAATATCTGCGAATCTATTACAGCAATCAAACTGAACTTTTGTATGTTGATAGAGGCAATTAACATAAGTAGGATATATGAAAATAGGCTGTATAATTCTTCGCGGAATTACTTGTTGGGTTAGTTATTGTTGTTTTATGGAGCGGAACTACGAGGTCATCTGCCCCTTCTTTTTGGGTGATGTAGCAGGTGCAGCGAGATATAATAATCCTAAAAATAGAATCAAGCATATTTGTAATCATGCATGTGACAGTAACAGGGCCGGTATGGAATCAGGAGTGTTAAAATATATTTTTTAAATTTGTTGACATACTGTCACAAACCAGCCGACGTAGCTACACACGCTAACGTGCATGGTCAGACTACACCGAACTCGAAATACCACACACAACCATTTCATACCTTGCCTCATTAATTTCATTTGTCATTAAATCCTCTCATTAGATTGACGTCATGAAGGGCATCTATCCGTAATATCATTCCCACAAGGAAACTGTCTCACCATATCCCCTTCCTCATAGCAACCTAAATAATTACGGGTAGAACAAAAAAACTACATTAGGACTATAAAGCTATAGTCTACAGTATTTCAATAACAAGATTCTGAATTCACTAACTGATTAGATTGGTGCTGTTCAGGAATATGTGAATTCGAGAAACGTGCGTTAGTAAATTTATCAGATTTTTAAACTGAACAATATTCCGTCGCAATCTGAGGTAATTTATGTCTTTTATTCGTATTTTCAACATCGCCTGAAACAATAACTCATGGAATTTACCTACACATAAGATATACGGCAAAATAAGCAAGTTGACATGAAATCCTTCTAACTTTTGAAGTTTTAGGACAATTTTCATTATTTCAACAGTATGGAGACCAAGAGTGCTCTTCATCGTAAAACAATTTTGCTCTGAAAATTACAAAATCTGTTGTCTGTCTTTCTACCAGCTTGTCGGTATTTCTTTCGGTTGTTTGTTGGTTTTTGGAATTATTCGGCTCTTTGGTTATGGTATGCGAACCATCTCTCTAACTTACCAGGGGCACTGTAATGCCAAAAATACGAAGAAAGGTGTACTATTATAGTTCGTGCTGAAATTACATGGCATCGTGCAATAGATTGCGCTGACAATGAAAGAGATCACCTTGTGGTGTAGCGGCTAACAAAGTCAGGGTTTGATTCCCTGGCCTGCCAAGAAATTTAATTTCGGTTTGAGGTACTGAAATGGTATCGATGATACCTAAGTCATCAAAGGGGTGTTCATTTTGAGGACTTGCACCAGGTCAGTGAGCACAAGTTTTCCTTTTTTTTTCTACATTCTTATTCTGCAATTCGATCATTCATATGGGAACACGGAGAGAAACTCACCTCGTCGAGTTGTTATAATAGCTTCCGTAAAATATTCTCAAAGGCCAATGCTACAAGTAGCTGTCGTGAGTTAATCCAATTGTATATTTATATGTAATCCACACATCGTATTTAAGAACATTTGATTTTCAGAGCATTCTATGTTCTGGGCATAGGAAAACCTCGAAGCTAATTTCGCAATTTTCAGTGAATGAACATCCAAAGTATAGTAATCATCATGTAGGGACACCGTGCCACATATATACAGAGAGTGCAAGGATTGCTTGAAGGCAATGTGACTTGGTGCGTAATTTGTGTTTGTACAACGAATGAGGTTTTCATTACGGTGATGATGATGAAGATGGTGGTAACGATGAAGACGGTGATTTACTAGTTAGGAACCAAAGGAATACTTGAGAATTGAGCCTGAAGCGGATGTATGGAAAAAACAAAATGAACTTGCCGGTTGATTGCGAAAGTGTCTAATCACCATATTTTATGAACAACTTATCCAGAAGTGCACATGAAAGGGAGTAGTCAAGCACAAATAGGTGGAGTCAAAGGTTGCTCTTGTGTGAGACTGTATGCTGCAACCACTCTAGAGTGTCTGATAACCTAGCTCCGTTCAAACACCAAAATTAAGAAGGGAATCACCGACATAGATTTAAGATGCATCTGTAACATTTCAGAAATGTTACGCGATCCATGTTTTCGTGTCTTCCTCGTGTTAAAAGCAAAAGTACAATAGAATAATAATTGTTATTGGCCGTAAGAAGGAAACAAGATTTATGCTGGACCCCACCATCAGATGTGAAGTAACCATCGGCATAACAAGACAGGTCGTTTAGAGCTAACAATAGGCTTCAAAGAGAATTGAAAGCTTGTGGTACGTTTCGAATAAGGTAAAGAAACAACATCAACATTTTTTAATAACTTATCGTGTTTGGGTATGCCTAACTTAAGTGTAAATGGCGTAATTTTGCTATCAAATGAATCCATTCAATAATAGAGAATTGATCTACAATGTACTCGGGAACAGTATGAGACGTAGTCTATAGGTATCCAATAACATTTTATTGCCAATAATAATAGTCTAATAATAATAATAATAATAATAACAATAATAATAATGTGAAGAGAAGAGAAGAACGACTTCGAGAAATCCAGCCGCGACAGGCCGGCCACGCGCCCCTGAACTGAGAGTTCCAGCGTAGACAGTGTGCGCCTGGGTCATAAGGCCCTAAAAGCACTAGCCTGGCTTGCAGGGTACCACGACATACTATACAAAGCTCACTCGCACACGTAGCTAGCGGCAGGCGGGGAGAGTCAAGGACACAGATTACCTACTGACATGACATGACATGACATGATGTCACGCACCTACGCCGGGCCTTGGTGTGCATCCCCACCCCTCCCCCCTCTTCCACCACACCCCACCTAATAAAATCTAAGCGGCTGGAGCGATTTCAATGAAATTCGGTAAGGTCAAAGTAGGCCTACTATTTTGGCCGACCCCGATCGTGCCCTTCAAAGCTTATTATGTTTCACCAATTCAACATGGTGGCTGTGCGAAATATCTCTGGCATTCTATATCTCCGAAACTGTCACCGATATCACCCTGAAATTTTGTACGGTGATAAAAGTCACTTAAGTGACTTTCATAAACCTGTTAACTACAAAACGAACATGGCGGCCAAGTGAATTTGAACATTTAAATAGACTTTTCTGGCGATTTAACCATCCGAACGCAGTGAAATTTGGTACAGCAATTGTTTATATACAGTGTAATAAACTGATATCTAATTTTGTTAAATTGTTTACATACACTCATGATGGCAGCTGTGCAAAATTTTTAAATTATTTTTTTATTTCTTGTGTTCCAATCATGCGATAGAAGTCAACGTTTGAATAATGAACCTACGCAATAATAGTCATCTAATAGTACATAACTCTATGGTCTACATATAGGGTCTTTCATATTAAGTAAGAACGACGAGCGGCGGTTTTGTTATTCGCAACTGCAGCGGGCTTGGCCGAGTTTCTGGCGCCCCACGGTCCCCTGCTGTAGTATTGAATGCGCGCGCATAGTACAAACTTGACCTTGCAATAAGCGTGCAGGTGTTGTCATTCGCCATTCTGAACCTCAGATGGTAACATGTTCAGACAGTTATCATTGCAACATCGTATTTTTGCATGTAAAACTTATTTTAAGTACGAGTCGGCCCGGTGGGTAAGTTCAGCAATTTCCTGATGAAGTGTCACCTTCACTAGCACAGATTCACGTAATCCCTATATATATTATAATTGTGAAAATCTGTGTGTCCGTGTGTGTGTGTGTGTGTGTGTGTGTGTGTGTGTGTGAGTGTGTGTGTTAGTTTGTTACCTCTTGACACTAAATTGGCTGGACGGATTTGGATGAAATTTGAAATGGAGACAGCTTATACCTTGGGATAACATATAGGCTGCCTTTCATCCGGAAAGAAATCATTGTTCCCGTGGAATGGGCAACATAACTGAAAAGTCACCAAAAACACTCAACCAGGACAAAATATCGAAGTTGTCGCATAAAGACCGGACAAAGCTCATTTTACTCCCCTCGATGCAAGAAACAATACTCGGTAGGTCCCTACGGGACACCGAAAACTACATTTTAAGGCTCTAAAACCAACAGTTTCAAAGATATTCGCAGAAAACTATCTTCGCTCTGATTGATGAACTAATCGCCAGTCCGTTTCCATGGCAACACTACCTCAAGGTATGACATCCGATTTTCTATATATCCCTCTAGGAGGCAATGCCAATTCATTTATTACCTTTTTCAAGATATATATAAACACAATAAGAACAGTGTAGCGCGCCTGCCTCCCGTCCGGAGGCCCCGGGTTCGATTCCCGGCTCCGTCAGAGATTTTAGACACTGACGTGAGGGCTGCAACGGGCTGAACTCAGATTCGTGAGGAAAATTGAGTAGCTGTGAGGCAGCGCGCCGGTCACGAAGAACAAGATTAACGGCTGAGGGGACACTATGCACTGACCACGCGTCACCACAATATCTACAGGCCAAATGGCTGGGAAGCGGTCGCATGATAGGCCTAGGCCCTTCATGGGCTGTAGTGCCAGGGGTAAAAAATATTAGGGGAAGCGCCTTCTAATACCACCTTTAATTTTTAAACACTACAGTAGCGGCTATTAAATAAAGGTAGCGATATAGCTACGTTCAACTTCATAAACACTGGGCTCACAAATCCGGTATAGTTAAGTACAATAATATCGGTCTGGTCATAATTTCAATAGCAACGATGCTCTGAGGCGGCTATTGCCGTTTCCTTAACACTTAAGGCATCCCGCCGTCATATACCTCAATGTGCACTTACCAAATTGTGAACCAGTCTATTTTAGTGAAAAGAATTTCTACTAGCGAGTATCCACTCCGGCAAAAACCACACTCACTACATTTTCCAAAATTTACACAAGACATGATTTTTAAAGCACTCTTCTGTATGTTGAGGTACAGAGACATACCACATGGAAAGATACAATAAAATGTTGGCTAATCTGAGTTCAAGGAACTGCTGTCCAGAATAGGCTTTCGGTACTGGTTATGCGGCCCATGGTCGTAACATGGAATATTTTCCTTTGACAATGCATCTACACCATGTGCGAGGGCAACGCATTTCAAAGATCTCTAAAAGCACAATAATCAGGAAATTGGAGAACAATGTAAAGTCGGAGTGAAGGTTCAAGGAGAAATAATTTCATCTCTGAGATTTGCTGATGACATCGTCATCTTGGCCAATACGCCAGAAGATTTGAACGAGTTTTTGAATGGTATGGACTCCGTCTTGACGAATGAATTCATGATGAAAATCAATAAATGTAAAACAAAATTATTGGAATGCAGCCGAAATAAATCAGAAACCTCTATGGACATCAAATTGGCAGGTGAAACGCTACGGGAAGTAGGAGACTTCTGTTACCGGTACTTAGGAAGCAAAATAACCAGTAATGGACGAAGCAAAGAGGATATAAAAAGTAGGTTGGCTCAGGCAAGGAAAGCATTTCTACACAAAAAGGAATCTCTTGACATCGAATATACATTTAGGTATTAGGATGTCATTTTTGAAAGCTTTTGAGTCACTATAAGGAAGTGAAACTTGGAATAATGGTGCAGCAATAAAGAGGAGAATTGAAGCGTTTGAAATGTAGTGTTACGGGAGAATGATGAAGATCAAATGGTTAGATAGGGTATCAAATGAAGAGCTATTAAGACGAGTGGGAGAGGAGAGATGTTTCTGGCGACTGCTAATGAAGAGAAGAGATAGGTTGGTACGACACATATTAAGGTACCAAGGAATAGCAAGCTTAGTTATGGATGGGAGGGTCAAGGACAAGAACTGTAGGGGTAGACCAGGGTTATACAGATTGCCTCGGATGTAGGGTGTGGTAGCTATGTAGTGATGAAACGATTAGCTCTGGGGAGCGAGGCATGGAGGGCTGCATCAAACCAGTCAAAAAACTAAAGACTCAAACAACAACAATGGAGAATTTTAATTACTTAGAGAGGCATGTCAGGCAAAAGGGTTGTTGGAGAATTTCAATCCCTGGGATGTAACACTGCAAGTGACTGCATAATGTACATCAGCGACCAAGGTGAGAGATATTTTACTATAGGTCTATTAATAGCGACATGTTGACGTTCAAATCATCAATAAGTGTGGCAAAATTATACCCAGAATACCTTAAGGAAAAATACTTCTAATTCCCCATATTCAGATAGATTTGCCATTCCAGGTGTACGTTTAGACAAAACCATTTTTTCCCATGGACAACTGTATTTGGCGTGCTGGCGAGTATCCGGCCAACAAAATCGTTATGTCCCAGCAGAAGATGGCAAAACCAAAACTAAAATTTTCAAATGTGTTCACAACTCTATAAAATTCCCACTTTGCTGCTCATATCTATATACTGTATGTATCAGAATTCTCAGAATTTGAATCTACCCACCTGTAGCCGCGATTGCTGTAATAGAATAAACCAATTATCAGCAATAATGCATCGTCCCCATTGTCTTGATCGCGAGTGAAGCCGCGGGTACCTGCTAGTTGTAAATAAGTTTTACACTAGGCCTACTGACTCAGTGCTCATTAAAGAACATAAAATACAAAATCAGAAATATTACAGTGGCAGAACTCATTCGCGTGAGCCAAAATGTGGTTACCGGATACAATGCCTGTATAACCCAGGAAGGACGACACTTCCAGCATCTTTTATAAGATAATATTTCATACAGGATTGTACACACGCTTAAAGCAGGCGGCCACGGCGCGCCACAAGCTCGACCAAGGCCACCGCAGCAGCAGGAAAGGGGAGCGAAAGTAAAGTGAGAGAGTGATGACCTTACCCCTTACCTGACGGTATGGGATTCCTGAGCATCTAGTCCGATGTTGCGATTGACTGTGACTGTGATGGCTAGTTCTGAATTATTGTTCAGTTCTGGATATTTCTGAGTGATCCTTTGAAATTTTACCAGTTTGTACTTACGACTTCTAATTTTCCATGTTGTTTTTCCTGTTTTTAGTTCATCGATCCCTTTAATTACTTTTTACTTAGTTTATTTTACCTGAAACACCATAATTTTTGGTGTTCGTTAGGTGTTCTATTTTCGGCAATTTATTTTTGGACAGTATCTCTGGTAGATCATATACATGAACGATGTACATACAGGTACGAGTGATGGAGAGCATTACGGTCATCACGTGCAGTTAGTTTTACATTTTAGGTGAAAAATGGAGCCACCAAAACCGATTCAAGGCAGGACTGGCATGCAATACGAAATGTATCATCAATTTAAATTAGCGTCGCGAAATTAAATTGTTCAATGGAATAAAATTTCACTCCTTGCGCAAAATAAAATTGGTAACAGAATTTTAATTTCGCTGCAGAGGCGAAATAAATTCATTAGTCTTTTAATTTCGCTTCCGGCGCGAAATAAAATGCATTACTGACTTTTAATTTCGCTCCCGGTGCGAAATAAAATTCGTACCAGACTTTAAATTTCGCTCCCAGCGTGAAATAAAATCCGTTACAGACTTTTAATTTCGCTCCCGGCTACAAACAGAATTCTTAACAGACTTTTAACATTGCTCCTGACGAGAAATGAAAATCATTAAAGACTTTTCATTTCGCCCTTGGCGTGAAATAAAAACCGTTAGTCTTTTAAATTCGCTTCCGGCGCGAAATAAAAAAAAATACAGACTTTCAATTTCACTCCGGGCACGAAATAAAATTCGTTACAGACTTCCAATTTCGCTCCCGGCTCGAAATAAAATTCATTACAGACTTTTAATTTTGCTCCTGGCCTGAAATAAAATTCGATACAAGACTTTTCATTTCGCTCCTGGCACGAAATGAAAACCGCTTCAGTCTCTTAATTTTGCTCAAGGCGCGAAATGATATTTTTAACGACTGTTAATTTTGCTCCTGGTATGACAAAAATTGCTAGCCCCATGGTGTTGGGGATAGCGTACCTGCTTCTCACCTGGAGGCCCCGGGTTCGATTCCCGGCTCCGTTAGTGATTTTAGAAACGGACGTGTGGGTTGGAACGGGGTGCACTCAGCCTCGAGAGTAGCTGTCTGAAAGTCGCGAAAACCAAGATTAACGGCCGAGGGAACCCGATGCGCTGACCAATATCTGCAGATGCCTGGGCAGCGGTCGCTTGGTAGGCCTAGGCTTTTCATGGGATGTAGTGCCACGGTTTATTTTAATGACACAAAATTCCCAGAACAGCATTTAGTTTCGCCCCCGGCGTGAATTTAAAATGCATGGAACATATCATTTCATGTCTGAAATTAAATCTGGTCTGGCATGCGAAACAAAATGGTTGTGGACGCGTTAACATTATAATTTCGCCATGAGCGTGATATTCGGGGGCGAAATGATATTGATTGTAAGCGCGAAAATTAAAATGGAAGCACAATGTAATTCTAAGCACAATAACATAGTGAAAGGCGAAGCAAAACTAATTGCAGTGCGAAACTAAATCCTGTACGTGGCACAGGGGTTTGACTTTCGTGCCATGGTCAGTATAAATGAGCTGAGGGTATGAAGGAAGTAGTAAGGAATGCCAAGCCCCCCCCCCCCCCGAAATTTCCGGAAGTGTAAGAATAAAGAATGTAGAAATGAGAGGAATGACCCCTCAACCCTGTTGTTCGAGTAACCCGCCTCCGAAACAGAACTCCATATACGCTGCGGTACTACCACAGACGATTTTCTGTTATTTGTAAATCTTCAGTCAGTCAACATTAATTTACCCGATAACGGGTGGGTACAACGTATATAAGATGTAAGTAACACTCCTGAAAAAAAACATGAATTAAATTTAAGATCACTAAAATTGCTGCATTATAATCGTGACCATAAACTAATGCATATAATGTTATTTATATATTACTGTATATACATTGTACCCCTCCCAGTTATTGGGCAAATTAGTGTTGACTGACTGAAGAGTTACAACTGACAATTTGTATTGTAATTGGAGTTCGTCACTTATCTTGAATGTCTGTCCACACAGCACATTCGTCTTCTTGTTCGCTGTAGAACAAGTAAAGGTACTTGTTGCCCCATTGCGTTATGAACGTCAGGGAGGGCCAGCCACGAGTCCGAGGTGCAGTCAACGACGATGGTGATGTTGATGCCATAGCACTGACTTTCTCCTCTACTGGAGTGATGACCATTGAATGACTCACGTTGCTGTTGCAGCCCTGCAGATTGTGCAGGCGGTGAACGGTAATAAGACTGCTACTGCTGCCAACGTCAGGACTTTGAACATCGCTCCGATCATAATTTCACTCTCGAAACGAATACATTTTAATTTCAACAACGAAATGAAATGTTCCATTCATTTTAAATTCACATCGGAGGGCGAAACTAAATACCATTTGGGAATTTTATTTCACGCCGGGTGCGAAATTAAAAGTCTGTAACGAATTTTATTTCGCGCAGGGAGCGAAATTAAAAGTCTGTAACCGAGTTTTATTTCGCGCCGGGAGCGAAATTAAAAGTCTGTAACGAATTTCATTTCGCACCGGAAGCGAAATTAAAAGTCTGTATTGAATTTTATTTTGCGCCGCGAGTAAAACTAAAAGCCTGTAATGAATTGTATTTCGTGCCGGGAGTGAAATGAAAAGACTGCAACGAATTTTATTTCGCACCGGAAGCGAAATTAAAAGTCTGTATCGAATTTTATTTTGCGTCGCGAGTGAAATTAAAAGTCTGTAATGAATTGTATTTCGCGCCGGGAGCGAAATTAAAAGATTGTAACGATTTTTTTTTCGCGCCGTGAGTGAAATTTTATTCAATTGTACAATGTAATATCGCGTTGCTAAAAACTTTCGCGTTGATTTCGCTATATCATTTCGCTTCTAATTAAGTTTCGCTTTGATTTAATTTCCCGCCGACAATCATTGTCATTTCTCTCCCGAGTATCGCGCTCACGTCGAAATTCAAATATATTCGCCCCCACAGCCATACATTTCGTTTCGCATGCCAGCCCTGATTCAAGGGCATACCACTAAATCCCAGGGGGAATTGCGACTACCATTGACCTAAATATTATGTGTACTCGAGTTTGAAGGTTGTTTGTGAAGTAACCAATAGACCTACATAAAATCCAATAACATCATCATTTTTGTCGTTCTGTTTTACGTTAGTTCATGTTGGTTTGGATTTTTTAAAATATATTTTAATATTTCTTATCGCAGTTGGAACACAAAAAATGCCCGTTTTTAAGCGTGTTTCAACCATGCGTCACATTTAAGAATTATTATCTCACAAACTCGTCAACAGATCGAATCCAAATTTTAACACAATATACATTGGAATGTTGTATAACAGGTTCATTAATTTTAAAATTTTGTATGGCCAAGAAACAAAGTTGTTATCATTTTGGTAAGGTAACTTTTTCTCGGCTCGGGTTGGTTTGAAAATGTAGTTCTTGGTCGCGTTGTAATCCTAATACATCAAAAAGGTATGCTGTATGATTGTGAAATACGTAAATTAATTCACTTATTAATAAAATATTTATTGCGGCCAATGGTCATAGATAGGAACAACATTATAACATTGTGAACAATAATGAATCAATCGTATACCTAGGTAACACCAGAGACTTGTGTTCATCGAGTCCGTTCACCCATTCCACTGCACTACACTTTGATCAAGACAACATAATCAGTCCTCGTGTAAATAAAACTGAATGAGTGATACTAGTCTTCTACTGCATTCCATGGCGTGATATATATCGCACTGATTGTTGCATAATCGGCAAACACACTCCTGGCTGGGCTGATGGCAGGACTTCCTAGTGCAGATGCGATGGTGGAAGCCATGGATCGCAAATCTGGTCACTAGGTGCCTCAGCTCATACTCTGGTCGCATCCATTCTTTATATAACATTGCATCTGTTACGAAGAATCTTTCTGGGATGGAGTCTCTCTTCCTGCAAAGTTCGCTTAACAGGTCTACGCATGCGTGTGTGGATGGTAGGTGCATTAGCAGTCGAAGGTCTTCTACCAGAAATGTTTCTCTGGCTAAAGCATACACATATCGTGAAAGAGCGAATTTTGATACCCCCAATACCCTTTTCAAATACCTTGATTTCAAACTTTCAATGTCTTTTAATTGTCTGATTGATAGATACGTCCATATGACCTCTAGCCCGTACGTGAGTGATGGGAGTACTTTGACTCTGAAAAGTTCCATAGCTGAATTCACTGACATTCTTTGTAAATGTCTAATGTCGCTTATATTTCTAAGTGCTGCTGCAAGTCTCTCCTTTATATGAACCATAAAGGAAGTCCCTGTGACTTGCATAGTAATTCCAAGGTACTTAAATTGTTTTTTCGGTGTTAGTATGTGTTCCCCGCAAACAATGTAGTCATCCTTCCTCAGCCTTCCTCCATTTCTGAATATCATTAATTCAGTCTTCCGAGCATTCATCCTTAGTTCATTCTCCTCCGCCCATTTCTCAACGAGATCTATTCCCTTCTGTAGTTCCTCTATATTATCGGAGGCCAGGGCCATGTCATCTGCATAAATATATATATTTACTTTCTGTGTAACCTCCTTTAATTTGAAGACAACATCGTGGGTCATGATATTGAAGAGTAACGGACTTAGCGGGTCTCCTTGCAGTACTCCGATTGTCTGGTCAATCCAGTCCGAGTGTGCGATACCATCATGGATCTGAACTTGATTGTCCGCCAGAATGTTCGATATCAGTCTTGTCATGTCAGAACGTCCTAGTAAGTTTCCTAATTTTATGACAAGTTTCCTTCTATTGACTGTGTCGAAGGCTTTGGTGTAGTCGATAAAAATTACATATTTCTTCCCGTGAGCTTCAAGCGTGTCCTGTATGTCCTTTAAGAGACATTCTGCAGCCAATAGAGTAGATCTGCCCTTCCGAAATCCAAATTGTTCTTCTGGAAGCAGGTGGTCTACACATGCATCTATTCTCAGAGTCAGAAGCTTGGTAAGCAATTTGCATGCAACCGATTCCAATGCCACACCCCTATATGATTCAGGTTTACTGACATCGCCTTTACCCTTGTATAGCAGTTTCATTATGAACTTACGCCAAGTACTGGGGATGGTTCCAATCTCTAAGCACTTATTCACTAACTCTGCCCATACGTTTTCCAGGAAGTGTAGCGAAATCTTCAAATGTTCATTCCAGAGTCCATCTACACTTATTTTATATCGGTTTGTATTTGTATGAGAAATTAAGACATGGTTCACTAGTTGGCCGCTCCTGTAAAAGCTGTACAGCGTTGCCAAGATGGGCTCCATCACGCGTCTAGGCACGCTTCGCTCGGAAGTAATGGGCTCCATATCAGCAATGCTGTACAGAATATCCCGGAGCGTCTAGCTGGTGAACCATGTCTTAGTTCCCCGTATAAATACAAACCGATATAAAATAAGTGAATTAATTTACGTATTTCACAGTCATACAACATAACTTTTTGATGTATAAGGATTACAACGCAACCAAGAACTACATTTTACAACGACCCCGAGCCTAGAAATAGTTACCTTACAAAAATGACAACAAAATTCGTTCTTGAACACACAAAATGTTGAAATTAATAAACCTGTTATACAACATTCCAATGTATATTGTGCTAAAATTTGGATTCGATCTGATGACGGGTTTGTTAGATAATAATTACTAAATGTGACGCATGGTTGAAACACGCTTAAAAACGGTCACCTTTTGTGTTTCAACTGCGATAAAAAATTAAAATATAGGCTAAATAAAAAATTCCAAACCTACATGAACTAACGTAAAATAGAACGACGAAAATGATTATGTTAGTGGATTTTATATAGGTCTATTGGTTACTTCACAAACAACCTTCAAACTCGAGTGCACATAATATTTTGGTCGACAGTAAGTACTGTACCAAGAAAAGGAAGCCAGGCCCTAAGAAAAACCTCTACACATAGGCCTACATAAGATTTTTTCCCTAGTTTATATTTGAAATTACGCTTGCATTAGAGAATGTGAAAAGTACTGAGCAGTTTTGATTTCACTTTAAATTTATTTGTACAAGTTGGATGACTAAACGTCATCCCACAATCTGCAAGCTACATGGCTGAACAGCGGTTGCTTGCTAGAACTAGGCCCTTCAACGGCTGTCGCGCCACGGGTTTAGTCTTTTTTTGAACTTCTAATATATAATTGTAAGAGTACATGACCACGAACTATTCAGTGACAACTTTTTTCAGAGAAGAGAGTTCGTATTCAAACGGAAACAATGCGTTGTGTGGAAAAGTAAGACGTTGCCATTGTGAAAATGGAAAATTGGTCTCCATAGATACTGACGACAGTCAAGCGCATGTTCTCTAGGCGCAAGCGTCCTGCATAAATATCCACTTCCTTTGTACGCTCACAGAACACGAAGAAAAGTCCCAGCAGAGCTTGTGTATTGGCGTATTGAACGAAATAAAAGGTAAGGAACTGAAACAATGTTTCTTACAGCAGATGTTTATTGCCATTCAGAAATGCCTTCTTATTTTATGATTTTTTCCTAGGAAACTGTCATCAGTCCAACATCTCTCATTGACTAGTTCACCTGTCAATCATCCTACCATTGTGGTTGCACCTGAAGTTCAGTTGTGTCTTGTGTTTCGCAGGGTTTTCCACACTCCCTCCAGGTAAATGCCGAGATAGTACCTTACTTGAAGACTCAGGGCACCTGCCCCATCCCTGGCTCTAATACAGTAACACACATAGTCAACTACATGGGACTGATGACCAAGATGTCCCAAGCCCCTACAATGTATTATTATCAACAAGAACAAGAACAAGAATGTTTGAGGAAGTAAGAAAGTATCTGTATAAGCACATTGTGTCAACGTTACATAAGCGTGACATTACTATAATTTTATCGCTCAGATATTGTTCCACGCCTAGGCACTTGTACATGTAACTCGCCGAACTACATTATTCGTCAACTCGGCGTGTTCATCATTTTCCTTGCGCTAGAGATCTTGTATAGCCGCGCCGCTACTCCTACCACCCTTTTCTAAACAATTCCCAAACTAATGCCGACGATTCCATTCACCCGATTTTATTTATGAAAAATGCATTGGAATCAGGAAATAAATCTCCGTTTCCGTATTACCAGTTTTTTCATTTTCAAGCAGAAATATAAAAAACTGCTAGTAACGTCTTTGTTTTTCACATTTTGGAAAATGCATTGAATTGATATCAATTGTATTGCACTCTAGTATACATAGTGGTTTTGACATCGCAAATACGAGCTTCCATTCAAGAGAAATTGCCTCACTTTGGTGCTGCTACGTGGTGTCAGAATTACAAACTAAAAATCTGGACATTTAGTCTTAATAGTATCTGGCTGCTGCACAGACTGCTGTGTTGCCTGCTGGTGTGTCCCTTCCCCGTGCTGTCCGATCGTGACGTCACAGTTCCCTCTTCATTGCTATGTAAAGTAGTCAGGGATGTTTCAGCTACGTTATCTGATGGTTGAGTTACTTCCGCAATGCTATATGTGTTTGTCGAATGGGGCCTGTTATGAAAGGCCTCTGATATGGCTGGATATTCAGGGGAAGGTACTGCAGTTTCCATGTCGGTAGTGTTGCTTAGCTTACTACTCCCATCTGACTCGCCCAGCACCGTGCTGTAGGTTTGTTGTCTGACATGAATACCGGGCGATTCCTTCTGTTCGGACGGTCTATTTGTAAGTGGGAGGTTTCTTTACAATAAAAGCAATACTTAGCTTGTCCTTCATATGTTAACAGAACTTTACAATCATTGACCGTCAAATATGATGGAATGGGGTATTTAAGTTCAATTGTTACAATACGTATGCCATTACTTACAGCATAAAATTCGTATACTTCATTCCAGCACTCGTTCCGTATGTCCTTGAGAACTCCATGCGTAGGAAGCACGCGGGAGAGCCTTTCATTGTTGACTTCGGGAGGAGATTAACAGTTGTCAGCAGCTGGTTGCTCTTAGGAATACGCATAGTGATATCTGGTTATGTACACGTTTTGTTAAAGAGTCTGAAGCAGTGATAGTTATCTTTGTGGTGTTACCGCTAGCTAGCCGGAAGGATTTCACACCTTCATGTCGAGATAATATGTTTTCATAAAGTAAGGTGTACACTAATTTAATGTACACTGAATTTTCCCCGTTGTCTAGTTGATTCGCTAGTACTTGATCTCTATTAAGCTTCAGGTCGTTTGCTATCCACCTAGGCCTATGTATTTCAAGTGGTGTCGGTCTGTTGTTCCTTTCTTCAAAAGCGCATTTGAGAGTGTTTTCCGGACATTCGACACTTTCGCAAGTTCAACAAGCAGTTCCGTGACAAACTAAGGAGCCTATTTTTCTTAAACTTAAAGATTCAAGCCAATGTTTAATCTATATGGAACTATCTAAGTTAATGACGAAATTAAGTTGGTAATATCAAAATGTCTAATTAATTCGAAATATACCTGCACTACAGTTGGAAGCCCCGGTGACTTAATATATTCTTAGTTCCATCTCTTAAGGTACAGAATACAAAATTTGATTGAAGTTCAATGGATAACGTGGACGTTACATGCAGTTAGATATTGGATCTATCAGTGCGCGTAAAATCATGTTGGCAGCAATGTCATGCATGTCTTGATCAGACATAATCTGACATATTATGATCTATTGTTGTGCCAACTTTGGACGAAATCCATTTGTATGTATAGAAGTTACATGCATTTTAGAATTAAACTTATCATCAGGCTTAGAATCATGTTAGCGGCATTGGCATAATATTAGTTACTCCAAATTAATCTAGAATGTCAGGTACTATACGTGTGCAAAGTTTAGAGTTGTTGGCTTGCATGCATTCTGATATATTAATATAAGGGTAAAAAAGTAGAGACAGCAATTATCAACAGTTGTCAGCAGCTGGTTGCTCTTAGGAATACGCATAGTGATATCTGGTTATGTACACATAGTAGACTACATACGAAATTTGGTTGAAATCGAATTGATAGTGTAGAAGTTCTATTAATTTAAAAATTTGACCTATCAGCATGCTTAGAATCATTTTGCCATCACTGTCATGTATGGCCTCCTGGAAATTAAACTGAAATATTATTGTCTATATACACTGACCGGCAAAGAAAAGTGGAACACTTCAATTTTTTATGTAATTTCTTAATTTATTCCACTAAAATGTATCGGTTTTCCAATATTTGCATTATTCATGTAAATGTTCGATGGTTGGCTACAGAAAATACTGAAACATGTTTTACAACACGCTTTAACTCACAAATTTCGTTACATTTCACAAATCTAACAGTTTTCTATTTTTTACTAATGTTCCTTTGGGATGTTTTTTTATGCCAAACAAAGCAGTGTTAATTTTTGCACTGCACTGTACCGGAACACTGGTCACTAAAAACGAGTGTTTCCACCCTTAGCGTCCATGACAGCTTGTTAGGCTCATCGAAGATTGGGGGTAATTGGTGGTAATAAACCACCCTAAGAAATGTCAATTTCTATTCACGGATGTTTCAGATGTGTGTCGTAATGCGTGAAAAGCATTTAAAATGTGATTACATCTTTTTCATGGCTAATTTTATACACACATCAAAAAAAGTTTTGCATCACCTCGGTTCCCAGATCTCTGGCATATAGACGTTGACTGTGTATATTGTATCCAAGATACAGTCCCTTTGACTGTTCATAGATGTCACTAAAACTGCTCAAAGATGTAAACAACCATGCATGAGCAGGGCCTATTAGACGGAGAGGGTACGACAGCCGATCAGTTCCAGTCATTCCACAAGGACGAAGGTACGCTGCTCATGTTGTCTGTAGTTCTACCATGCCTAGAAGGTCAATACCGCAGTTCGATCGCATCCGCATTGTTACTTTGTGTCAAGAAGGGCTCTCAACAAGGGAAGTTTCCAGGCGTCTCAGAGTGAACCAAAGCGATGTTGTTCGGACATGGAGGAGGTACAGAGATACAGGAACTGTCGATGACAGGCCTCGCTCAGGCCGCCCAAGGGCTACTACTGTAGTGGATGACCGCTACTTACGGATTGCCGCTCGGAGGAACCCTGACAGCAATGCCACCATGTTGAATAATGCGTTTCGTTCAGCCACAGGACGTCGTGTTTCAACTCAAACTGTGCGCAATAGGCTGCATGATGCGCAACTTCACTCCCGACGTCCATGGCGAGGTCCAGCTTTGCAACCCCGACACCATGCAGCGCGGTACAGATGGGCCCAACAACATGCTGAATGGACCCCACGGAATTGGCATCACGTTCTCTTCACCGATGAGTGTCGCATATGCCTTCAACCAGACAATCGTCGGAGACGTGTTTGGAGGCACCCTGGTCAGGCTGAACGTCTTAGACACACTGTCCAGCGAGTGCAGCAAGGTGGTGGTTCCCTGATGTTTTGGGGTGGCATTATGTGGGGCCGACGTACGCCACTGGTGGTCATGGAAGGCTCCGAAACGGCTTTACGATACCTGAATGACATCCTCCGACCCATAGTGCAACCATATCGGCAGAATATTGGAGAGGCATTTGTCTTCATGGACGACAATTCTCGACCTCTTCGTGCACATCTTGTGAATGCGTTCCTTCAAGATAACGACATCGCTCGACTACAGTGGCCAGCATGTTCGCCAGACATGAACCCTATCGAACATGCCTGGGATATGTTGAAAAGGGCTGTTTATGGACGTCTTGACTCACCAACCACTCTGAGAGATTTACGCCGAATTGTCGTTGAGGAGTGGGACAATTTGGACCAACAGTGTCTTGATGAACTTGTGGATAGTATGCCACGGCGAATACAGGCATGCATCAATGCAAGAGGACGTGCTACTGGGTATTAGAGGTAGTGTTGGTTACTGCAATCTGGACCACAAATGCTGAAAGTCTAGCTGTATGATGGTACAACATGCAATGTGTGGGTCTCATGAGCAATAAAACGAGCTGAAATGTTGTTTGTGTTGATCTCTATTCCCTTTGTATTTAACGGTTCCGGAACTCTTGGAACCGAGGTGATGCAAAACTTTTTTTGATGTGTGTACTTTTTAAATTACTGTTCCACTTTTTTTGCCGGTCAGTGTAATTATGTGCCAATTTTGGAATAGCTCCCATGCATACCTTCAAGATATCCAACATGGAGCTCAAATTTCAATTGCGGTTTTTCAGCAGTTGGTAGCACTGACTTCATTTTCATGGTCATGAGATATTCAGATATAGATCTTTACTCATACCAAATTTGGTTTTGATTGCTTCAGCCGTTTAGGAGTTGATAAGGGGGGGGGGAATGCACAGACAGACAGACAGACATTTGCCCAGATCGGTCTCATTAGTCTACTTTTTCTTCATTTTTGCAAAATGTGAAAAGTAGGCTAAAAATACAATACCCTATCACGGTAAGCACTTCCGAGTATTTATTAACCTCGCGGCTAAACTCAGAACCTAACACGACGTAGGTCGCAAAGTAACACTTCCACTCTTTCTACTCTATGGAGTTCTCCAACGCAAAATGTATCAAAATGGTGCCATTCTCAATCGATGATGCCGTTTGTAATATATAAACGATATGCGAATAACGTTATTAGTCCGAATAACGGTATTGAGGGAATATTTTTCGATAGATATATTCAAATAACGTTATTTCTAGTGAGCACTACCATTTCGTTCCTGCGATAACCGGTATCCGAATAACGTTATTAGTCCGAATAACGGTATTGGGGGAATAATGTTCGAGAGATGTATTCAAATAACGTTATTTATAGTGAGCACTACCATTTCGTTCCCGCGATAATCGATATCCGAATAACGTTATTAGTCCGAATAACGGTATTGGGGGATTTTTTTTGGAGAGATCTATTCAAATAACGTTATTTCTAGTGAGCACTACCATTTCGTTCCTGAGATAACCAATATCCGAATAACGTTATTAATCCTAATAACGGTATTGGAGGAATGTTTTTCGAGATATGTATTCCGATAACGTTATTTCAGGCGGGCACTACCATTTCGTACCTTAGTTAACTGATATTCGAATAACGTTATCAGTCCAAATAACGATATTAGGAGATTTTTTTCGAGTAATGTATTCCGATAACGTTATTTCAGGTGGGCACTAGTATTTTGTTTCTACGATAACCGATATCCGAAGAACGTTATTAGTCCGAATAACGGTATTAGGAGTTATTTTTCGAGAGACTTATTCAAATAACGTTATTTCTGTCGGACAATACTATTTCGTTTCTACGATAACGAATATGAGAATAACGTTATAAGGTCCAATAACGTTACCATGCGATACAAATGACGTACGGATATGAAACGTAACGACCACAATTTGACCAAGACCCATTTTGTTATATAATCTACCCAAACAACCATTTTCGTTATGTTAAGTTATGAAGCCTTGTCTCAAACATAAACAATTCAAACATTTAACCTCTGTGTTAGCGCTTTTTACTCATCCAGTAACAATTCGTTGCTCCACATAGCAATAGATTCCATCCTTCCGCAATACAGTAAACAATACTTATCCAAGGCGTCTTACTACGCTCCAAACATATCGTACTTCCTTCCTTTCTCTATAAACAATCTTCACCACTCCGCACGGCATTACTTCCATAAAAAAAACATCCTGCTACACACTTGTAGAAGAATTAGTGATTTTACTAGATAACTACGCTAGAGTATGTTACCGTTCAGAATGCACTCCTAACTCTCAACTCCTGTCTAAATTATTAAACCTCGTGCATCAGATTACAACAATTACATGTTCGTTCACATTAATACAATTCACAAAGTACTTCCTATTCCTTTCATTAGCGCTATCCGTTCCCTATGATCCATAATAAACTTGTTATTTCTCGTTACCAAACGTTACAATGTTAATTTATAGTTCGCTCGTCTTTTAGTTGTTAATAAAAAATAAATTCATATCCTCCCGCTTCTGGTGTAAATTTAAATATATAAACAATACATATTTAAGTTGTTTTTAACATACAAGACCGCAGGTAGACTAACATATCTCCTGGTCTATTCCTCTCAGTTAAACAATGTTTATACTTTAATTGTTGATAAATATAGGCATCATTTGACCACAATTGTCAATATCATGATCCTAATTTATAGTGTACAAGCTGTACCCGGCATGCGTTGCAATGCCAATCAAAGAAAGTGTTGGCGTTGAAATTCTGTTTCTTGAAGTGCTTTTGGATACACAACATGTTGACTGCCTCTAAGGTATCGTAAAATGGATTTTCTAATTTAGAACAATTCGTGGAAGCGTGCACAACAACTTTCAAAAGTTTCATCGCTGTCACCCATTTGTTGAATCTACTCGTAAGCTACCTGTTGTGAAATGGATTTACTAAGTCGAAACCCTTCCCTGGCGTGTACACAATAACTCATCAATGATTCATCGCAATCGGATGAATTGTATATGCACGTATACGGGGTTTTGTTTAAACGATTCGTGCGCTGTCACTCATTTGTTGAATCTACTCGTGCGCTACCTATTGAGAAAGGTATTACTAAGCCGAAGCCCTTCCCTGGCGTGTACACAATAATTCATCAAGGTTTCATCGCAATCGAAGAATGTTATATGAACGCAATAGGGGATTTTGTTGAAACGCTTCGCGCGTCGTCACCCATTTGTTGCATCTACTCTTGCGCTACTTATTGTGAAATGGATTTACTAAGTCCCCTTCCCTGGCGGGTACACAATAACTAATCAATGTTTAATCGTAATCGGATGAATAGTATATGAACGCATACCTGATTTTGTATAAACGATTCGCGCTCCGTCACTCATTTGTTGAATCTACTCGTGCGCTACCTACTGTAAAATGTATTTACTAAGTTAGAAACTGTCACGTAAGTGTCCACAACATCTCACCCAAGTTTCATCGCTATCGGACTAATGGGATATGAAGACATAGGGGACTGTATTGAAACGCTCCGCATGTCGTCGTTCATTTGTCGAATCTACTCGTGTGCTACCTACTGTGAAATGTATTTACTAAGCCAGAAACCTTCCTTGGAGTGTCCACCATATTTCACCCAAGTTTCACCTCTAACGGCAGAATGGTATATGACCTTATACGGGACTTTGTTGAAACGCTTCGCGCGTCGTCCCTCATTTGTTGAATCAACTTGTGCGCTGCATATTGTATAGTGGATTTACTAAGCCAGAAATTTTCCATGACGTGTACACAACATCTCACCCAAGTTTCATAGCTACGGACGAATGGTACATGAATGCATACGGGACTTGGTTGAAACGCTTCGCGTGTCGTCGCCCATTTGTTGATTCTACTCTTGCGCTACATATTGTAATATGGATGTACTCAGCCAGAAACCTTCCCTGGTGTGTACACAACATCTCACCCAAGTTTCATCGCAATCGGATGAATGGTATGTGAACGTATACGGGACGTTGTCGAAACGCTTCGCGCGTAGTCACTCATTTGTTGAATATAAACGTGCGCTTCGTATTGTAAAATGGATTTACTTAGCCAGAAACCTTTCCTGGAGTGTACACAACAATTCACCAAACATTTATCACTATCAGACGACTGGTATATGACTTTATACGGGACTTTGTTGAAACGCTTCGCGTGTCATCACTCATTTGTTGAATCTACTGGTGCGATACCTATTGTAAAATGTATGTACTAAGCCAGAAACCTTCCCTGGAGTGTACACAACATCTCACCCAAGTTTCATCGCTATCGGATGAATGGTATATGAAATTATATGGGACTTTGTTGAAACGCTTCGCGCGCCGTTGCTCATTTGTTGATTCTACTCGTGCTCTACCTATTTTTAAAGGGATTTACTAAGCTAGAAACCTTCCCTGGAGTGCACACAAAATCTCAGCCTAGTTTCATCCTTATCGGACGAATGGTATATGAACGCAAACGTGACTTTGTTGAAATGCTTCGCGCGTCGTAGCACATTTGTTGAATCTACTCGTACGCTGCCTATTGTAAAGTGGATGTACTAAGCCAGAAAATTTCCCTGCAGTGTACACAACATTTTACGCAAGTTTCATAGCTATCGGACGAATGGTATATGAATGCATACGGGACTTTGTTGAAACGCATTGCGTGTCGTCGCTCATTTGTTGAATCTACTTGTGCGCTATCTACTGTGAAATGTATTCACTAATTTTGAAACCTTCACGTAAGTGTACACAACATCTCACCCAAGTTTCATCGCTATCGGACGAATGGTATATGAACACATACGGGACTTTGTTGAAATGGTTCGCGCATCGTCGCTCATTTGTTGAATCTACGCGTGCGCTACCTATTGTAAAATGGATTTACTAAATCAGAAACCTTCCTTGGAGTGTACTCAACATCTCACCCAAGTTTCATCGCAATCGGACGAATGGTATATGAACGCATAGGAGACATACACACCCACAGACAAACTATCACGTTACATTGATTTTTATATATATAGATATTCGTAATATAATAGTTCAAGACTATATAGTTGTCTAATAAGTTGTATTCCGCTATAGGAATTTTATAACACTCCAATTGTTATAAATAAATACCAGATGTATATTAACATCGTAATGTTTGTTACTTAATATTATAGCATCTCACAATAATGCTTTATTTGATAACAATGCATTATAGACATATCAATGTATACCTTCGCTGTTACGCATAGAAATTGTTAATAACAATTATAATGTTTAAATGTTCTTGCAATTTGTCAATATGTACGCTCTTCTCCAAAATACAATGAAATCGAATAATCGAATAATCTCTTTGAAATACCAAATAAACAAATAGTCGAAATATCAAATAATCAAATTATCTAAGCAGTATCGAAGCATTCCTTTTATAAAACGAGTATCGTTCAAAAGTGAGGGTCATACAACGTTTCCTTCAGAAAAATACGAGAAACGCAAATCTACGTTAAATATGCATGAAATAACGTCTTAAACGACACACGAAGACGTATCAAAAATTACAATGAAACTCTAACATTTAAGCTATTAAAAGACAAAGAATACAGATATGAATTTCTACAAATAAAGTTGGTCACTCCAAGAATAGATCTCTACTACTACAGCAAAACTACAGACATTGGATCAAACGGTTGTTCTACCTTGAGACGTCTTCTACAGCCAGGGAATACCTCTATCAGCTGTCCTTGATGTTGCGTCGAAGCTGTCATCGCTCGCCTCCTAGCGAAACCAGTTACTGCCAAGCCGTGCAAATCAGCTGCGGACGACCCCAACTCACTCGGCCTACCATCACCTGTTCTGCATCTCGGCTTGAGCTGCTAACGGTAGAGGTGTCATCTTCGCGGCCAGCGGCCTGGTAACTGCGATTCCTAGATCGATTGGCTGCAAACGGTCTTCTGCTTCTTATCTCTGTCCTGCAGAGTGGTCTCGCCCATGTAGATCCGCAAGTCCTGAGTTGACATCTCGTCCTGGTGTTGTTGGACATCTTGCTCGTGGTGTAGAAACTCATATTGGAATACTGCATGTTGTTGCGCAGTTGTAGCTGTGTCGATCCTTGAATTTCCAAGTCACTCTGACCTCCCAATCCATGTTATAGATTAACCTCCTTTCATTTTATTTAGTTCTCCATAATCTTCTCTTCAGTAGACGTAGAATAGGCTTTTCCTCCCCGACGTAATTTCGCCGTCATCATGTAGACAGTAATGTAGATTGTGATGAAGTACTATTGAATCATACAGTTTAAATCGTTGTAGCAATATCGTTGCTTTCAGTAGATAATGCTATTTGTTATTGCTTCTCTGTGAAGTGCTGTTTATAGGCGAAGTCTCGTTCTAAAGCTGTAATACTTTTATGAACGCTGGTCTCTCCAATATTAATGTAAATGCGTTTCTCCGGCTCCTCTTCCCGACTTCCTCGGCGATGCCTTGGTTGGTCGATAGTACAACAGTGCTTATAGACCGGGCTTATCTTGCGTGCAATAACTGCTTCTCTGCTGTGCGCGTGCGTCAAAACGCGTCCGCTCGTGTCCAGTCGCTGTGAGAGAGTGTCCGCCACGCTTCTTCTCCCCGCGGCGCGTGTCACTGCTGGCCTAGCTCCGCTAGCCTCACACACATGTATATTAATAGAAATATACTCATATTCGCTCTATTATTCAATAATTTATATTTCTTTTCAACCAAATAAATTTCATATTGCATTCTACACCTGTAGATGTGCTTATTTCTCTTTATATTTGCCAAATTTATATAAAAGCGATTCCCTCAAAAATTATGTGCTTTTATTCGATTGGTTGTTGAAATATTCTGAAAAAGGCTCCTGGGTCTAGCCTCTTCTCCACGGGTCGTGTGCATTGCTTTGTTATGATCGCCTTGCTAACCAAAACTGGTTTTCTAGAGCCAAACCTGAAGCTTTGTACAATTTCCAGTTCCGAATTATCGAGCTCTTACTTAGTTAAAATCTCATTCACCAGAATATTTCCAAAGAATAAATTCCTCAAAATGCTTAAAATTTCCCCAAAATACTTTCAGTATGCTTCACTTGCATCCCATAATACATATATATTTATTAAATTATTTTAATTCCAAATTTCCAATTTTTCCTTCCAATGGTGCACAAGTCGTTCGAACCTCGGCTCGGTCAAAGGTCCTAAGCTGGGCTGAATTCGAGTTCAGTACCATAATGTGGGAAGCGTCTTTTTACCAAACAACAAGCTCATCAGTCTAATAGTTTGAAGATGGTGGCCATGTATGTGTGCAAATTGATCCCTCATATCAATACAAACACAACGAAACCAAATAGAACCATCTTTGGTACTAGCAAGGGACAACTCAGTGTCATGTTGTATATCAACGCCATCATAACAAAAAAGAAATGGCGCCCACCCAAATGTTCTGAGCTTAAATCAAATTACAACTAACGTAATCATGCGATCTCTACCACATTTTGCAACAATATACCTTAATGTTGGAAGCGTTTTTGTCCAAACTACAAGGTCATTAGCCAAATAGTTTCCAGATGGCAGACATATGAATTTATGCGAGTATTACAGCCTAACCGTAATTTACGATTCAACAAGGCCTGGCCTAACGAAATGCGCTCGTCGCATATAGGGAGGTTCAAACTGTCCTCAAGGAGGTGACCGGTAGGATATTAGCATTTTAAAATAGAATATGTATCCGCAGTAGTGACTAACAGTTCAGGCTGACCGTGCCATCTCGTGCATGTCCGTGCCGTCACATTGGGTCAAAATGGTGCTATTGTTTGCTCGTAAATGAATATATTTCAGTAACTTCGTAAGTTTATATCCTTCTAGGAATGTACTGAACAAAATAATACATATTTAGTATCAAATCATTCATTAAAACGGCAGAAAACGCTAATGAAATCGTTGATTGCAAGACAAAATAAAATGTCATGGAGTTATACTAATCCAGTTGTTAACCAGGTATGCTGTACGGCATCTGTGGCGCAGTGGAGTCATAGTCTCGAGGTTCATGGACCAAATCCCAGTAGGTTTAAATATTTTAATTTCGCAATTTTTGTATTCATTGATTTAGAACTACTCATACGTTATAATGGTAAGCATATAGCCTATAGTGTGTATTTGCAATCGAAAATATTGTATTAGGTACATATAACACCTCATATTTCAACACTTGACTACAGCGATTAAAATTCGTTTTCCTTTATCCACGGTAGAGTCTATTGTTGATGTCGTTAGCCTACATTCGATTTTTCTAAAAAAATGAAAGTAGACTTATGAGATCTGCACAGGGCCAAAAATTGTGTGTCTGTCTGTGTGTGAGTGAGTGTTTGTGTGTGTGTGTGTGTGTGTATGTGCGTGTGTATGTGTGTACTCTGCATGTCTCTCCCCCCCCCCCTATCAATTCGAACACGGTGAAACCAAATTGATCGAAATTTAGAACAGAGGTAAAACTAGCAAAGGGCACCCAAGTGTCATGTTTTATATCGCCGCCATCTTCACGGAAACGTAATGGCGGCCACCCAAATGGTCAAAGCTTAAATCAAATTACGACTAAACTAATCATCCCAGCTCTGCCAAATCTTGCAGCAACATATACTTATATGGTAAGCGTCTTTTGACCGAACTACAAGGTCATCAGCCCAATACTTTGCGGATGGTGGCCATGTATGTGTGAAAATCGATTCCCCCTATCTATACAAACACAGTTAAACAGAATTAAAGAAAATTTGGTACAGAGGTAGCACAAGCAAAGAGCACCTCAGTGTCATGTTTTATGTAGCCGCCATCTTGTAGAAAACGAAATGGCAGCCACCCAAATGATAAAAGCTTAAATCCAATTACAACCAACCAAACAATCTGATCTCTACCAAATTTTGCAACAACATATCTTTATGTGGGAAGCATACATTGACCAAACTACAAAATCATCAGGCCAATAGTTTGTGCATATGGCGGCCATGTATGTGTGCAAATCGATCCCCCCTATCTATTCAAACACGGTTAAACCGAATTGAACAAAATTTGGTACAGAGGTAGCACATGCAAAGGGCACCTCAGTGTCAGGGTTTATATAGCCGCCATCTTGACGAAAATGTAATGGCGGCTACCCAAATGTTAAAAGCTTAAATCCAATTACGGCCAACCAAAATAATCTGATCTCTACCAAATTTTGCAACAACATACCTTTATGCGGGAAGCATATTTTGACCAAACTACGAGATCATCAGGCCAATAGTTTGCAGGTGGCGGCCATGTATGTCTGGAAATCGATTCCCCCTATCAATTCAAATACGGTGAAACCGAATTGAACTAAATTTGGTGCAGAGGTAGCACTAGCAAACAGCACCTCAGGGTTATGTTTTATATCGCCGCCATCTTCACAGAAACGTAATGGTGGCCACCCAAATGTTCAAAGCTTGAATCAAATTACGACTAACCTGATCATCCGATCTCTACCAAATTTTGCAACAACATATTATGTATATGGCGAGCGTCTTTTTACTAAACTACAAAGTAATCATCCCAATAGTTTGCAGATGGCGGCCATGTTTGTGAGCAAATCGATTCACTCTATCTTTTCAAACACGGTGCAACCGAATTGAACGAAATTTGGTACAGTGGTAGCACTGGGAGAGGGCACCTCAGTGCCATGTTTTATATTGCCGCCATCTTGACGGGAACGTAATGGTGGCCACCCAAATGTAAAAAGCTTAAATCAAATTACGACCAACCTAATCATCCGATCTCTACCCAATTTTGCAACAACATACCTTTATGTGAGGAGCGTTCTTCGCCAAAGATATAAGGTTATCAGTCCAATAGTTTTCATATGGCGGCCAAATATGTGTGCAAATCGATTCCCCCTATCAATTCAAACACGGTAATTCCGAATTGAACGAAATTTGGTACAGAGCTAGCACTAGCAAAGGGCACCTCAGTGTCATGTTTATATCTCCTTCATCTTGACGGAAACGGAATGGCGGCCACCCAAATGCTAAAAGCTTAAATCAAATTACGAGCAGTTGTCTGATAACCTGTGTTATTGTGATGGCAGTATTAGTGTGTGTGTATGTATATATATATATATAATTCAGGTGAGTATTCAATCAACGTTTAATATCCGTATAGCACGTTGTATTTCAACAGGCTACTACAAGCAACATTCAATTGTGCTCATTGAAAAGGACAAAGAGTTATAACTATACCCATGCATTTAGGAGAAAGTAGGCTAAATGTTCTTTACTGAAAACCTTGTTTATTTCTCGTATTGTATTCGAGATATTGAAAACATGATTCACATAATGGTCTATAATAACAATCATTATCTGATGATACTAAAATCTGTAGCTTTTTAATTATCGTATTTTATTCAAGATATTGTAAAGATTATTCATATGATGGGCTATAATAACAATAATTCCCTAATGGCATTAAAATCTGTAGCTTACTATTCATAAATCATAGAGGCTGTGCATTTGACCCCCCTAAAAATTAATTCCCGTGGTACGTTACAGAATGATGCCATCTCGCGTGAGATGTGTTAATCACCGATATTGAAAGCTATATATTCTAGCACATAACTTCTTAATCTGATGGCGATGGTAAAGACACAGGTTGTGAACCAAATGCTATTTAGTATATCACATGGAAAATCCTTTAAATAGGCAGGAAGGCTTTAATGGAAACGTCCAGTGGGATGTATGAAAACAAGTTGTTTAGTTCTTCACAGACTACTTGTTACTTATATTACATGTATCACAGTGGATATACATGTCAGAAGATAACACAACTCCCATGATGTTTGGAATTACAGAAATGCTTATTGTAGCTAAGGAACGCTGAGATGTTGTAGGCCTCAACTAATAGCCCCAAATGACTGGAAAAGTTAGCAGACATCACGAAAACAGATATACTCATAAAGCATACAATCCCAGAATTACTGTACGAGCTTGATGATCCGCAGTTTGTTATATGGAACACAAACAATATGTGAGCAAGGTTCCAGATTTTGATCATCTAGACTTATTCCCTGATTATCCACACTTGCTTCAAATATAGTTCATCTGATCGTCGATTTGAACACTGCCCGTAACTAAAGTAACAACAGGAAGAATTTATTGGGAATTGAATAACTCGTAATAATCTTTTTAAAGTGAAAAGATAAAGCAAGAAAATGATTTGCACCTTATCCAGGTCTAGAATACCGGGTACAATACCAAAGGTATCTAAAGAGAAGGGAAATAAAATTAACGGAGTGTTCATAGAGGGAACAAGGACCTGGATAAAGTGAAATATGAGAAAGAGCGCAACATACGAAGGTAAGAAATTAGATTGAGTTTGAAAATGTATAATACTGCTCTCGGCGATATTGAGGATGACCTATATAGCTCAAAGGGATTTGGCTGGAGAAAATACACCTGGAAAATGGAGCTATACGATGCCAGCGCAAAGACAACATCAAAGAGAGATCACTTTAATGATTAAAATACGTTGATCATTAAGACAATGAGCTTTACAAAACTCGACTGGGATGACAATGGCTACAAAATTACGCAAATATGTAGACCTGTGTACAAACATATCAAAACGTCCGCAAAGGAGGATGAAAAGACCCATTGAAATGGCTGTACAGCCGTGGACCGCACGATTCATTACTTCCTCTATTGGTCAGCCCTGCAGAAGAGATATCCGTTTACTTTATTACAAATTGCTGAGTCTATTCGAAATAAAGTCACTTCAGCTAAATGAAAATAGCGTCCTTGCTAAGTGTGTATACCAACAGCAGCCTATGGATCAATATCTCAGTCCTTTCATCGAACGGCCCATCAAATACACATAAGGTTCCATTCCCGTCTTTGGAAGGCAGAGCGATGAAGCGATAGCGCAAAGTTATCTTATCTCAGCGACATTTTAGAAAGCAGATACACATTACCAGTGTAATATACTCGGGACAATGGAATTAAAGCTCTAACCACAGTATGTCCAATGGCTGTCCATATAAACTGACTATTAAAAACTCAAGAATTCGTTTCTTCTTTGTGAAACCACAATTTTTGCCTACTGTACAATCTGGAGTATACTCAAAAGCCCCAAGCTGGTCAAGGAAAAAACAAAATTCCATTTCAGTGTTAACTGTCTAGTCAGATATTGCCAAAATTGCGACAGATGAGATTTTGGTCTATTTTCAAAGTATACAATCCCATCAATAAACAAGTATTTCCGTGAAAAATTATCCTTGGGATCGATAAAATTCATTATCCATGTGATGGAATAAATAACTTTCGGTTTATGACCTACACTGAGATGGAATTTCAAACTCGTTCCTATGCATCTAAATATTGAAGCCATATTTTTTGTTGTTGTTGCTCAATTTAGGGGCTGCGATATCCTGGTCATATAGTCTCCTGTATTAGGGTGTGTGTGTGGGGACGGGGGGGGGGCGGGGCATATGTGAGATAACCTGTGATATTGTGATGCCTGTACTAGCGTGTGTATTTATGAATTGGGGATAGGTTGGGAAGGAGGAGGCCCCGGCCTTAAGATATGAACCATCCCTGCATTCGCCTGAAGTAGAAGTGAGGAAACCATTTCCAGGATGGCTGAAATGCGAAGCCATTTTTAAAATAAGCAAAAAGAGACAACGAAGATGTTAAAGAATAAAATGTTATTAGGATGCTCGAGATGGTCACGTTTTAAAACACCTTTTATCGTTGCTCAATTTTCATCCCATCAACACATCTTCAGTACTGTAACAGTAATTACGGTCCCACTTGGGCGACCAAATGTAACAGTTTCCTGAAGGGATGTGGAAGAACCACAACAACTCTTTACCTTTATACAGAATAATTGATTTATAAATATTTGCCGGGCGCCATCGGGTTCAATGCCATGTGAACACCGAAATAAATTACCTGTGCACTTACCAATATGCATCTGCTTCGTAGACTCTTGAGATTCTCAGGCCGTGGGGAAACTAAGTTTCCCGCCAGCATAATATTTGTAATGAGAAGAAAGGTTTGTCTTATAATAATTTCTAACTTCAGAGGAAGAAACACGGTGCGTGAATTTAAAGATAGAATTTTATTATAAAAAACAAGAAATAATACTGCCAAATTTCCTGAAGTTAAACTGAACGTGGTGGGCTAAAGAGAACGGAGATGAAGCCATGAGTTTAAATTATTACCAAAGCTATATGAAGTTATTTTAATTGCCCAAATATAAGATTTCGGTCGCCTCCGTAGCGTAGCGGTCAGCATGGTTAGCTGCCACCCCGGAGGTCCTGGGTTCGACTCCCGGCTCTGCCACGAACTTTGAAAAGTGGTATGAGGACTGGAACGGGGTCTACTCAGCCTCGGGTGGCCCAAATGAGTAGAGGGGGTTCGACTCCCACCTCAGCCATCCTCGCAGTGGTTTTCCGTGGTTTCCCACTTCGTCTTCGGGCAAATGCCGGGATGGTTCCTACTGTAAGGCCACGGCCGCCTCCTTCCCACGTCCTTGCCTAAACGTCCCACTCTTTCCATCCCTTCATCAGGCCCCCTGTTCGCTTTGCAGCTGAGGCTGCCTGGGCGTAGTGCTGGTCACACACCCCAGTTGTATCCCTGACTCAGAGTCTCAAGCTCCAGGACACTGCCCTCAGTGGCGGTAGAGGTGGGATCCCTCGCTTAGTCCGTGGGAAAAACCAACCCTGGAGGGTAAAACGATACCGAAAAAAATATAAGATTTCCGCTAAAGACAGAGATATTAGTAGATAGATAGATAGATAGATTTATTTACAATCAACAGGATAGGCACCCAATTACAGAAGATATAATAAAACATAATAAACATTAAATTTACTTAAAAGCAACTATTTAACTAACCTAGAAACAAACATTGATTCAAGCGTATAAACTAAGTTCTCTATACACTTAAATTAAAATAACATTTATTACACACAATATATACAACAAACACCTACGATCTTGAGTTCAAACAATGATCTACGAATTTCAGTAGGCTTCGAGTAATCTGGCCTGTTCGCTTACCATTGTTGCCATCTTGTGAAATGGTTTACTCAGTAGTAGCCTCGCTCGTGGTAGACATCCTGCCTTCTAACTGGACCGTTGTAGTCGCAGATATTGAAATTGTAAGTTGTGTGACGAAGTATAACTTCATAAATCACATTAATATCTTTGGCCAACTACGCAACCAAAGACATTTATATGCTTCGACAACTTGTATATCATAAACTCAATGTATACTTATGAAGTTAACTGAACTTATGGACTACGTCCATAATTTTAAGGCAGTTGAATTGTGATATTGACCACTCTCCAGTGTAGTCGCGAATCGTTGATACGACACGTTCTTCCGTAATATTCGAAGTGGAATAGCAAATGGACCACGAGTTCTTCCGCGACAGGTGTTTTATTAATTTCTTCATACCCCTTCTCCGATCGAATTCTTCCCCAGTTCGTCGTCCAATCACATCTCCGTTGTCATGGCAACCCATTATTTCTTCAGTTGGACATCAGTAGTGCCCTATGATTCGCTACCTGTCCACGTGGTATTAATTTCTGATAATTCATGTCTTCGTTACCATATATGGTTTTCCAAGCCCCGGTTGAAGGCTACTTCCCATTGTGTCAGTGGACTTGAACTCGAATCTGCGAAAAGCCAACTCCAGCGCCTCTCGTTGTCCTAATTCCAAAAAGTTCCCCATTGAGCGCTCGGCCTGAATTACACTACGCTTGCAACATATTTCAACATCCCCACAGAACTAAAGTGACTTCATTTCGTTTGCCTTATCCCCGCACGCTATAAATTTAAGTGAAATCCTCAAACGTTATATTAAATATTACAAAATTATTAAGATTGAAATTGAAATTATCTAATGCCTTTGCAACAACATGACGTAAATTAATAATAATAGCAGTGAAGAATTAGATCTGTGGCTACAATGTTGCCTAATGTTACACCATACAATTCATTATAATCATCACACCTCCACAGCGTGCCATCCATAATTTGATTATACTGTATTACAGTACTAGAAAGCATGTGTTTGAAGTCATATGATGAAGACCTATCTAAAACACCATTAATAAAAAAGAATAACAAGTAGTTCAGTTAAGAACTCAATAGCCTATTTTTATATATCCCACTGGTCTTTACCATTAAAACTCTCCTGCCTATTAAAACGATTTTCCATATGATAAGCTTATGGTAAATAGCTTTTGGTTCAAAACCTATGTCTTAACCAACACCATTACAATGAGAAGTTGCTAGAATATATAGTTTCAATATCGGTGATTAAGACTCCTCTCGCGAAGTTGCATATTTCAGTGACGAACCTATGGTATTAACTTTTATAAAACAAGATGTTCAGTTAACAACATATAGCCTACTTTCTCCTAAATGCATGGGTATTGTTATAACTCTTTTTCCTTTTCAAGGAGTATAATTGAATGTTGGTTGTAGTAGCTTGTTGAAATACAACGTGCTATACGGATATTAAACATGAATTTGAGGTGCCCTTTGCTAGTGCTACCTCAGTAAAAAAACATTCAATTCGATTTCACCGTGTTTGAATTGATAAGAGGAATCTATTTGCACACATACATGGCCGCTATCTGCAAATGATTAGGCTGATGACCTTGTAGTTCAGTAAAAATATGCTTCCCACACAAAGGTATGTTGTTGCAAAATTTGGTAGAGATCAAATGATTAGGTTGCTCATAATTTGATTTAAGCTTTTAACATTTGGGTAGCCGCCATTACATTTCCGTCAAAAGGGCGGCAATATAAAACATGACACTGAAGTGCCCTTTGCTAGCAATACCTCTGTAACAAATTTTGTTCAATTCGGTTTCACCGTGTTTGAATAGATAGGGGGAATCGATTTGCAAACATACATGGCCACCATCCGCAAAGTATTGGACTGATGACCTTGTAGTTTGGTCAAGAGATCCATCATACATAAAGGTATCATGTTGCAAAATTTGGTAGCGATCAGATGATTAGGTTGGTCGTAATTTGATATAAACTTTTAATATTTGGGTGGCCGCCATTAGGTTTTCGTCAAGACGGCGGCGATATAAAACATGACACTGAGGTATCCTTTGCTAGTTCTACCTCTGTACCAAATTTCGTTCAATTTGGTTTCACCGAGTTTGAATTGATAGGGGGGGGGGCAGACATTTTGAGTACACACACTCACACACACACACACACAGACAGACACACAATTTATCGCCCAGTGTAGGCTAGATCTCACAAGTCTACTTTAATTTTTTGCAAATATCGAAAGTAGGCTAAAAACAAATGCACGGCTTCTATGAGTACCGAAAATTAAGCTGCAGAATTTAGTGCCCTTATGCAGAGTGGTTCGCCAGCCCCTTATTTTTAGCCTGCTTTCGATTTTTGCAATAAATGAAAGTAGATTTATGAGATCAACACAGGGCGAAAAATTGTTTGTCTGTCTGAGTGTGTGTCTGTGTGTCTGTGAGTGCGTCTACTCGGAATATCTGTCTCCCCCCCCCCCCTATCAATTCGAACACAGTGAAACCGAATTGAACGAAATTTAGTACAGTGCAAAAGGCACCTCAGTGTCATGTTTTATATCGCCGCACGGCTTCTATGAGTACCGAAAATTAAGCTGCAGAATTTAGTGCCCTTATGCAGAGTGGTTCGCCAGCCCCTTATTTTTAGCCTGCTTTCGATTTTTGCAAAAAATGAAAGTAGATTTATGAGATCAACACAGGGCGAAAAATTGTTTTTCTGTCTGTGTGTGTGTGTCTGTGTGTCTGTGAGTGCGTCTACTCGGAATATCTGCCTCCCCCCTATCAATTCGAACACAGTGAAACCGAATTGAACGAAATTTAGTACAGTGCAAAAGGCACCTCAGTCTCATGTTTTATATCGCCGCCATCTTGACGGAAACGTTATGGCGGCCACCCAAATGTTCAAAGCTTAAATCAAATTACGAGTAACCCTATCATCCGAACTCTACCAAAGTTCGCAGCAACATATATTTATATGGCGAGCGTCTTTTGTCTAAATTACAAGGTCATCAGCATAAGCCTCCGTGGCTTAGGCGGCAGCACGCCGGCCTCTCACCGCTGGGTCCGTGGTTCAAATCCCGGTCACTCCATGTGAGATCTGTGCTGGACAAAACGGAGGCAGACAGGTTTTTCTCCGGGTACTCCGGTTTTCCCTGTCAAAAATTTCATTCCAGCAACACTCTCCACTATCATTTCATTTCACCTGTCATCCATTTAATCATTGCCCCAGAGGAGTGCGTCAGGCCTCGGCAGCCGGCACAGTCCATATCCTCGCCGCTAGATGGGGGCTTCATTCATTCCATTCCTGACCCGGTCGGAGACTGGAAGCAGGCTGTGGATTTTCATTTTTCACAAGGTCATCAGCGAAACAGTTTGCAGATGGCGGCCATGTATGTGTGCAAATCGATCCCCCCTATCAATTTATACACGGTAGAACAGAATTGAATCAAATTTGGTACAGAGGTAGCACTAGCAAAGTGCACCTCAGTGCCATGTTTTATATCACCGTAATGGTGGCCACCCAAATGTTAAAAGATTAAATCAAATTACGACCAACCTAAATATCTGATCTCTACCAATTTAAGCAACATTATACCTTTATGTATGAAGAATCTTTTGATCAAACTACAAGGTCATCAGCCCAATTATTAGCGGATGGCGGCCATGCATGTGTGCACATCGATTCCCCCTATCTATTCAAATAGGGTGAAACCGAATTGAACGGAATTTGGAACAGAGGTAGCACTAGCAATGGGCACCTCAGTGTCATGTTCAAAGCTTATTTCAAATTGCGACCAACCTAATCATCTGATCTCTACCAAATTTTGCAACATTATACCTTTATGTATGAAGAATCTGCTGACCGAACTACAAGTTCATCAGCCCAATTATTTGTGGATGGCGGCCATGTATGTGTGTAAATCGATTCCCTGTATCTACTCAAACACGGTGAGACAGAATTGAACGAAATTAGGTACAAAGGTAGCACTCGCAAAAGGCAACTCAGTGTCATGTTTTATATCGCCGTCATCTTGACAGAAACGTAATGGCGCCACCCAAATTTTAAAGGCTAGAATCAGATTACGACCAATCTAATCATCTGATCTCTACTAAATTTTGGAACAACATACCTTTGTGTGGTAGGCATCTTTTGGCCAAACTACAAGGTCATCAGCCCAATAGATTGCAGATAGTGGCCATGTATGTGTGCAAATTGATTCCCCCTGTCAACTCTAACACGGTGAAATCGATTTGAACGAAATTTGGTACAGTGGTAGCACTAGCAAAGGGCACCTCAGCATCATGAGTTTATCGCCGCCATCATGGCGGGGACGGAATGGCGGCCAACCATATGTTGAAAGCTTAAATCAAATTACGACCAAACTAATCATTATTTGATCTCTACCAAATTTTGCAACAACATACCCTTTTGTGGGAAGTATCTTTTGACCTAAAATAGTTTGCAGAGAGCCTCAATGTATGTGTGCAGATTGATTCACCATATCAATTCAAACACGGTGAAACCGAATTGAATGATTTTTTTACAGAGGTAGCATTAGCAAAGGGCACCTCATATTCCTTTTTAATATCCATATAACACGTTGTTTTTTTAACAAGCTACTACAACCAACTTTCAGTATTATACTCCTTGAAAAGGACAAAGAGTTATAACAATACCCATGCATATAGAAGAAAGTAGGCTATATGTTCTTTACTGAACTTCTTATTTAGCCTACTTTCGGATATTGCAAAACATGAAAGTAGACCTATGAGATCACTGCAGGGCCAAAAATTTTGTGTCTGTCGGTGTGTGAGTGTGTGTGTATTCTGCATGTCTGCCTGCCCCCCCCCCCCCCCCCACCTATCATCTCTATCACGGTGATATTGAATTGAACGAAATTTGGCACAGAGGTAACACTCGCAAATGGCAACTCAGTGTCATGTTTTATATCGCCGCTCTCTTGTCGGTCACGTAATGGAGGCCACCAAAATGTTAAAAGCTTAAAGCAAATTACAACCAAACTAATCATCAGATCTCTACCACATTTTGTGACAACATACCTTTGTGTGGGAGACATATTTTCCGCAAACATCTAGATCATCAGCCCAATAGTTTGCAGATGGCGGTCATGTATGTGTGCAAATCGATTCCCCCTATCAATTCAAACACGGTGGAATCGAATTGAACGAAATTTGGTACAAAGGTAGCACTAGAAAAGGGCAACTCAGTGTCATGTTTTATATCACCGCCATCTTGACGGAAACGAAATGGCGGCTACCCAAATGTTAAAAGCTTAGATCAAATTACGACCAACCTAATCATCTGATCTCTACCAAATTTTGCAACAACAAGCCGATATGCAGGAAGCATCTTTTGACCAAACTACTAGGTCATGAGCTCAATAGTTTGCAGACGGCGGCCATGTATGTGTGCAAATCGCTTCCCCCATCAATTCAAACACGGTAAAACCGAATTGTGCGAAATTGGTTCAGAGGTAGCACTAGCAAGTTGGACCTCAATGTCATGTTTTATATCGCCGCCATATTGACGGAAACGTAATGGCGGCCACCCAAATGTTAAAGCCTTAAAGCAAATTACGACCAATCTAATCATTTGATCTCTACTAAATTTTGCAACAGCATATATTTTGTGGGAAGCATATTTTGACCAATCTACAAGGTCATCAGCCCAATAATTTGCAGATGGCGGCCATGCATGTGTGCAAATCGATTCCCCTCATCAATTCAAACACAACTGAACCCAAATCGAACCACCTTTGGTACAGAGGTAGCACTAGGAAAGGGCAACTCAGTGTCATGTGTTATATCCCCGCCATCATAACAAAAAAGGAATGGCGCCCACCCAAATGTTCTGAGCTTAAATCAAATTATTACTAACCTAATCATCCAATCTCTACCAAATTTTGCAACAATACACCCTAATGTGGAAAGCGTCTTTTTTCCAAACTACAAGGTCATCAGACAAATAGTTTTAAGGCGATGGATGTATGAATCATGCAAGTATTATAGCCTAACCGTAACTTATGATTAAATAAGGCCTGGACTCAACAATTCAGTTGTCGTACATAGGGAGGTTTAATCTGTCCCCAAAAATGTGACCGGTTACATATTAGCATCTTATGATAGAATATGAAACCGTAGAAGTGACTAACAGGTCAGGCTTACCGTGCCATATCGTTGTGGGTGCGTGCCGACCCGTTGTCAACATGGCCGCTATTTTTGCTCGCAAATACATATATTTCTGTAACATCCTAAGTTTATATCGTTTTAGGAATGTACTGAACAAAATAATACATATTTAGTATCAAATGTTTTATAGAACGCCACATAACGCTAATGAAATCGTTGCTTTCAACACAAAATATGATACAGTTATACTAAACCAGTTGTTTATCAAGTATTATCGTAGGGCATCCGTGGCGTAATGGTAGCGACTTGGGCTGTTAGTCTGGGGGTTCGTAGATCAAATCACTGCAGGTTCAAATTTCTTTACTTCGTTCTTTTTGAGATTTTTAACTACTCACACGTTATAATGTTAAGCATATTTACTGTAGTGTGTATTTGCAAAATATTATAAATATACTTATAACACCACAAATTTCAACACTCGAAGATTGCTGGCGAATCGCTTGCTGTACATTTCAGCCCTGATCCCCTGTTGTCTCTCCATCGACCAAAAAGTTTTCAATAAGGCTTCCTTAAACCCTTGATAATTCCTGAGCGAATAGCTGAATGCCTTGAACCGAAACAGGTCCATCCAACAAGCGCTCCACAACACGAAGATCTCTATCTGGCGTAACTAATGTCTCGCGCATGTAATTTTCCAAATTATGGAGAAATTCGACTAAAGCAAAGTCACAGCGTATTTAAACTCAATGAGAACGTCAAATATTTCACCATCATGGAGCTAACTTTATTGGTTCATCGCCACTTGGACACGCCAATTATTCCAACTATCATGGAGGCTATTATGGATTAAAATCCCAGTATGGAGGGAGATAGCGACGGATGATGCTTATTGAAGGAAGGATGGAGTTTTTGGCTACCACAACCATGCCACAGCATTTGCCAAGGAGACCAGCCGATGCCTACACGCTGGAGACGTGTAAGAAAGTCACGCGAGTCTGACTAAAAGTCGATACTTTTTTGTACGGTCATGGCAGGGGGGATTAGTTATAGAAGACCTTACATAGCACTTTCTTAGGCAGGGTTTATCTCTTTATTTCACGAAGTTATTTAGTATTTCACTAAACCGTATCATTTGCCAGACCCTGGGGCAAACGCTCTTGCCATTATCATTGTAAATACATTTTGAGAGCTCGAGAACAGTGCGCCAAGTGTAGCCCATTTACCAAAACATATTCTGTATTCCACTGGATACAGTTAGTCCTTGTACTCGGATGTTTTCAAGGCCGAAGCCCGGCAAATGTCATTTATACTGACCTAGTGGTCGCGAACGCAACGCACTCTTTAAAACGTGCATGAGGTTAGAAGGCAGTGAACTGTATGCTAGCAGCCACAGCATGAAACTTGTTCTCACGCTGCAAAAACACATGAGAATGTTTCTTTTGTTTTTACTTTTATCGATTGACAATCTGACAACTATGAACCAATGCTGTAAATATTAAGATGAGCCAAGCAGGCTATCTTGGGTTCGATGTTAGGGGTCATTTTGTAATTGTAAGGAAGACCCAGGTTTATTATAATACTTGTTTCTCGACTGCATAAGTTTCTGACACGATCGCAGTCCATTCACACTTTAAGTACGTTTAAGAATACCATTAAAATCCACAGCTGATTTGTACAGCAGGCTGGAATTGTATAAGGCTAGTGAAAACCATTGTTACATTTATTGAGCACTACAGAGGTAGGATCTGATTACCCTTAATTGCAAGGTACGCTTCTTGGTACTATTTGAGCCAGCGACGTGTACGATTTTTGTCTCGTTGACTGAGCAAGACGGCCGACAGGCCGAGTGTTATTGAGAAGCACTTATATGTGCAGATGAAGGTTTGGAAAGAGGTTTTTCTTCCAACTCTATGAGTCTGATGTTGGTTTGATCTACACCAATTTTTCACACTTTTAGAGTTTAACATGGTCACTAAACAAATACAGAGAAACTGGTAGGACTAAAGATGACTTTAATAAATAATATCATAATAATCAAATAGCAGGATTTTTGTCTAAACTGAAACCTTAATGAAGTGTTGGGAAATATTTGTAAACATGAATAAACCCACTAAACGTAACGAAACCTAGATGACCAATGCTTACATTTTGCTACTCTTCGACATCTTAAATACTTTTTTTTTGGAATTCCTTATTGTGAGACGACGATCAGTTAACCACGTGTTTAAACACGGTAGCTAATCTGATAATGCAACATTAGCCATGAATTGCTCATGCAGTTGCCGACACAATTTTCTCTCCCATACTTTCATGACCCAACTTCACAAAGAGTGAAGCTGCGAGTAGGCAGGTCAGTGGCACCAATTGCGCAAATTTAAAGGGAGATTTGTAATAATATTTTGTTGTACACTAGATTAGTTTTTTTCCCATTGAATCTGTTTGGTTCAGAATGTGCTTAGATTTTGCTTTGTAATAAATTTTGGATGAAACGATTCTCGTTTACATAATTGCTACTGTTAACGTACGATATGTATTAGCTTAAAAACTGTAACGTTAAATGTTAGAGATGGCACCATCATAGCATAGTCTTCAAACTTATTGTGCAGTAAATGTAACGAACTATTTGCATTGTAACAAGTACATATTTTTCTCTGTTGCAAATTCAGGCCTGTGTTATCATTATTATTGCAATCTCCGAAGTAATTGTGTAGGGGTGAATTACGTGTCATTCTCCTAGCTTTGTTTGTTGATCTCTTGATTTTTAGCAGGACGTCGAGAGGTTTAATTTTTAGGATTTTTCGCACGGTGACGAGTAAATTTATATTTGAACTGATTAGTACGGATTACCCGTTTTTAACCTCTCTGAAGTTGGTTAGGGTTCTGCCACTTTATGAATAAAACAAGTGCGATTAAATGTAAGCCTGGCCTCTTTATTGTATTTTTGTGTTTGTATTCCTCTGGACTGGTAGTTTTGATCTCTCATTATACCCGACACCCCCGAGTACAGTTTCCTCGTGAATTCCCAGTCCAAGCATGCATTCCTCCCCATCCTATATGTCTTCTCGTTGGAGGAGGGTGTCGGAAGGGTCATTTAAGGTCTGTGCTTCCCCGAAATCCTCGTCAAACGGGCACAGTATATATAATTCAGGTGAGGATTCAATCAATCAGCGTTTAATATCGGTATAGCACGTCGTATTTCAACAAGCTTCTACAACCAACATTCAGTTATACTCCTTGAGAAGGAAAAAGGGTTATTACTATACCCATGCATTTAGGAGAATGTAGGCTATATGTTCTGTACTGAACATCTTGTGTTTTTTTTTTTGACGGAAGGCAACCCAACTAACGCGTATATCTTTGTCATCCTAGAAACATTTGTACCTGCTCCTTTACGGCCTTAGTACAACTTTATCGTTGAGTTTAAGCTCGGTAATATAGTAGAAATCATTAGCGGCAGTGTTATTTAAATGACCTCAAATATATATATATATATATGAAAATGAAAATCCACAGCCTGCTTCCAGTCTCCGACCGGGTCAGGAATGGAATGAATGAAGCCCCCATCTAGCGGCGAGGATATGAACTGTGCCGGCTGCCGAGGCCTGACGCACTCCTCTGGGGCAATGATTAAATGAATGACAGATGAAATGAAATGATAGTGGAGAGTGTTGCTGGAATGAAATTTATATATATATATATATATATATATATATATATATATATTGTACCGAACTGTCATCATGTGGACCATGTGTTCGTATCCCAACTAACTCACGGTCTTTCGAGGTATGGGACGTTCCTGCCCACCATACGACCACATGCTCAGGATTTGAGTCTACCAGGTAACTACTCTACAGGAAATACACAACATTTTCCTAAAATGAACTATTTACTGGTCTAAAATCATGGCTATACAACAAATACAAATAAAGGACAAATTATATTTAATTCCCACAAATAAAAATAGGGCTATTCTGTGAGCTTTCTTCTTAAAATAGTGCTACACTGCACTCAAATCTAATTCTAGCATCCTGTCAATGATACTTTCAGACTTCAATGGGTTTCCATAGTGTTCATCATGTGACACAATCTTAGTTAATGGGAGTATCATAACACAAAAATCACATATCACATCAAAATGATATTAATAAAACATTATTCCGTTTCTTACGGCATTTACTTTAATTAGCATAAATCCATTATTTTCTGCAATCATTAACAAATATTTGTTGTGTCGTGTGAATCATCTTCCTTCTTTCCATCAATATGAACGCTTTAAGAAAAGTGGTACTTATCCCTTCCAAAATAAACATGGATAGAATATTTTATAGTTCCACCATAAAACGATTTTCTGGGTCTTGTCAGGCTTATCATCGTTACAAATGTGTCATGTTCCGGGAAAAACACATACCCGTCTGCATAAATTAGCAGGAACTGGCAAATGCATTCTAAAGAAGATGCCTACATTATTTTGGTTCAGCTTTCCTCCTCAGAGAATAACTGAGCCAAATATTATCTGATTTCTATGATCCAACAACGTATGTGAGTTGCAAAGCACCGTTCAATTCAATTGGCATCATCATAATACTCATATCTTAATTGCATATTGAAATACCGAGATTCCTCAGTGTCCTATTGTGACTCTAATTTACAAGGGACCGGTCGACCGACCTTCCTCCCCCTCAGCAGGCAATAAAATTCGTTCCAGCTGGCTAGTCAAGATGGCTGCCGCAGCAGTGGTCCATAACCCCACCTCTCTCTCTGGTGTCAAGGTCAAGTTTGTTTACAATCGCAGTACTGGAGTTAGGCTAAGTGTGGCTCCTAAATAATTGAGTCATTTAATTATTTAACACCTATCTTTATAGTGTCTTGGGCTCAACTGGCTCCTTAATTAACATTCATGGCTGGGGTGGAATTCTAGTGATAGCCTTGCCGTTCTATGGTGACTACTAGTGGCTTTTGGACGCGCATCATAGTGAAAATCCACGATTTTCACCAGCAGCTGTCAATAAAATATAAGGAAATCTGCGTTCCTAAACGACGAATATGATCCTTACCTCTCAGGGTAGGTCATTGATACACATGCTCACTGCGTCTCGACGGACGTCAATAGTGGCCATAATTCATGCAAGCGTTGGATACAGACAGGCTCTGTCCAATTCGCTGCGTATAATACAGTATGCTCAAGGGCGATACTACTCGTAGATTCAGCCAACTTCTCACCTAACGCGCAAGCTATACTAGTTGGTCCCCGCAATATTTATTTACGTAAATCACTGGATTCTACGTTAATTCTGCACGCTTACATGCGGCTCAAACAATACTTCACATAGATGACTCCATTATTAAGGCACCCGCGTTCTCTCTGTCATACCACTTAATCCAAAGCTTTACATAGCTCCTAACAAAATGTAATAAATTTACTGGCTTACTTTACTTTAATGGTCCTCAAACATAATCCTAAGGATTGACCATATCAAATATTCATTCAAATTTCACTGACACTGAAAAAGCTCTCGTATTTCGCTATATTCCACGTTACATTTTTACTGTTTACCAAAATACAGTATCTTTATATTAGACATGACACTATTTGAACATTATTTAGGCCAAAAATGCCTATTACTTTACTGTTGCCGACCCCAGGTTATTATTATTATTATTACTCATTTAACGTTACCGTTAGATCCATCACTATTTTCGACCTAAATGGCCCTAAACAAATCACCTTCCAAGCCATACTTTATTCAAGACGAGTGGTGAGAACTCGTTCAGTAAGTGACTATTACATCTTATTCTCAAAGTGATAAATCGTTACATGGTGAACTATTTAGTTATAATGACATTATAAAATGGGTACTCACTTTTTCCTTTTTGCTGGATAGTGCCAGCGCTTCAGCTTTAGCGCTACCATGACGCTTGATTTAAGTCATCATGTTATCCTTTACACAACACTTAGATTCACACATTTTCCACCTGATAAACATACTTTTATCAGTGGCCTCTTTCACTGCTACACACTGCGTATTAATCACTATACACATGAACACTCTTAAATCACTATTACACAATTTATGTACACTTATCCACTGCTTCACATGTTGATCCTTAAATCGGACTTCTCCTACGCCTGATCTCAGAGATGCGATGCAATTATGACAACCGCTGGTCTACGTGAAAATCGAACAGCGTTTTACGGACGTTCGATCCTCGTTCCCTGCAATCTTGTTCAGCTCACTATCCAGATTAGGTGGCAATGATTTCCAAGCTCCCATCATTGTAGTGATTCTGATGATAATGCCATACAATTCTGACAATACCTCCCGGTATTAGAACTGTTCAAAAACATGATAAGTTCCTTTTTCGCTGTGGCGAATTTATATTTGTGTCAGACAATAGATAAATATCTGTATTAATTTACTTTCGACGCACTTCATGATTACTTATGAAGCTTATAACTTGCTTCTATTGTTCTTCAACGGCGGAGCGTTGATACTTTAACATTTGGCGTGCTTACTGGCAGCGTCTTAGTTACGTGTATACTGTAGATTAACGCTAGGCGAACTTGAGATGACCTGAGATGACTGGCGAACAACTGGCTTGGCTTGCCTTACTCCCCCTATATAAAGGTTTCTCGTACAAAATAGTCCACTGGACACATGAGAGCGACTCCTTTCTTGAAATAATACCTCTTCAGCCGAAATGACATCTACATCTTGTTTATTTAGGTGTGGAGGTTTCAAAAACATTCGCGTGCCGGCGATCGCTTCGGCCAATTAATTACAATTAATTGCCTTAGTTCAGCGCGTCAGGACGCTACTGTGGTGGTTCCCCGTTGGCTGGTCACAACATCACTGCTCTTGAGCGTAAGCTAGGTTGTAATTCGTTCATTTGGAGATATAGGCATTAATTTAGGTGAAAAACCACTCCTAAATTACCTCTCCGTGAATATATTCACCTGGGTGTATATTTCAATGCATTTCAATACTCCACTTGGCTGTAATTAATTAATTTCCGTGGGCCATCATCCCTACTCTAAATTTCATCGTTGTCAAGCGGTGAATACCCGGGTCATTAATTTTGAGCTGTCTCTCCGCTCCAGACGTAAATAGTGCGCTCGGCGCCTAAGTTCTCCGCCCACTTGCTAAGGGTAATTTGTAAAACTTCAAACTGGCCTCCTCTCATTCTCGTATGCTCTGAAAATGTATATTTCCTTGCATTTGGATACAATTCTTCATCTTAAATTGCTATGATGTTCACCTATAGATCGTGAAATCACGCTACCTTATTATATGTCATTATACCTCTCATTGCTCTTTGGGTTCCCTATAATTGCTCCCCCTCAGAGATCAATGGTTCGATTCTAGGCATAACCATGTGCCTGGTCTTCTCTGATGAGACCTGAGTTCGATGCCAGACTGCCGTGACAGATTGGGCACAATATATATATATATATTGTAACCGAAGGGCAAAATTTGAATGTAATTTTGAAGCATTTAAGACAGAAAGTTATGAATATATTATTTCGCTACTGGTAGGATATTGCCAGCTCAGAGCACAGTGTAGAGATGGGAAGGCCAACCCACCCCAGGACAATAGAGCCCAGGTACGGACTAGCCCCTTTCCGAGAAGACTTGGCCAGCTCCATGTCATTGTTTGTGCTGGAGACTTATTGTATGCTAGTCACTGAAAATTTATGATACCAGTGCTGCAGGATGGGCCAGTGTGGGTTGTAAAACCAAGGTACATGACCCAGGACAATAGGAAGCTACGCGAATAAATGTAATTGGAAAACTAGATGATGAAAATTTATAAGGAAAGAAGAGCAGTGTTCAGATAAAGAAACTGTTTTCTTTGGTGCAAGAAATATCCTTAACTTTGGTAAGACACCGGAGATGGCACTCGGGATTGGTGGATTTTTAAGTTCGCAGGCGCAGTGATCTCCGAATCGGCGCGAAACTCAGCCTGGTGGGGGTGTAGATGACGCTACTTGGGACTATTTGCTAGCGTCATGATGCAATGGCATATGTAGAGTCTCCCCACGATCGAATCCTAATCAGAACTGGATATTCGGTACCTGCCCATTTAACGTGACAATATGAGCTATCGCTCGTGAATCTACGACCATTTCCTGAGGAGCGGATTCTTTGGCGGTAATATGTCCATTGTGTACCAACGGCCTGCCATTATAAGCCCAAAGCACGAGGAGCGGGGGTTCAGTTTCTTGTATAGACTTCATGGGACGGACTCTCTAAGTTAACGCCTACGAAACTGTGGTTCGGTCCAGGTTAATCTTGTTTCAAATCCTGAGGGAATGCCGAACAAAACGGTACGGGTCCACCAACGCGAGACCAAGTGAACGAGGTTCGGAGCCCGATAGGACAAGTTCCACCAGCAAGAAGTGATAGGGGAGAATATTTTTACTAGTGACTTCCGAGGTGTAAAAATAGGTGTTATAAAATTCAGTGTAATTTCAGTGCATTTCAGTGAAATTCCAGTGTATGTGGAAAATACCAGTGCTGCCTGTGTTGGAGGCAGATATCTGTGTGTGTGAATCCCAGAGCGTAACCATGGGCAGGATTATGAAGTCCCATTGGCGTCTCTGCACCATGGGCTAACGTGGCCTTTGTGGGTCTGAGCGAACCCAGGACACCATGCAGACCACCTCACCTGGACAGCAGAAATGATGAGTATTGACTTTCAAATTATGGGTATATAACTTACGAAAGGGGGGCGGACAGTAATGTAGATTCAGTAGCTTGCGTGACGATGTTAGTCACAGTCATTATAGATGCGGGAGGCAAGTTATTTAACGGTCAGCATGTTCTAGTTAGGAGTTGTGTGTGTACTCGCCATTATTAGTTTAATGCATGTCTTTGGGCTCAAATGGTACGAGTATGTCCATGTAGGTAAGAATGATTTGTGAGCCAGGGCACGTAAGATAAATTCACGTGAAGTTTTGATGTTTTGTTCGTGTGGCATTTAATGTAATGATGTTAATGACTTTGACCATAGTTGGTTTATATTTGTTTATCGTGAGATTAATAAATTCCAGTGAGGATAGTTTTTCGCCACATATTGAGGTATATTGAGTGACCCTTTGCCCCTTGTATTTTCCGTGAGACCGGCGGGGTCGAACCAGTGTCCGGCGAGAGGTTACGAGTGAGTTATGGTGAGTTGTTCCCACAGGAGCGTGTGTGATATTTATGTGTGATGGGGATTTAGGTTGCCGGCGAAGTTAGCCGAGGTTCGTACCACGTGCGGTAGACGTATGTTGATACGAAAAGCGTCGTGATGCACGTGATGGTACATTTGTTGTTGTTGTTTCTGTATGAGAGGGTGTATGCCTCATAACAGAGAAAGTTCAGTCACACACGCATGGGAAAATATATATGTGTTTTTCAGGAACACCATGAAGAAACACTGGTTCAATCTCCCCGCCGATGTACACCAGCATATTATAAATTTACCATTTGTATATTCGCATAATGTAAGCACAGTAGAGGCTTGTTTTGCTTTGACAGCTGGGCAGGTAGGGAGCTATTTATAGTCACGGCCGGCCCGCGCGAGCCATTGTGTATGCAGGAGGAGTCTTTCGGTCTCGTCTTGGTCAAAGCTGTAATTACCACATACCGTTGTTAGCTAATTAATTTATGGGGTGCATGTCGTTTTGCCATGCTGATTCGTATTTCTTTGCTTGTACTACTGTACGTCAATAGTAGTAACTTTTGTTTATCCGGGTTCAGCCCGTGTTTATTTTGTAGTAATTTGACTTGTGCCTAGCCCCGTATACTTGGATATGATCCGCCCGCCCTAAATATCGTAGTTATATTAGCCCGACGTAGGTTGGGCCCCTTTTGGTCCGAAGCCCGTCTATGAAAGGTACTCGTCATTATCTGTGTAAAAATTGTCCTTGTTTCCTGCTAGAGTGTATATTTGTGTGACATAAAAATCAGAATAACACTATTTGTTTATAATAAAATCAGTAAGTGCAACTGCAGTTTGTTTTTGACCCAAATTCGTGTTAGAGACAGTTGACAGTCCATTTAAAGTAGTTTTTGACCACCTCGCACAGCTGAGTAACGTGATGTAATGATTTAATGTAAATTCTATGGTTGAACTCAGCTGTTATTAAGTTTTCATCCTATGGGATGAGGTTTGTTCTAGTTTTTTTTAAGAGGGGCGCACTGGGATATCACATATTCTTGGTTTTTTTATATTTAATTTTGAAGGTGTTGGTTTTTCTTTGTTGATGTCAGTTGGGTTTTTATTTGTTGTTTTGTTCTGTAATTTCTTTCTGCAAGTTTTTTTTGTTGGAAATAAATTACGGACTCAGTAGGATGTGAGTGTACGCCATTTCTGTAATTGTTAGTCACCTGTTTCCTTCACTTTAGGCCTTTAAGTCAGTTACTATAGCGAACGCACCACCCCCCGAGATCAATTTATTTTATCCAGGCCTAAAGGATTGCCCTATCGGGTACAATATATAATATTTTTTAATTTATTTTTTAGTCGTTTACCCTCCAGGTTGGTGGAACCCACGGACTCAGCGAGGGAACTCACCACTACCGCCTCTACGGTCAGTGTCCAGTCCTAGAGCTGGGAGCATCGAATCGGAAGGGATACAACTGGTGAGGTGGGATTGGCACCTCGCCCAGGCGGCCTCACCTGCAAAGCGAACAGGGGCCTCATGAGGGAAGGTAAGGGATGGTTAGGATGGATAGGCAAGGAAGAGGGAATGAGGCGGCCGTGGCCTTGAGGCCTTGGAGAAGGTACCATCCAGGCATTTGCCCGAAGACGAAGTGGGAAACCACGGAAAACCACTTCGAGGATGGCTGAGGGGGAATCGAACCCCCTCTACTCATTTGGGCCACCCGAGGCTGAGTAGACCCAGTTCCAGTCCTCGTACCACTTTTCAAATTTCGTGGCAGAGCCGGGAATCGAACCCAGGACCTCCAGGGCGGCAGCTAACCATGCTGACCGCTACGCTACGGAGGCAACTCCCAAATATAATGCATGATTAAACTGATCACAGCTTCGAATAACTCCACCTTACGTTTGGACAGGAAGTATCAACGAATAGATTCAATACATGCCAGCAGCACACCATGGCTCTCAGTAGCTAAGATGGCTAAATCAAGCATTTCTGACGTCACGTTAGTTCTAAGGTACAGTATCATGTTCGAATCCCGAGCTAGTACGTTGTTTTTTGGCTTGATGTTGTTTATATTGGTTGCATACTTGTATACGAGTGTTTTTTATTCGGTTCTGAAAACGACCGTTTTTATCCGATGGTACGTAGCCAGGTTGGACGACGACATAATGATCTGTACAACAAAAGCAAAGTCGCCTCCGTAGCGTAGCGGTCAGCATGGTTAGCTGCCGCCCCGGAGGTCCTGGGTTCGTTTCCCTGCTCTGCCACGAAATTTGAAAAAGTGGTATGAGGACTGGAACGGGGTCTACTCAGCCTCGGGTGTTCCAAATGAGTAGAGGGGGTTCGATTCCCACCTCAGCCATCCTCGAAGTGGTTTTCCGTGGTTTCCCACTTCGTCTTCGGGTAAATGCCGGGATGGTACCTTCTTCAAAGCCACGGCCGCCTCCTTCCCTCTTCCTAGCCTATCCATCCTGACCTTCCATTCCCTTCCCTCATGAGGCCCCTGTTCGCTTTGCAGGTGAGGCCGCCTGGGCGAGATGCCAATGACACCTCACCAGTTGTTTCCCCTCCGATTAGATGTTCTCAGCTCTAGGACACTGCCCGGAGAGGCGGTAGTGGTGAGATCCCTCGCTGAGTCCGTGGGTTCCACCAACCTGGAGGGTAAACGACTAAGAAAAAACAACAAAAGCAAGGTACTTTTTATATTCAGGGTAGTAAGTGTTCGAAATGTTGACCACCTTGGTTTAAAGGAAAACTTAGACTCACTCAGGTCACCGCACGTGTCGCGTCAATGGCCTCTGTGACACCATGTTTAACAATTCCTTATTCTTACGGTGTGCCAAGTCAAGGCCTTCTGTAACCCATGATGCTCGGGTGGCCTGTTCATGCGATTAAGCAGATGGTGGCAAGTGTCCAACGCAAAAAGTTCACACTTTCTATCTTCGTGAGGTGTGTAAGCATCCGTGGCTGAAATGGTAAAGCGTTGGACTGCGGATTGAAAGATTTTGGGTTTGATACTTGTTACGGGGAGAGTTTATAATTCGTTTTCGTTACATTTTATCGTCTGTGTCGACCGCTTTACCAATGTCTTACGTCATTAATGATACAAGAGGTCACAGTTACCGTAATTATTGATATAATAATAATGTTATTGGTTTTACGTCCCTTTTAACTACACTGGCTTTTAGAGACGCCGGGGTGCCGGAATCTTGCCCCGAAGGGATCTTTAACGTGCCCGTAAATGTACTGACACGGCTCCCTCGCATTTGCGCACCCTCAAATGCCAGCTGACTGCGCCAGGTCGTAATTATTGAGGATGGGGCTCTAGTAATATAGCGAGCAGGTGCATTTTCAGGTTGGATTCCATGAACGTTACTTAGTGTTCGATTGCGGTATTACACGAAACATCTTCATATGTACACCTCAAATCAAGTTGTATTCTTTTTGTTAGGTTTTAATAACAAAATAATACCAAGAGAATTTCTCAGGAATATGTATACTTCGATGCGATCACTGGCGATCAGAATCTCCTTTGATATGTAGTTGTTGTTTCATTTGAAGGGCAAGAACTTCGCAGTCATTTTGACCTGTGTACTTGGGTGTGTGTAGAAGTTCTCTGATAACCTGTGCTATAGCGGCGTCTGTATTAATGTGTGTATTGGCAATTAAGGTGAGGATTGGGAAGGAGGCGGCCGTGGCATTAAGTTAGAAACCGTCCCGGCATTAGCCTGGAGTAGAAGTGGGAAACTACAGAAAACCACTTCCAGGGTGGCTAGGGTGGGAATCGAACCCACCTCTTTTCAGTTTTCCCCACGAGGCTTAGTGTACCCCGTTCCAGACCCAGAGCAGCATTAAATTCCTTGACAGAGCCGGGAATCGAACCCGGACCTCCGGAGCGACACTTCGATATGTTATGTTAATATCCATGTCAGATTTTTAAACCTTCTGTCGTAACAGGTCACGTGGCACAAACTGCTGATTCGATCGTATTCTCTTTATAAATCAGCAAAATTCAACGTACTCTTCACACAAATACATCGTAAGTTAATAAATATTGCAATGTAACTTTGTACGTGTGGCTTAATATTACATCCCCAACAAAATAGAGCACGTGCTGTCGTTCAAAATATTACGCCTACGGCTGAATTCGAAGCACCATTTTACCCGTTCTCACCCACCACGTCCAGCCGGAACTTGACCGATTCAGCCACTACTACAACGTGGATACTGCGCGTGGCACGTGTACTAGTTACAGTGTCTATCCCACCTCATACGTTATTATTCAAGTAAGAGTCTTCAATCATGGTTTATGGTGATAATTTAACTTTCTACTAATACAGATCACGTGGCGTAACTATTAATTCGATCGTATTACGTGTATGTGTTCTTTCAAGGAGCAATAAATCATATGGTAGTAGAATGGTCCTTAGAATTTGATGCGGACATCTTTCCGGTCGTCTTTTCCATGCTAGACCCATGGCTCAATTACATTGCTGTCACACAGACAGAGCGCAGAGCAATATCGACCATCGGGAGAAACGTAATGTTAGTTAGGTTTCATTAAACAAAATAATAAGGAGCTGGTGAACCACTTTGTATAATGATTATTATCATAGCTCATCATACTGATCATCGTTTCAATCACCTGAATAAGACACGAGAAATTAAGAAATTGGTCATAAAATTTCAAGAGGCGCCATCTTGAATATTTGAAAACAATTTATTATCTTTAGATATGTCTACGCTAAGCTCTGAATGAAGATTCGCTGTGCCAAGTGTCATTGCACTCGGGTATTTAGATTGCTAGAAATGTTATTTTGAATATTTGAAAATCACTTGGCTGCCATGGATGTTTTTGTGTTTCTCAGGATTTTGAAAGTCATGCATTTGTCCTTACCTAACAGTCCTCTAACGGCATATAACATTTCAGTTTGATTGCTAAAATAGATTCGGAAATATTGAGAACCAGTGATATGTATCGTATAGACGCCATGTTGGATTCATTTATAAACACGCTATAGAATTATATGCCAGCAGATGAATATTAAAATCATGACTCATTATACTGTACCAACCTGCATTTCTATAGCTTGTTTAGCACACAAGAAATATGACGATTTTTTTAAATGTAGCATTTTGAAGTTCTCGTAGAAATTATACTAAATTAGACGCCAGTATATTGAGCCTTGTATGAAGATTTTCCGTGCTCCGTTTCACTCTGGTCGGATAATTAAGTCGCGGGAAGAATCCATATAGCTTTTTAAACTTCGCATCGCTACCATGCTAGATTTTAATTCATCCGGTTATTGAAAGGCCCGTAGGTGGACTTATGTTAATCGCCTCTATCAATATATCAAATTTCAGTTTGATTGCTGTAGTAGATTCGTAGTTTATGAGAGCCGTAGAAATATTTCAGATGGTCGCAATAATGGGTTGTTATATACTGTGCCCGATCAGACGGGAATATCGGGGGACCGCTGACCACCAACTACCTCATCGATGTCCCCATCCGTCAAACTCAAACACTCAGAGGTTGGAATATGTTCTCAGACTAGCTCGCACGCGATTGCTACACACGGGTAGTACCGGGTTGGGTGAGAGGTCCATGGTTATGAAAAATCAGCCCAAAGAGAACATACCCTCAAAAACTTAAAGCTAGCAATAATACGTCCAGTCCTAAGTAAAAGATCATAACATTTATTCATTAAAATAGAATGCCTAACCTACTTCGGAGGGTTCAAATCGGCTAGTCTGCAAATCTAAAATAAAAAATAAATAAACAATTAATTAAATTCCTCAACTTAATTCAAGTTGAACCCCCTCGAAGACCTTTCACAAATTAATTAAACTGCAATCAAGCTAGGAATGTGATACGTAAATAATTCCCTAAGCACTACAAAGGTTCATGAAAAATAGCGATAATCACACCCTGAATCTACAGCAAAACAAACGAATTTAATCGTCGACAATAGCAAAGCGTTCCATTACATTTAATAGCACCAATAAAAATATCTAAGCCTAGACGATATCACTTCCAAGATTTAACATTATTTTAATTTAGTTAGCTAAATCCTATTTATAAATAAACTGTAGGCGAGGTGCGCCTACACCAAAGAAAATGAAACGCTAGCACGACTTTAGTCGTATCATAAAAAGAACATATAAACAATACATACAGGTTACATGGCATGGGTAAACAACAATAAATATAACACTCCTAGTGTTCATGCCTTTTGCATGCCTGCCTACCTGAAATGTAATGCTGTTTGCATTTAATTGTCATCTGTACATGGCGATGGCGTAGTGAAAACTACGCCTGAAAACTACGCCTCACATCGCGTGATTCCAAATCGCCTGTGCCTTCAGGTTCTCACAGCGATTACAATCAGTCGTCTCAAAATCGTGTAAAAACTCTGCCCTATTGTGTTTAATACCTATCAAGCGGTCGAATAAAGAAGGAATCTCGCAGTGAAACAACGTCAATAAATCAAATATCAGATAAACAATTAAAGGTTAATTAAACCAAATTTTAGTCAAAGAATTATGCTCCATGATTCTTAGCTTCAATAATAGGTCAAATATTATTCCAACATCGTGTATTTAAATAAATGTAGAACTCCACAACATGTGTTAACTAGTAGTAAAAACACCCCAGTCTTACCATCAAAAGTTGAGAAAATAGCTCTCAATTTGTACACGTTAACGATCCACAAACTCCTCGTCCTAATGACCTCACATAATGGCTCCAACTGCTCATTATCAATTCGGTTGACTGGGCAAAAATGGCTTCGTGTCACCTTAATTCAATAACACATCCTCGCTCTACCAGCGGAAAACCTCGTAGGAATAAAGCATCGGAAATACACAAAAATTACATCGCCCTACGTTATTCAGTACATCTTAGATCATTTACATTTGGAATAGAGTCTATCTGCTATTCTGTTCTTCAAAACTAAAACATGGTCCAAAACCTCTCCTGAAACATTGTTATCGTAGATGAATTTAGCATTGGTTATTCTGATACAATATAAATATACAGCGTCAGGTCGGCTGTTACTTCAAACATTCCTCGAACTCAGGACATGGCAGAAGTCAAGACTAAGCCTCATAGTATTCATTTAGTCGTCTCACAAAATTGTAATCGTTTTAAACTGTGCCTGGCTTTGTCCTCGTGAACACAGATGTGCAGACTGAAATAGGTGTCTGCTAGGTAATATCGAGTGTCAACTGCCTTGTAAATATAACAGGAATAAAATCCAATTGGCTGTGACAAACGCACTCTTATAATGTGGCATTCTCATTGTTTCCAGCTGATACAAAACACGTCGATAAATACTTTGCTTCACATTGAATTCGTACGGGCTATTCCAACGCCTTTGGAAACATAACCAAGATTTCAAACAACCCTAACTTAAAGATAAAGACAGTGTTGTACTACTCCACATCACTTTAAACTGATACGTCAAAATCTGTCTTGTATTTCATACATGGCTTAGCTTAAGCCTTTACAAACATAATAAGCCTCCAAAGCTTTAAACATAATCTATTCACACATTTTGGAATTAAATAATTGAATATTTTGTTGACCTAAAAATGTGTAAATCGCTGCATAAGCTTGCAGGAAAAAAACAATAGAACTGCAAACAGTCGGAAATGAAAGATATTCCGCTCATAATTCATGAAATTAAATATGTGCGGCCTCCTTAGATCTCTCCAAGATTGTACTGCATGACCTGCGCAGTTATCAAAGCTGTTGAATAAGAATGATATAAAATTAGACTACTAACTGCCTACCTATAAAGTCGTGCGTTAAATGTGGTTTTCTAAGACTAATCTACGAGCATCTATTCCTCTACATATATTGGATTTGCAACTCACGGACTCGATGGATTATTCTGAGAATTTTACTCTAGCTGTGGTCATTGGCTTAGACGACCACGTGCTCTGCTCACCTGAGCTTAATCGTTTCTTCATTCTGCGTCTCATGATTTATACAATATTGGTATCAACTCAAGGCATATCTCTTCTATTCCATCATAATCAGCGTTTCCAATTGGAGATAATTCTATACGTAAATAACTAACCATTCCATCATCTTAACGACACTGAATTTAATAACAGTTTATACTTTTATAAATTACGCTAGCTCTACACTTAATCTACAGACAAATAAAAAAATGCCCATGGTCTGCCACATAAACTAAACACTGGTTGTTCAGTGTTATTTCACTGATTCTCTTAATTTTCCAAGACACTGTAAGTTCATCTAATAATCACGATACCACTATGGGGTAACCTCGTGGTGACGTTCACAGTTCAACTTTTCACAAGAATGCAGAAAAATGGTATTCGTCCCGAATACTGTTCGTGCTCAATCAAACAACGTTTCAGGCTATTTCTCGTGCACACAGCACGCAATAAATTCAATATTGTAAACGATACACTCCGATTATAAAGTCACCTTTAGTCACTAACAGAAAATCACAACCGTGCCATGCGGGAACACGATTAGAGCTGTACCTTCCGGATATGAGTGCTTGAGTCATGAAGTAACTCTCCCACGTTGAGCAACATAATCTTGCTTAAATACATTTGTGGCATACAAATAATATTTATCACATGGGGAAATTAATTAATTAATTAATTAATCTCATGTAATTTATTTCAGGATTAGGGCATAACCCAGCTCTTTTGGGTACATTCGTGTTGACCGACTGAAAAGCACTACATTCTTGTTTACTAAGGCAACACTGAAAATATGGCTTCAAACCCCACAATGGGGAAAATCTTGAAATAACTTCTCCCCTTCATTTTTGAATTTCAGGCCAATACATTTCCATTGTAGATCGTAAAGATTAATTTCCGACGATATGTGAGATTCCCAAGAATAAACATTCTCCGCTACACAAGTCAAAACCCTTTTCAACAGCTTCCTTGGTGCGTCCATTTGTGATCCACAAAATAGTATCATGTGAGATGAGCTCATCGGGCTCAATATGTACAAAAGGTCATAGTGTTATGTACCATTATATGAAGATTATTGCGTAGGCTCATTATTCAAACGTTCACTTTCATCGCATAACTAGGACACAGGAAATGAATACTTTATTTTTCAATTCCTCTAATCCGCCATCTTGGGGTTATGTAAACAATTGAATTAAATTGTAGATGCCAGTAGATTACATTTCGTGTAAACATTTACTGTGCCTAGCTTAACTGCGCTCGGATGATTATATCGCGAGAAAAATCCATTTAAATGTTTCGACTTCACTTGGCCGCCAGGGTGGTTTTGTACTAACAGGTTTTTGAAAGTCACATAGGTGAACTTATAGTAGTGACCAATATTTCCATATAAGGTTTCAGGGTGATATTGGTAACTGTTGCGGAGATATAGTAGAATACCAGTGCCGCTATGTTGGATTGGTGAAACATATTAAAATTTGAAAGGCATGGTCGAGATTGGACGAAGTAGTAGTAATTGCGTACTTACCAAGTTTCATTGAAATCTAGGAACGGAAGAGCTTCGGAAGTGCTTCCCTTCCCCTCTAGAACATCCACATACAACACTTCTAGAGCGGATGTCAAACTGTTTACGTTGAACATTATCCCACAAATTTGATTGCCGTAATCACAGATTTATTTTCTTTACTTTGTTACGTCGCTCAACATAATGCACACACAAAGCCTATAGCATGAAGAGTTACCCACTAGAACTGTAAAATAATAATACTTGTTTCGTTATACCACACGCCTTTCATTATACGTTTTTCAAGTTTTACGACACCTCCTGACCTAGGGAATCATATGCTCCCGGCTGCCTACTCAAACCCAATCCACCCTGTATACACGGAGGAATAGTACGTTCTATAACCTGACTCCACACTGGACGAAATATTTCTTCACACATACTCGTAGCGAACAAAATGAACGCAGTTTCTTCACAAAATATGTGAACCAAAGTTTAATTCTGAAGGAATAAACTTTGCTTGGTATGAGGTAATAAAAATAATTTCTGTGTGATTCATTTGAAATAGCCCCAAGTAATTCATTCATTTATTTGCAATTGGGGGTGTTCACCAGGATGGAAAATTGGATAAACATAAGAAGTAAACAATTGAATAACAATTAAACTCGAGTATTTACACAAATCGTTAGTCCTTTCTTAAACACGACTGTATGTTTGGGGAAAGGCTCTAAGACTCCGGCATTTAGAGAGTTCCAGTTATTATTGGCACAGTTTACGAAATAATGTTTACCATTTTTTGTGCGCTGTGGTCGGCCCTTTATTTTGAAAAATGATCATCCCTTCTCATGTAAGTGGGCTTTCCCATACGTATTCTAAGCTCACCCCATGCTGGTTGATTTGTATACATGGTGTGCATAGCGCACAGTCTAGATTTCATCCTCCTAGCCTCAAGTGATTCCCACCCAAGTTTCTTTAACATTCCGGTCACATTGCTCCTGGTATTAATGTCACTGAACACAAATCTAGTGGCCTTTCGTTGTACTATATCCAACTCACTGATGATCCCTACTTGATATCAGTCCCAAACCATCGAGGAGTATTCCAGAATAGGCCTTACAAGTGACAATAATATCCTAACTCCTCTATTTATTTAAAACACAAAGGTGGTGTTTGTTACCTCGAGATTGAGAGAATGGCTGAACCGATTGACTTCGTAAAGAACTCTGACGAAAGCTCTGTAGATCTGTAGATTTTCCGAGTTTCTTTTAAATAAAAAATAAATGTTACCGTATATTTTTAAATTAATAAAGAAAAATGCAAAATTCTTGGCACTTGCGCAAGCGAACAATCGCCTTGGCTCATAAGAGGTATGGTGGATAGAAGTCCACCGCGTTGTAGCGTGATAGTTATTTATATATTTATATATTTATTTTATTTAGTCAATTTACCCTCTAGGTTGGTGGTTCCCACGGACTCAGCGAGGGAACTCACCACGACCGCCTCAATGGGCAGTGTCCTGAAGCTGGAAACATCTGGTCGGGATGGATACAACTGGGGAGATGTGATCAGCACTTCGCCCAGGCGGCCTCACCTGCAAAGCGAACAGGGGCCTCATGAGGGAAGGGAAGGGATGGAAGATTGGGATGGATAGGCTAGGAAGAGGGAAGGATGCGGCCGTGGCCTTACAGTAAGTACCATCCCGGCATTTGCCCGAAGACGAAGTGGGAAACCACGGAAAACCACTTCGAGGATGGCTGAGGTGGGAATCGAACCCCTCTACTCATTTGGACAACCCGAGGATGAGTAGATCCCGTTCCAGTCCTCATACCACTTTTCAAATTTCGTGGCAGAGCCGGGAATCGAACCCAGAACCTAACCCAGCTAACCATGCTGACCGCTATGCTACGGAGGTGACCATAGTTATTTATGAGAATTATAAAGGAGGGGAATATTGTTCATGATGTTTCCACGATATATATATATATATATATATATATATATATACTGGAATAGACAGTTGAGAGTGTATGTTGTTTATGCAACTTAATATTGAGTTTCCCAATCAGCTGGTTCAGTGGCGCAGGCTGTATCGTTGAAGACTATGAATTATATTATGCATCGGTGTAGGAGCTCGAATCTCACCTCAGATATGTCTTTTTTTTCGTATTTGTCTTTCTTGCTCTTGGTATTTAATTGTCAAAACATATTTTACTTTTATCATTTCTCCCGTAAAGCAACGACATCTTCGCGATTTACGTTGCCATATACTACGCGTGCGCACAATCGCTTTCACCATGAGAGACAATTGGCAAACATAATTCGTTTCAGGGGCTAGGACATTGTGGACACTGAGCCCCGTGTACTTTGGTGTGTGCGTGTAAAATGTTCTCTGATAACTTGTGTTATTTTAATGGTTGCATGTGTGAGTGTATTTATAATTAAGTTGTGGATTAGGAAGGGGACGTCCGTTGTCTTAAGTTAGGAACCATCCCAGTATTTGCCTGGAGAGGATGTGGGAAACGACGGAAAACCATATTCAAGATGGTTGAGGTTGAAATCGATCCCACCTACTCTCAGTTTTACCTCTAGAAGCTGACTGCACCCCGTTTCATCCCTCAGACCAGAATTACATTTCTTGGCAGAGCAGGTAATCGAACCCGGACCTCCGGGGTAATAGCCAAGAAGACTTAAGAGTGGCCCTCCCTGTGTTAATACGATTTTTGACATGCACGGGACATATAATTCTAGAACTGCTGGTGGCTGGCGAAGTGAGTCTATGCTCTAGCCCAGGGCCATCCAGATAGCACTCCCCGAGCGCTAGCGCTCCGGCCGCGCTCTAAGCCTGTGCTCCGAGCGCTTTGGAGGAAGGTAGTTACAGAAGTGGTGGGAGCAGCTTGGCTGGCTGAGCACGCTGAATTGTGGAGCCGATCCATCAGCCGCTAGTCTAGTCCAATGCGCTTTGTTGACAGCGTGTACGTAAATAAGTTTCCCTGTGGTCATGACTGAACAGCATACAAAAAAGGAGTGGTGAAGCAGCAGTTTTTGAAGCAGAATGGGAAATTTCATTTTTCTGCACAGCTTATAAGGGGCATGCCAAATGTATAGTGAGCAACAAAGATGTAATGTGTTAAAAGGAACACAATTTGTTGTTGAATTATCCTCTCTAATATGTTCACATTTCAGTTTGGAATAAATCACAATATTCAACACTTGTGTTCGTCTCCTGCACATTCCATACATCGGAGTACCATTCGATTTGTATATGCGGTATATTTGTATGGCAAAACAGCCATATTAATATGTCAATTGTCAACAATCCCACAAGAGCCGTCGGCCGCATGACTGTACGTACGTATCTAGTCAGCGTGGTCCGAACATACTGTAGTCCGTCTCCTCGCTGCCACAGTGTAGTGGTGGTAGGGGAAGGAGCGCTAGTCTGACTGCCCAGTGCTCCCCGAGCGCGGCCGCGCTCCCGGAGCGCAATGACTGGATGGCCCTGCTCTAGCCAGTAGTTGGCGAAGTGATTCTATGCTACCCTGCATAACGTACTGTCATGGAAACGCAAAGAATTGTACCTATGACAGGAGATGGAAATTGCTTATTTAGAGCAATTTCGTACTGTTTATATCAAAATGAAGAACGTCATCGTGAGTTGCGTTTGCAAACTATTGCAAATTTTTTGCTGGTATGGATAATTATAAGTATTTTATTATTGGCGAACAGTCTCATCGCATTCTCCTCAGCAACCAACTTGATTATAAAAGTCACCGGCGGTGAATATACTAGTCATGTTGAACTTCATTGTATAAGTCAATAGTTTATTATTGATTAATTGTTTGGTCTAACCACGCTGTCGATTTTGGCAATGGAAGTATCATTTGCCATTTAATACGTATTTAGCAGCTCCGTTGATGCAGGACACTACAATGTTATCGAATATGGCGTTAATTTGGGGAGAAATACTACTATAAATAAATCCGTTCGACGAAAGAAACCATTGACCGATCGTATGTAAAATTCAAATAGACGCAGAAAAGTGAGAAATCGGAGAAAAGATGAAGCCACTTTTAAAGCCCAACATAAATCTGCCATTTCAGAAACAATTCCAGATATTATGTCGTCCAGTGCAGTGTCTTTGACGAACGATTGAAAACATTGTTCTGCATTGCATTTCCTTCACGAGAAATCTACGCTTGGTTACTTTGTCTTGGTGAAATTGATCCGCTGGAATATAAAATACTTGACAGGCTGAAATAATATTTCACAGGAGAAGATATGGTTTAAAGGAATTTCAGAGAGAGTATTCAGCAGTACAACAATGCTATGTCCTTCGTTTCCTTTGGACACGAAGGGTGGTCCGTATTGTTTTAAAATTCCTGGAATTGTACATCATCGCATTTTTTCCTTATATTCCAAAGATATAAGTGACGGTTCTTACGGCCAGTTGTATATACATTATTGGACTCCTCAGAAGCTAATCACGTCAGATCTGCAAATCGGGTGAATTCTTGCATCAGGGAGGGCACACTTCATATTTTAAACAATATTTTGCAAGGCCGTAACCACTACATTCAACTTACAAAACACCTGAAAATTTAAATGAGAGTTCAGTGTTTAGACAATATCAAATTGCAATGAGTCTGACGATATTCGATTAGCACGGCCCATAATATGGGATGAAGTCTCAATGGCAAATATTCATTCATTAATGTGTGTGAATCGTCATCTAAAATATATTACGGTAAACGACATTATTCCTTTTGTGGGAAAGTTATTGTTCTTCGAGGAGACTTCAGGTATGTTTTCCTGCTTTCCTGCCGTACGCTTTTCGCCAAACAGTTATTCACAATTGTATTAAATATTATTTGGCCCTTCTCCAAAATACGTCGCTTACATAAAAACACGCAATAGAAACCATATCAAATGGAATTTTCTGATATTTTGTTACAAGTTTACGGCGAATACCCCTCTGTGGATGATGGGGAGTCAAATGTCATTGAATGGCCAGCCAGACTTTCAACGCATGGTGATAACGTGATTGAGATTTGCGGCGACACGGCGATTTGCATTCTTACACCAAAATATTAACACTGAAATGGAATTCATTTTAAAATAATTGAACTTATATCCAGTAGTTCAAAAACATACACCAGCGGTAGAACCTAGCTACTTAAGTTTGAATTCCTTGGGATTAAGTGGATTTTCTCAACACATTCTTACTGTAAAAGTTTGAGCCATAGTTATCCTCCATAGAAATCTGAATGTATGCCTAAGGGCTCCTAAATGGAACCAGAATAATTGTAAGAAATATGTATGAAAATTGCTTGGATTTGGATATAATAAGTGCAGATAAATTTAGGCAGAGAGCTACAATCCTTCGACATGGTTGAACACCTTCCGATAAAACACTTCCATTTTCTTTCAAGAGGCGCAAATTTCTAATTCGCTTGACATACTGTATCACAATAAAATTCAAGGGGAAACTCTGGCTCAATTTACCTTATCAAATGCGGAGAGAACGATCCTTCGACACCCTTAAAGTTGCAATGGTGCTAAAAAGGAATCGTACAAAGAATGTATATAAGAAAATCCTTCAGTGAGTATTTTCTCATTGACGGTCATGTTTTGACGGGTTTCAACTAGTTTTCCTTTTAAATAACCTCATTACAAAGTGCAGATATTTGCAAGATATAGAAACTACACATCCTATATGACTTCTCCATTTCCAATTCCTTACGTAAACACTCAAATATTTGCATGAATCTTCTTCATCAAGTATTTCCGAGCCAATGCTGTATTGCAAATCTTACCTTCGCCCTTTCCCTATTTTTATGAGACTATATTTTCTTGTATTTATTTTCATTTTATTTTCAATTTCCCACTTATAGACCAGTTTCAGGTTATCTTGACGTAGGCCTACTGCGTTGGCCTGTGAATCATGAATCCTTCGATATATTAAACAATCATCCGCAAACAATCAACAGACACTGCGAATCCCATTTGGTAAGTCTCTTTTATACGCCAAAAATAACACGGATCTGATCACGTTACCCTGAAGAATAGGCTACCTGACCTTACGGTAATTTCATTCGAGAATAAGCCATTAACTTTCACTTTCTGGGAACGACCCGACTAAATTTATAGGATCCATGTAATTACTCTTGTATAAATCTTCGTTAAAGGAAATTTATGGAGTAGCATGTCATGCGGCACGACTTCAAACGCTTTCGCAAAATCATTAACCACGCGTCGACTAAAACTCCATTGTCAAGCGATTCGCTAATACCTTGAAAAAGTGATAACATCTGACTCTCACATGAGTAACCTTGCCGAAATCCATGTTTCCTATCATGAAACCATGATGAATTTTCCCACTGATCGTACAAGTAGTCGCAAATAAATTGCTCCATCTGTTTACATACGGTGGACGTAAGGATAACCGGCCTGCAATTGCTCGATTCAATTCTGCTCCCTCCCTTAAATATTTAGACTACCGTAGCCCTTTTCCAGTCATCGGGGATTTGTGTTTTATTTACGGACACATTAGTCTAAAGTCTACGTCACTGTTAGCCCAAGTTCTTAAATTTTGAAAAATTGACGAAATAGTAGACTTATTATATCAATACGAGGGATTGCGTCTGTGTATGCCTGTTTGTCCTGCGATCTGGGTGTGTGTCTCTCCTCTGTCAACTCCAAAACAGCAGAAGCAATTGATATCAAATTTGGTTTGAGTGGCGCTCTATGCCTGGACATCTCGAGGTCATATTTGAAAATGCCATTGCTACCAACTACTTCATAACACATTTGAAATTTGAACTCAATGTTGGATATTTCATATTGTATGTATGTAAACCGTTACCAAATTGGAATGATAATGCATATTTACTTGCCAACGTTGTTCTAACTTATACTATGAAATGAAATACAGACGAAATGTGTGCGTGTATGCTTTACTTATGAAATCAATTACAGCCAAAAACGAATGGACTATTATGTCAATTTGTTTTTATAATTTATCAGGGATCTCATTCAATTCTAATAGTCAGTAGAGAAAAATTAATTTAAGTGTTTTTCATGTATAATTGTTTGTTACTCCATTTTTGTAACATTTCTCATATTGCAATTGCTTTGTATTATTTTCCTACTCACTCAACCATATTTTTCTGCAAGTCCAATCAAGTTTTGAATTAACATTTTTATATCTCTGGAGATGATTAATATGTCATTTTCCACCTAGTTCTGTATAGCTGCTCATTACTTGGCTCTCGGCTTAATGAATACTATGGTGACTGTACCGTCACACATGTTTCATATTGGCCGCATGGGCTATGATCCGGGACATCGCCATGGCATTCCTTGTAGCTGCATATCATCGCCTTCCCCGAGGCTATACATGGACAACACTGGAACGCGTGGTTTGGTTTTCCTGCACGTGCCAATCACATTAACTGCGTAATACAAATCTTTCTGGAAGCTTCTTCTAGTCATACCTGGCAACTGTGCTAAGTTTATCAACTGCTCAATTACTTTTCTTCTAGAAGGTTCTATGCCATAAATGACAACCCCAAACGGTGACAATAACTACCTACTACTATACTACTATGAGTCTCCTTCGGCTGGGAAGGAGGACAGCGGAGAGGTTTGAATCCCCCATATTACTCTGCTTTCTGGACCCGTTGCTGCCTCCCTCATAACCCGACAGTTCTGGGGAGGGAAATTTAAGGTAATGTTTTCTGATTAAGGGCCTAAATAGACTCTCCGCCTGAAGAAACTTTTAAGTGGTGTGTGTTGGACGGTTATTGTGCTTTTTAAAGTATTTTTTCCTTTTCATATACCATGCGAGGTGATTGCGTTTTGTTGTGCCATTGGACACGAGTTACAGGGTATTAGGGGCTGGCTGGCTTGATGTAGTATATCTGAAATGGTAATTTATGTTGGCTTGATTTGTTCGTTGGATTTGATTTTATGTTAATTTTCTTTCTGTTATTTTCAAATGTAAAATTCTTTGCAATTGGTGGAAACGCCACAAAACATGGAGCCACGAGACCACTCTGATATCTGCCTTTTAAGGTGCCATCCTAATTCAATTTTAATTATCAAGTGTATTTAATTTGATTGGAAGTGTAAGATTAGATTATGTGTACTTGTTAACTTATGGTTGGGAAAACGGATGTATTTTGCCCTTGAAATTTTGAGGGGTGGGGGGATGTTTTTGAGTTAACTTGGTTCGGTCCAGCTGCCATTATTAAGCTCATCTCCTTGGTATGTCGTCCGTGCTGGTCAGTCGCATGAAGCAGCTCAGTAGGTAATGTTAGGCGGTTCTGGTGCAGGGGCTAATGCGAAAGATGGCGGCCGCGTGAGTCCAACCCCATGCTGGTTGAATAGAGAGAAAGTCATAGCTAGATCAGGGGCTAATGCGCAAGATGGCCGCCACGTGCAACCACACTCTTTAATGGAGGGCTTTTCAAATCATTATTTAACTATAAAATATTTACTATTCATTATTATTTATATAATTTTTTATCATTTATATTTACATTTTTCATTATTCTTTATTTTAATATATAATTTATTATTTATTATTTTTTATTGTGTCAAAGCAATAAACCCCAAGGTCATTAACCTGGCATTTATCTAACCCAAAGAAACCTCATTTAAAGATTTAAATTAATGCATGTAAGATTTTCTGTTTTTCATTTTACATTCCTATTTTTAGATTTTTAAGATTTAAGTTTTTTTGATTTTAGTTTTACATTTTAGATTTTCCTAAACGAATAAACTACAGGGTCAGATACCTAACCTAACCTAACCTAACCTAACCTAAAATAACTTTACATAACCTAACTTAACCTAACCTAACCTAACATAACACACAGAAACCTCATTTAAAGATTTAAATTAATTTTAGATTTTAGATTTTCCGAAAAGAGTAAACTACAAGGACACATACCTAACCTAAGCTAACCTAACCTCAGTTTATCTTACTAAACATGTGCTAACCTAACCCTACCTAACCTAACTTTACCTAACCTAACCATTAAAGCCAGAATCATAGGTTTTCATGTATTGATTGTTAGCTTCAGCATATCGATGAGACACCTGGCATATTCCTCCACGTATTCCAGACTCTATTAAAAGAATCCGATCGTAATCCTGTGGCAATTCCAGTTCAACTCCTGTGTAAAGGAGCACTGCTCCAAAACTTAAACCAGGCGATGTAAAAAAGTGTGCAGCATCCACTCGGTGCGTTTCTAATGTTTTGTTTCTAAACGTTTCAAAGCTGTCTGCAAGAAGGAGTACATCTGAAGTTAGGTAAAGGTCACTATATTCACATAGAGTTTTAATTTTGAACTGATTTCATATATTTTTGGCATGTTCATAGTCTTTCATACTAACATCTTCTTGACTTAATTTGTTAAAGAATGCCTCTTTTGGAGGTAAACACGTTTCACTTAACTTTTCCCATGAATCAATGTAATAATAAGGAAATAACTCTTTACGAGTCATAAGCGTTGCACTTTTCTTTCCCAAAGTACTTGTCTGTTTCAGGGTATGATGTTAAGTTGGAAACTAAGTTTTCCAAACTACTCGGCATTAACCGAAACGTATCCACAAATCGAAGCTTAACATTTCCCACATATTTCGTGAAGGAGATGTACTTTTCTTTGGAGTTAGGGATAACGTCCACTCTCTCAGTAGTATATCCCAATTGATTAACAATGAAATTTGTGTCGTAGCCACTCATATTATATAAACATACAGGAACTGGGTTACGAGTTTTACACCTCATATTACAGTTATTATGTGCACTTCCTAGGTATTCCCCTGTAATATGGCAATGATCTCCAACTTTCCAGTCCTCTTGGGTGAATGGTTTTTGACACAAATAACAGATTTCAGAACATTGGAAATCTGATTCTTCATCATACGTTAAGACCTCTGGAACATTTAAGCAGTAAAGGCGATCAATTTAATTACCTATTGAGATCAAACAATCCATAACTTTTCTGCAGCGTCAGGACCACGACAAATAACAGGTTGCCTTGGAAGGTTTGTCTTTATGTGTTCTACAGCAGGTGAGGGTTTAACGTATATACCAAAGCTCATAGAACATGACTCTGGTATGTCACTGTATAACTTGCCTTAGGATTAAGTAGACATGTTTGATATGATAAGAGTATACTTTCGAAATCTGCATAGATAATGTAAGGCATTCTTAGCATTTTTTCCACATTTAAGAATTTCACAATTGGGTTTTTAATAGGTATTTCAACCATAGCAATGTCATGCAGGAAACACAAAGCTCTATGTTGTTTCAATTTTTCCATTCCTCGTTGACCACATTGATTATCGAAGTGAGTAAAACGCCCTTTTACACGTATATCTTATGTTCATGGTGGATAATCTGATGTCTTACTAGTTTAACAAAATCTTTGATAAAGACGTAGTGGTTCTGGCCGGATGATGAACTTAGCAAAAGGAGGTCACGATGGCCTTGTAGCTGTTGATCCACAACCTTTAGAGGAAACAGTTTGTTGTTTATTCCAGTCCAAATACATTAATGGATATGTTGTTGGCTTTCTCAAATTTGGGAATGTCAGCTAGCGATGTAGGAAACTATATTACTGAAAAATCATACTTTTTTTCAGGTCCTTGTATTTACTAATGCGTTCAGCATTCGTTTTAACCAGTTTTGCTAACTTGGCATACATAAAACACCTCTCGTCCTTAATGTTTTGAGGATTAACACAGGCTTTTCTTGCTTTTATAGCTGCTGGAAATGGAATATATGTGCTTCCACTTATTTATTTTAATCGTACTCCTTCCACTGCTAAAGAAAGCCAAATTACTGCCTTTCAGCTCAGATTCCTACATTTCTGTAGTTAATTTTTAAAATTGTGTTTCCAAGAAACTACTTAAATCTATTTTCCAAATAATAGCCTGATTACATGTTTTAAATGTAATTTCATAGGTAGATGTATGAATGAATCTACATTCAGCCACAAGATTAACATTCATTGACTTCTGTTTTGCTAGTTCTTTCTGCATAGCTTGTATTATTTGCTGTTTGGATTCTTTAAGGTATGAATTTAAATCCTTACATGTATCACAACGTCTAAAATAGGATTTAAGCCGACTTTGAAAAGACGTTTTATGTTCAGTAAGTCCATTATTATCAGGAACCATTGATAGCAGGTAATGTGTTGTAGGCTCAGTTTGTCTTTTTATGATGACACAACATTACATCATTCTTCATGACGACGTCCGTTGTAGGCATTGCTGAATTTACTGCCACACGTTTTACACTCATGAAATTCCCCACACGAAACTTCATGACGCTTATCATAGACCCGAAGAAAAGTTTTTCCACACTGTTTGCACATATAGCTTAAAATAGTATCTTTCATCACGGATGTTGTTATCTGCCAACAGCTGCTTACTGCGTAGTACAAGGCTGTACAATGGTTGTTTCGACAGTCTTTCACGATTTGAAAACCGTGAGAGGTAGTAGTCAACTGGCGATATTCTTGCTAAGGGTCCTCTAATATACCCCTACTTAAGGGTAGCTGATGCTTAATGCATATGTAAGGTTGAAGACAGGTTGTTTCAACGGTCTTTCACAATGTAAGCACTGTGACAGGTAGTAGTCAACAGAAAATATTCGTATAACCTACTCAAGGTTATCAGGTACTTACTGCATATCAAAAGGCTGTACACTCTTGGGTTAGACAGTCTTTCTTGCTAAGGACCCACCATATTCCCTACACAATGCTGTACAAGTTAGTACTAAACACTTAGTGGTTAATTGTATATTAAAGTTATATACACAACTTATGCAAGCACGTTTTGCACGCGGTAAAACTTTGCCAGGTAGTCACACACAACTCGCAAAGTATGCTTCCGCTACCTAGCGGTCAATATAAGCACTACCTGAACTACCAGCATGCTACCTACCGACCGATATAAACACTCACTCAACTACCAGCTTGCTATCGAGCGGCGATATCAACACTCACTGAACTACCAGCAAGATTCCCAATAATCTCCACATTTGTTCTTAGCACTAACAATACACATAGCAGGTTTGCTTTATCGTTTAATACAAATATATCTTGTTTAAATAATGTATCAAAAAGTTAAATGACACAATTGTATTGGCTTTTGTTGGCTTTTTGTTGGTTTCTGTTGGTTTTTTGTTGGCTTCTTTTGGCTTTTGTTGGCTTTTTGTTGGCTTTTCATGACGTCTTTTTGTATCGGCTTTTATGTTGGCTCTTTGTTGGCTTTTTGTTGGCTTTTGTATCGTCTCCCTCATATTTCCTCTTACTTGTTGGCTTATGTGGTCTTGGAAAATATCTCAGCCCCTTTCTTATCATAGCACAATGCTTTCCGCCATGGTTTTAAGCAACAACAACAACACACTAAATTTCCAAAAATCCGAAGAATTCTAAGGTTATGATTAACTCTCAACTCTTACTCTTACCTCTATCTCACGCCTAGACAAAAACAATATAATTTTAAATTTTCCTAAAAAGTTGAATTGGGAAATTAGGCTATATGTTTAAACTAAAAATCCTAAAATGTCATATGTTAACTCATACACCTACTTCTATACCTCTCTCAGTTCAAAAATAGTGTATTTTCAAATTTCTCCTAAAAATATTGGGAAAGTAGGCTATATGTTTAAACTAAAAATCCAAAAAAGTCATATGTTAACTCTTACACCCACCTCCATTCCCTTCTCAGTCCAAAACTAGTGTATTTTTCAAATTGTTACAAAACATATTTGTATTTGAGCCGGCCCCGTGGTGTTGGGGTAGCGCGCTTGCCTCTCACCCGGAGGCGCCGGATTCGAATCCCGGATCCGTCAGGGATTTTAAAACTGGCGTGAGGGTTGGAACGGGGTGCACTCATCCACGTGAGGACAATTGAGTAGCTGTCTGACAGTGAGACAGCGCCCCGTTCACAAAAACCAAGATTAACGGCCGAGGGGACCCGACGCGCTGATCACCTGTCACCCCAATATCTGCAGGCCAAATGGCTGGGCAGCGGTCGCTTGGTCGGCCTTAGCCCGTCATGGGCTGTATAGTGCCAGGGGTTGTTTTGTTTATATTTGTATTTGGACTGGAAGACGACAACAAACTGTTTCCTCTAAAGTTTTTGGATCAAGAGCTACAAGACCATCGTGACCTCCTTCTGCTATGTTCTTCATCCGGCCAGAACCACTACGTCTTTATCAAAGATTTTGATAAACTAGGAAGAAATCAGATTACCCACCATGAACATAAGAAATATACGTGTAAACGGTGTTTTACTCACTTCGATAATCAATGTCATCAACGTTGTTGTTTGAGTCTTCAGTCTTTTGACTGGTTTGATTCAGCTTTCCTTGCCTCCCTGTCCTGAGCTAATCCTTTCATCTCTACATAGCCACTACACCCTACATCCGAGGCAATCTGTTTAACATATTCTAACCTTGGTCTAACCCTACATTTCTTGTCCTCGACCCTTCCTTCCATAACAAAGCTTGCTATTCCTGGGTGTCTTAGTATGTGTCCTACCAACCTATCTCTTCTCCTCATTTGCAGTCGCCTGAAAAATCTCTCCTCTCCCACTCGTCTTAATACCTCTTCGTTTGTAACCCCATCTGATCTTAATCAGTCTCCTGTAACACCACATTTAAAACGCTTCAATTCTCCTATTTTCTGCTGCACCAATATCCAAGTTTCACTTCCATAGAGTGCCACGCTCCAGACAAAGGCTTTCAAAAATGACTTCCTAATACCTAAATCTATATTCGATGTCAACAGATTCCTTTTTTTGTAGAAATGCTTTCCTTGCCTGAGCCAACCTACATTTTATGTCCTCTTTGCTTCGTCCATCACTGGATATTTTGCTTCCTAAGTGACAGAAGTCTCCTACTTCCTTCAGCTTTTCACCTGTCAATTTGATGTCCATAGAGGTTTCTGATTTATTTCGGCTGCATTCCAATATTTTTGTTTTACATTTATTAATTTTCATCATTAATTCTTTCCTCAAGACAGAGTCCATACCATTCAAAAACTCATTCAAATCCTCGGGCGTGTCGGCCAAGATGACGATGTCATCAGTAAATCTCAGAGTTGAAATTATTTATCCTTGAATCTTCACTCCCACTTTAAATTTTTCTCCAATTTCCTCCATTGCTTGTTCAATGTAAAGATTGAAAGGTATGGGTGATAATTGCAGCCTTGCCTTACACCTTTCTGAATACCAGCTTCTCTCTCATGTCCTTCAGCTCGAATGACTGCTGTCTGGTTTCTGTATAGATTGTATATCGCCCTCCTGTCCCTGCAATTTATTCCAATAGATTTCAAAATGTCAAACAATTTAGTCCAATCAACTTTATCAAAAGCCTTTTCTAAGTCTACAAATGCCATGAAGGTTCTCTTATTTTTCCTTATTCTACCTTCTAAAATCCTCCTAAGACTTAGTACAGCTTCCCTTGTTCCTACATTTCTTCTGAAACCAAACTGGTCTTCACACAACTCCGTTACTATCTGGCTTTCCATCCTCTTGTAAATTATTCTAGACAGGATTTTTGAAGGATGATTGATCAAGCTGATTGTACGGTAATCTTCACATCTGTCAGCTCCCACTTTCTCTGGTATAGGGATAATAACATTCTTCTTGAAATCAGGGTTACCTCACCTGTCTCATAGATCTTACACACCAAGTGAAATAATCTGATCAGACCTTCATCTCCTATGCAGCGTAGCAACTCAATCGGTATCTCATCTATGCCTGGTGCCATGTTCCTTCTTAAGTCCTCCAATGCTCTGTCAAATTCTGATCTCTATATTAAATCCCCTTTTGCATCCTCATCAATTTCCTCCTCCCTTTCCATTACATGATTCTCAATCTCCTTTCCCTTATACAAACACTCTATGTAAGCTTTCCATCTCCCAACCTTTTCTTCCCTATCTGTTAGAGGCTTTCCATTTGTGTCCTTAATATTACAGCACTTAGTCTTCTTTTCCCCAAAAGTATTCTTAATCCTTCCATAAGCTGTGTCTACTTTTCCTAATTTCAGACAATTTTCTATACCTGCACATTTCTCATTCAACCATTCTTCTTTCGCTTCCTTGCACTTCTTGTTAACCTAATTTCTCAGACGTCTGTATTCTGCTTTCCCCTTTTCATCTCTTACTGTCTTGTGTTTCCGCCTTTCATCCATCAATTATAGTATATCCTGAGTGATCCACGGTTTTTTTACCTATTCTTTCTTTCCTACCAATGTTTTCACCTGCGAATTTTGTTATTTCATTCTTCAAAAGTGCCCATTCGTCTGCAATTGAAGTTTGTTTAGGGTTTGTCATTAGTCCTTCCTTTATATTCTTCTTGAATCTTTCGTTTACCTCCTTCACTTTCAGTCTGTCTATTGCCCACCTTTTTGGCTTTTGACTTTTCTTCAGTTTCTTCAACTTTAATCTGCATTTCATAACAACCAGATTGTGGTCAGAGTTTATGTCAGCACCAGGATATGTTTTGCAATCCAAAATCTTGTTTCGGAACCTCTGCTTGAGGTTTGGTAACGATTTGGTAACGCCCTGTATCTCCTGGTCTCATCCATGTGTATATCCTTCTATTGTGGTTATTGAATAAGGTTTTAGCTATGACCAACTCATGCTCGGTGCAGAATTCCATCAGTCTGCTTCCTCGATCATTCCTTTCACCTAATCCGAAATCTCCTACTATCTTCCCTTCTCTGCCTTTTCCTACCACAGCATTCCAATCTCCCATTACTATAACATTTTCATCACCCTTGATATACCTCAGAATTTCATCTATTTCTTCGTAGACCTTTTCAACATCTTCATCATCAGCTTGACTGGTAGGCATCTAGACTTGTTCCACTGTGGTGCACGTTGATTTAGTATTGATTTTTGCTACAATAATCCGTTCACTATATTGCTCATAATATTCGACCCGCTGTCCAAGTTTCCTACTCAATATGAGACTAACCCCTGCTTGGCCATGTTTGATTTAGTGCTAATGACCCGATAGTCACCTGACCAAAAGTGCTGTTCTTCCTGCCAGCGCATTTCACTAATCCCAACCAAATCCAACCTCAACCTATCCATTTCCCTTTCTAAGTTTTCTAACCTTCCATCTCCTAGCAGACTTCTAACATTCCACGCTCCAATCCGTAGAATGTCAGATTTCCTCTTTGTCACTTTTGAGATGTTAACCCCCTCTCGAGTAGTCCCCACCCGGAGATCCGAACGGGGGACTAGCTTACCTCCGGATTGAAATTTTACAAGGGAGGAGGCCATCATCACATGTACAGTAATTATGCATAGAGAGGTGCATATCCTCGGGAAGAGCATTACGGCTGTAGTTTCCCGTTGCTTTCAGCCGTGCAGCAGAACGCAGAGTAGCCATTAGTTGGCTTATATTATCAATAACTTAACCGTCTATAAGACAAGTAATGAACTGATTTATTCTGAAAGGCTGCTACTCCCTTTCAGAATAAGTAAAGAGCAATTCTACTAACAAAAATATTAACCTTCTACTAACAATTAAATACCGAAATTCTACTAGCGAAACATTACTAAAGTTCCACCAACAACAAGTACGGTACTACCACTAAAACAGTCCGTCACCAGGCACACTCACATGCACCCTCACACATCACAGTCTAATGAAACAATGACCTGTATCTAATAAACATGCAACTGCCACCAGACACACTCACACACCTCAGTCTAATAGATGATGATGATAATTGTTGTACAGAAGATGATAAGCAGACCTGACCATATGGTCATCGGCCCAGATGATGATAAACAAACCTGACTACTTGGTCATAGGCCCAGATGATGATAAACAGACCTGACTACTTGGTCATAGGCCCGGATGATGAGAAACAGACCTGTCTACTTGGTCATAGGCCCAGATGATGATAAAAAGACCAGACTACTTATTCATAGGCCCAGATGATGATGATGATAAACAGACCTGACTAATTGGTCATTGGCCTAGATGATGATGATAAACAGACCTGACTACTTGGTCACAGGCCCAGATGATGATGATAAGCAGACCTGACTACATGGTCATAGGCCCAGATGATGATGTTAAACAGACCTGACTACTTTTTCATAGGCCCAGATGATGATAAGCAGACCTGACTACTTGGTCATAGGCCCAGATGATGATGATAAACAGACCTGACTACTTGGTCATAGGCCCAGATGATGATAAGCAGACTTGACTACACTGTCATAGGCCCAGATGATGATAAACAGACCTGACTACTTGGTCGTAGGCCCAGATGATGATAAGCAGACCTGACTACTTGGTCATAGGCCCAGATGATGATGATAAACAGACCTGACTACTTTTTAATAGGCCCAGATGATGATGATAAACAGACCTGACTACTTGGTCACAGGCCCAGATGATGATGATAAGCAGACCTGACTACATGGTCATAGGCCCAGATGATGATGATAAACAGACCTGACTACTTGGTCATAGGCCCAGATGATGATAAGCAGACCTGACTACTTGGTCATAAGCCCAGATGATGATGATAAACAGACCTGACTACTTGGTCATAGGCCCAGATGATGATAAGCAGACTTGACTACACTGTCATAGGCCCAGATGATGATAAACAGACCTGACTACTTGGTCGTAGGCCCAGATGATGATAAGCAGACCTGTCTACTTGGTCATAGGCCCAGATGATGATGATAAACAGACCTGACTACTTTTTCATAGGCCCAGATGATGATGATAAACAGACCTGACTACGTGGTCATAGGCCCAGATGATGATGATAACCAGACCTGACTACTTGGTCATAGGCCCAGATGATGATGATAAACAGACCTGACTACTTGGTCATAGGCCCAGATGATGATAAGCAGACCTGACTACTTGGTCATAGGCCCAGATGATGATGATAAACAGACCTGACTACTTGGTCATAGGCCCAGATGATGATAAGCAGACTTGACTACATGGTCATAGGCCCAGATGATGATAAACAGATCTGACTACTTGGTCGTAGGCCCAGATGATGATAAGCAGACCTGACTACTTGGTCATAGGCCCAGATTATGATGATAAACAGACCTGACTACTTTGTCATAGGCCCAGATGATGATGATAAACAGATCTGACTACTTGGTCATAGGCCCAGATGATGATGATAACCAGACGTGACTACTTGGTCATAGGCCCAGATGATGATGATAAACAGATCTGACTACTTGGTCATAGGCCCAGATGATGATGACACCCAGACCTGACTACTTGGTCATAGGCCCAGATGATGATAAACAGACCTGACTACTTGTTCATAGGCCTTTAGAGAATATCAGTGTGGATTTCGTTCAAACCGGCAAACCATAGATCACATTTTTACAATACGGATCATTCTGGAGAAATGCTATGAAAATAACATTACACTTTAAGTTATCAGTTTTATGTGGACTTGAAGAGCTATTAAAAAGCCGGCACGGCTCACTCACAACACCTGGCCACGCGCACTCATTCATAGAATGACACACATTCGATCAGCCGTGAGGCTGTCTTCCCTCAGAAGACTGTGGGCTGCTAACAATTCTCCACATTATATAATAGACTGGCCTTGAGATATTTAACGGGAATACACATCCCTTCACATTTGCCGTGACCACGCTGCCTAGCGTACAGTCGCTTTGTTTAAATCTGCTTATATCTCCTTCACTTCTCAAGCAAACACATTTAAATTTTTAATACAATCTTCCTTGTATACCCTCTCGACATTCATGACTGCCGGCGTTGTTCAATCACACTTAACAACTTGAAAACATTCATTTCAAAAACATCCATACTAAAATACACAACTATTCCAAAAATATTTGATCTCATAAATAAGAATTATTAAAATAATTTCTATAATTAAATAATTGTTGAAATATTTAAACATACTGGATCGTTATGTTTAACATTATATAATGGAGTCTCAGCTCCCACTCAAAGAATACCTTTCTTTCAAGTATTTCACCATGTGTTTTTCACAACAAATGCCTTAATCACACACCAATGTTACTATACTGCACACACTTTGTCATAATTGGGTTTATAGACAAAATCAGTCAAATGCGTTCAACCACCAAAGGTCAATTGCACGTTGATACTCAACTCCGTGTTTTAATAAACAAGATTAGCAAAGTTATTAGTTAACATAAGTAGACAATTTCTTTCTGAATTTAATTTCCGCCTATACACTCTCATGCCATCCCTGCTAAGTCGTAAATTTACATATATATCGGAGTCCTTAACACCACAACTCCTTTCTATTAATGCCATGTTCTTAACAAAAGAACTATACCTCAATAATTTCCCTGAAATGCGGTACAACATCGCATGAGCTCAAACATCTCTTCAAATAGCCTCATATATCCACTGTATATGGTATTAAAATCACCTCTACAATGTTGAGCAATTTCTTAACACGAATTCATTGTTACCAACATCTCTTCTGTAAGACTTGCATTTAAATTACTGGCATTATAATCAGCGTTGTAACACTCAATCGCTGGCATACTGAACACTTCCTTCTGTTCTTAAAAGAAACTTCCATTAATAAAAGACGACCTTAGAAAAGTCGTGTATGACCTCCATAAGTTTACTTTATAAAATGATACTTAATTGTCCACAGCTGTTACATATACATTTAATAAAAATACTATTACCTTCACCATTCTGATCTATATTAAAATTACACGTCTTTGCAATGTCAGGTCCACAATACGACGTGATATCACACATAGTGTATAAATAACCACACATGTTATTTATTATGTCCAGTAGAGTTCAATCTTGACGGGAAAAACTAGCTTTGAGTTTCCTGTCGTAAGATAAAAATAATCTTCTATCAAGTTATATCTCCTAATACAATTAAATGACTAAAGCTCTTGGCTTTCTCAAATAAAGTAAGGATTGTCAATTCCGCGATGTGTCTCCATTCTAAACGACGGATGTCTATGAGTTTATGATTTCTATCATATCATGACGAATATTTCTTGTCAGATCGACGCGAAATTCATAGTAATTATGATACTATAACAATATATCATTCGTAGTTTTCTTCTGCTCTTGAAGCGTTCTTTAGAGTAAGATGACCAAATTAAATTACCTAAAAGGAATGTAATTGGCATGCACGACTAAATGTATGTAGCCTCAACTCAAAATAAAATCCAAAACGTCGAAAGTTAAAATGACTGGTCTCAAATAAGGAATACTGATTCCTTAAACAAATAAATATATCAGTTCAGAAACTGATCCGTAGAATATAAATGTGAAAATGATGAAAGACAATCATCTCTAATGATCTTGTAGAATAAATTTTTGTTACACACGTGAAATATAAATAAATGTCGAAACATCGAAATACAGAAAATATGGAGTAAAGCGTTTGGTCTGTCACTATATAGCTCTCAATACAAAAGTAAATAACAATGCTACTTTATCAGACGATATCTCGAAGATCTAGTTAAGTATTTGGGAAAATATTCAGATGTTCCTCAATCCATGATACTGAGTTGGACCCATGTCCATTTCCTCGGACCAGTGACCGCGGATAAGGAAGGAAATTCCTCTCCGGTATCACCAAACTCCGTCTGGAATCGAACCGCATCCTCCTGGCATAATTCGTCTGGGTTGCCGGGACTTTCCCTGGCATCTTGACAAATCTTCTTAGGATGCATCTTCATTCTCCGTCGTAGATATAGTTCAGTGTCTTCGTTGAATAACATTGTAGAAATATTCATGTGGATGGTTAATGAAATATTTCTAGAGCTCGTACTTGTTATATAAAGTTCGTGAAATGACGTTAATGCACATGACGTAAGTGTACGTAACGTCTACATTCAGAAGTATTCTGGTTAGCGAAGCTCCATGTGTCATCTATATCTCTGCCTCAAATATGTCCCTCACGCATAAAGTTCTTATCTCATCATCGCAACATCGTAATAAATATCAAATAGCAAGTCTTGGGGAACATTAGCAGTCATAATGAAAATGTTTGTATATTGCTCCAATGTGAAAGTAAAAACACTGTTACTCACTTGGCTTGTTTTCACTGTTGTCTCGTTACAAATAAAATGCTTTTCAGCTTCTGCGTCCGTCAGTTCTCTAATCCACTTTTAATAAGTCTATGCCTTCAAAACTATGCAATCTGTGACGCTTAAATTTCAACAAATACTAGTATTCAGTCTAGACTGTATAACTATTCAATTGGCCGAAGTCTATCCTCAATTATTAATGAGTAAACGCAATATTTAATAACTTGCGAACTTCGCCTAGTTTCAAATCACGGGATCTCCTATATCGCCCCGGCGATCACTCTGTCTCCACGAGTGGCCTCAATACCGTACTCGGACAAAACCTTCGGGATCTCGGTTAACCCGGTAAACACTTCTACACTCTTCGAAGTCTGTAGGATAAAGAACCTCGATACTCGGATCTCCCTCTCCCAGTCGAAAATTTGGCGGCCATTTCTGACTCCCTACAGAAATTTAGCGCGCACTTTAGTAAAGCTTATTACTTCGTAATTCGTCCTTTCGGCAACTTTCAAAGTATCTGTAATATTTTCCTTTAATTTTCTTCTCATTACCAATGAATAAAATATCTTTCATGGGGCATAAATGCGTACATTCTCAATATAATATAGTTGAAAGTATTCCCGTCTTCAATAAGACCCCTTCTCATTGGCTGTTGGCTTATGTCCAATGACATAAATTATAACAATATTCATAGTATTCCATAGCAAATTCACTGTTGCTATGTCGATTTAAAGCTTCTAGAAGCCTCTATTGCGCAACATATCACGTGATCGGAATCTCCCTGCCTGCTTGCTTGCTAACACGACTGGTTTGTGTCAGGTTACAGGATTTATATTGCCTTGTTAAACTGTATCATGGGCTCGGAAAATATTCTCATTTAAGTCCCAAATAATTCATTTTGGGGATGCAATACGTCTTGTGACTGACAGCAAAACGGCTGAAAAGCTAATAGCTAAACCAACATGTATCGACATAATAATTTATGGTACTAACCTAGCTGCTTTCCACATGGTTAAACGTAGCATTTTATTCAATAAGCCTATATATATATATATACATATATATATATATATATTGGAATGTGTATACTGGATATTTCAAAAACGCTCATGTATTCCCATCACTATGATGTGCTGCTACCCTATTATGGTATGGACAATCTTAAACTCATGTATATGGTTACCGACTCGTTCATTTATTTGGTTAACTCCCAAGATGTATATCAAGACAAGTTGGATTTCCTAGAAAACCTGGACACATCAGATTATCCTACTAATCATGTGTGTTACACTTCATCAAACAAGAAAACGTTGGGAGAATTTAAAGACGAGGCTTGTGGACAAATTATTAAAGCATTTGTCGTACGAAGAGCTGAAATGTACTCTTTAGACATAAATGGTAAAGAAATCAAAAAGATTAAAGGTATTAGCAGAGGTGTTGTCAAAAAGAATACCAATGAACATTATTCCTTCTAAACAACATGGCATATCATCTATAACACTAAACAAAATTGCTTTGTGTCCTGGTGATGATAAAAGAGTGATTGATTCGGATGGTATAACTACATATGCCTATGGTCTTTACTCAACCGTTGACCATGCTTAAAGAGTTACGTTACAGATATGAAAATCCTAAAACAAGATTTATATTATAGTAAAACAATAGCACTATAAAAATAAAATAATAACATCACCAATCAAGCAAAAAGAAAAGAAAAAATGGTATTCATACTGAAAATGAATAAAAAAGAAAAAAGCAAGATAAAAGAAAATAATCCAACCGTACAATTTATAAAAAAATATAAATCAAAAAGCGTAATATATGTAAATATTGTAAATGTTTTTAAAATTAATAAAAAAATATTGTATGGATACTGATAGTACATTTTAATTACTACCCACCTCCCACTCCCAATCCAACTGTTAACCTGTCGTAATTTTGAGAAATTGCCCTTAGGTAGCCGAAACTAGGTAGCCAAAAGTATAGTATAACCCATGTATTACCTATATGCTTGGGATAAGGTATACAGCCTTGTTATATGTAATGAAAAATCGTGTTTCGCAAATATGAACTTTCGACATGGACTAAATGAATAACATGCAAACAACAAAATTGGAAAATCCAAAATTCAATATTGACAAAATTCAAAAACTTTAAACTGACATTTTTAAATCTATAAATTGGGAATTGGCAAATTGCAATGTGTAAAATATGAAAGTGAAAAGAAATAAAAATGAACAAAAGCTTTTCCGTTTTTAAACTTATCTGACTTTGTAATGCTAAGCTGGTTGTGCATAGCGAACAACTTGTACAGTATCCACAGTGTAGGTGTTAGCTTTACCTTACTCTCTATAAGACTAACATAGAGATAGTTGCGTGTGCCCTTATATAGCTTGTGTATATGCATTAGCCTCTGGCTTAGCTTTAAAGGTTAGGTTAGGTATGTGGCCTTGTAGTTTACTCTTTTCGGAAAATCTAAAAACAAAAAAAATTAAATCTTAAAAATCTAAAATCTAAAATTTAAAATGTAAAATCTAACAATGAAAAATCTAAAATCCTAAAATCTAAAAATTTAAAATGAAAAATGTAAAAATAGAAAATCTTACAAGCATTAATTTAAATCTTTAAATGAGGTTTCTGTGTGTTGTGTTATGTTAGGTTAGGTTAGGTTAGGTAAAGTTAGGTTAGGTTAGGTTAGGTTAGGTTAGGTATGTGACCCTGTAGTTTACTGTTTTCGGAAAATCTCAAATGTAAAATCTAAAATAAAAATAAAATTTAAAACTTAAAAACTAAAATCTAAAAATAAGAATGTAAAATGTAAAAATAGAAAATCTTACATGCATTAATTTAAATCTTTAAATGAGGTTTCTTTGGGTTAGATAATTGTTAGGTTAATGACCTTGGAGTTAAATACTTTGACACAATTAAAAATAAAAAATAATAAATTAAATATTAAAATAAAGAATAACTAAGAATGTAAAAATAAATGATAAATAATTATATAAATAATGAATTAAATAAATAAATAAAAAATATTATATAATTGATAGTTAATAACAAATAAATAATGATTTGAAAAGCCCGCTTTTAAAGAGTGTGGTTGCGTGTGGTGGCCCTCTTGCGCATTAGCCCCTGACCCAGCTATGACTCTCTCTCTATCCAACCAGCATGTAGTTGGACTCACGCGGCCGCCGTCTTGTGCATTAGCCCCTGCACCAGAACCGCCTAACATTACCTACTCAGCTCTTAATATGTTATTCTCGTCTTATTTCATGACTGGTTGCTTTTCAATCTGTTTTATCTTCGGTCTTCTTTCAATATTGTTGACCGGTCAATATTGTTAATTCCTCATTTAAGGTAAGATCAGAGGCCAAATTTTCAAAATATTGGAAAAAAAAACAATTTTTGCTTAATATAATTATTTGGACTTTTCTGAATATTTTAGTATACTATTTATCATAAAAATCTAATTATAAATATTTTATACAGAGTTTTTAAAATTATGTGACATGACTGCAAATATGGCCTCTGGGCATCACACTGGAAAATTGTTCATCTACAGAATATTATTCGATCAAGAAGGCTGTGGTTTGGATTATTTATTTGTGGATTGTCCTGCTGTCCTGAATAGTAACCCTTATGATGAACCTATCACAAAGTTGGAGTGTGTAGGCCACGTTAAGAAGAGAATGGGAGCACGACTTTATCAACTGAAAAGCAAACTGCGCGACACGAAATTATCTGATGGCAAAAGCATAAAAAATGCTGGTAGGCTTACCGATAAGGTCATAGATGAATTCCAGGAGTACTATGGAAAAGCTATCAGAGAAAATACCCATGATTTGGAATCAATGAGAAGGGCTGTGTGGGCAACCTACTTCCATAGGTTGCCTACATATAAGAACCCAGTCCACCACCTGTGCCCACCTGCACCAAACACATGGTGTAAGTACATAAAAGCACAGACAGCTGGCACATTGAATGTGTTCCAGCATAAACACTCCATTCCTGAGGCAGTAATGGAGGCAGTGAAACCAGTTTTCAGAGACTTAGCACACCCTAACTTACTAAAAAAGTGTATTCATGGGCGGACACAGAATGTCAACGAGGCATTCATAAATATTATCTGGTCTCGAATACCAAAAAATGACTTTGTTGGCATAAAAACATTGAGGCTGGGTGTATCAGATGCTCTAATCACATTCAATGATGGCAATAAGGGTAGGATCAAGGTCCTCCATAAGCTGGGAGTGAAGATAGGACGTAACACTGAAAGAGCCCTGTTGCACCTTGACAAATTACGAGTGCGCAAGGCTGAAATTGCGGCTGAACAAATGACTGAGATGGCAAGAAAGAAGAAAAGAAGGAAGAAATTAGGTATCAGGGATGAAGAAGAAGGCTCAGACTATGAAGCAGGATGCTTTTAACAGAAGATCATCAACAAACAATAGGAATGTTGACATCATGAAACTTGAACTCAGTTTTTCTCAGTTATTTTTTCCCCAAACATTTGTCCCTTTTTCTCAGAAATGAGACACAACAGAAATATAATTTTGACACATATTATTCAATATAAGGTACTGCATATGTGTATCTACACTCAGCTGTATTTCACCGGTAGAACTCATTTTATGACGAGAAATATGTAAATATTTTCATAAAAAAATAATAACTATTTTTTTTTAAATACATTTTTTTCCTAATCATCTGATCTGCTTGATTCTAGATCAGTAAACTGTCACAGGTTGTATGTAAAACTGATGAAAATTACAGCTTTCTATCTTGAATAGTTCCTGAGATAATGGGTCACCAATGTAGAAAATTTAACATTGTCGGTATAGGGCGTTTAATCTTACCTTAAATTTATTTTGTGTAATTTGGATTTGTGTTGTGAGATCTTGGCCACGCGGGTGGTTGGTATATTGGGTACATTGTAACTTGTTCCTGTGGGGGTGTGTTGCCCTGTTTACACTGGTATTTTCTTGGTTTGCCTTCAGGCGTGTGATTTTATTTATTTATTTATTTTCATTGACAGGAAGTGTGTTTTTTGGTAATGCTGCATTGTTAATGGCTTTGTAAGCTGTGTCATATTTTTTATTATAGTATGTTTGGGAACCCCTTGTTTTTTCATTTGCTTAACTTAGTCAGCATGTAATGACGGACTGTTTGTCTGCTCAGCCCTCCCACTCAACAGGATGAGACCTGAAGTCTTCGTGTCCCTGGACCAAATTAGGTAGCAGTGTTTTCTATCCTTGGAAACAAATCACTGTTCGTTCGGAGTCCTTTAAGTGAACGCTAAGAGGCCCGGTTCGCTACAAATACGTTTCATTTAATGACACTGCAGACTACCTTCAACTTCATCCGGCATATTTTGAGGATATGACATAAAGAATGTCTACACAGTACTCTGCCCTTATGTGACTTATGGGACGGAGCATAGAGGCTGGCGTGACTCAAGGTTTTGAATCTAGCGCACTGAGGCGAGGCCGGAGTCGCTACAAGATGTCACCCTGCTATGATTTGAAGTTGGCGCTTGGCACGAGAAGCCGCCAAGAAACACTGAAGCATATATACTCGTATTTCATTTATATAAGGAAATGGATTGTATCAGCGACTTGGGATATCATTTTGAGTTGTTCTCGTATTTATTATATAACGATTAATTGCAGAAAAGGAATCCTTCTAGTAATTTCCACCGCGGGAGCCAATAGCAAGGAAGATATCGCATTACGTATTGTGACTACAAGAGTCGATATCTGACCTTGGTGTGTTATAAAAACCAGCTCTCCGAGTGCCAATGCATGTTATAGTGATGTTATTGTCTACATGTCGTGGTCACGATACATGTTGACTTGTTTGTGACGCCACGCTATTCGTCATTCTGCAGAAGTTCTGTGCGAGACTAGACCTCTATTTTCGTCATTACCACGTTACTCTGCGCGCTGATTCAGAAACTTATTCTGTGGCAAAGTAATTATTTTACACCAGAGCGTGGTAGAGTAAAGTGTTGTTGTGCTTCATAAATTATTCTTGTGCTTGTGTATGTTATATTGGAAACCTGATGGTATGTGGACAGAGACTTATTATGCAACCACTGACTGTATATTTGACTGTTTATGAACGTCGTCAAAGCAATTTAACACTAGTGGACTGGAAACATATGTCGAACTATGATGTAGTAATGATCCAATGCGATGTCAAGAACTTATAAAATGTCACGATGAACTTGTAAGAAATTCTGTGCTTAATATAGACTAAGCCAGGCATATAATATCACCCGGACACTTGGAATTATTAACGAAATAGTGCAGTACACTCGAGACAGTCAAATTCATTACTTATTTAAAAACTGTGGACTAAACCGTCAAAATGCCGGACGTGCATAAGCATATGCGGACCAGCCAAGGACGATCTGATAAGAGTCTGACGTCATAACCCAGCTGTTCGAACGTTATGGTCGGCTTAGGACAGGCCCCAGGCGGGATGAGCGAGGCCAATATTCCATGATGGACGACCAGAAGCCGTGCATTTTCCGTGCACGTTGCTGTGAACGAGGATACAGCATTAAGGCAAATGCTGGGATACTACCCTTCCCTAGAATGGAGCCATCACGGGTCCATGGTGCCAGGTTCCGACCCGCATCGAGGGATGATCCTCCACCACAGAACATCTAAGGTAGAAGCCTTCCAACTTATTATGTGAATCTTATTTTCGCGCCATGAATTTCCTTACATTCCGTTGAACTTCCCAACACATTCCGTCTATCATGTAAGGGGACCAATTTAAACTTGTAGTTGAGATAGATCCTCGAATTTCTTTCTTTCAATATAATCTAGTAGGCTGCGATGTCTTACCCATACTTATTAAGTGGTAGCAGGGTTATTGATACCTTTAAACGTTGACACTGTTTAGAACACACTTGCAATAATACGGTAATAATAACATATTTTTCTTAATAATAATAATAATAATAATAATAATAATAATAATTCTACATGATGATATTAATTGAACATGGTGTTATATTGAACCATAATCATTTGTTAGGTTCTTTGTCGAAAAGGTAATGGTCTTCCATAAACAATAATGGTATTTGTTATAAACATTGTGTAAAAGTAAGAGATCTCATGATCCTTAGGTTATTATTGGATATTATAAATGAAGCATAATGATTCTACTTTTAAGTGGAAAGTGATGGCATTGGGAGAAGTATGAAATCCCCTATTCACTATAGTTATTTGCTGAGTTTAGCTCAGATGTTTTTGAGGGTTTGTCTTCTGAGAAAATGGGAATAAATGAGGGAGTAATTATCCTGTCCCATGATTGATATTAATTGCTTCAGATGTTTAAATATGTCAATCCAATAACATAAAAATACACATCCAAGGAACTTTAGAATGATTATCAAAGTTATCTAGAAAATACAATGACGTCATGTCAAATGATTATTGCCAATTCCTGTGATGGCTGATTATGAAGAGTGTTCTAGTGTTCTTTATCCACTAAATCTAGTGTTGAGTTATATTAAGTACAGCCAGGTGTTTTGGATTGCATTAGTAAGTGTATAAAAGTTATTATTTTTCTCCAATTTCCTATTCATCGAAAACGTGTGTGCATCTAATCAAGTGTCAAGTGTCAGTCCCAGGAAAATGTTGATATGTTCTGTCTATTAGTGCCATTCCTAAAAATCAGTTTTGATTCTTCGAATTAATGATAATTACGTCATAATAATAATAAACATCGAACTGTGTGTGAAACTACTTCGAACTTATTAAAAAAGTAAATATAATGTGAATATTAGAATAGGAAAGTCATAGGCGGCATCTATCAATGCTGATATATATTTTTCATGTCGTTATATGATTGTGCAATCTAGCCTGTGTAGAGTAAACATTAATGTTGTTCAGCGTCTACCATAGTCAACCAAAGAACTATATCAAGAATGGACTATGTTTCAGTTAATGATGTGCACAATCACGTGCCCCATTGCTAGCACCGCTGTGCATTGATTCCATAAGCACAGGGCAATTATTATTAGGAGTATCGTGTTTTTCATGTGTTGCTGGGAGGGAGTGTATTTTGTATAATAAATTTGTTGAATTGATTTTATCTTATGCTTGTGTTCTCACTTCGTGTGTATGTTGTCTCTTGTTCCTTTATCCTTTACGGTGAGCATGAGGGCAGTGTGTAGTAATCTAGCATAACCCAGGACGCCCTGAGACCTAATCTCGTGCTCACATTGTACTCATGTTTCCTCGCATGTGATCGCCTGTCCATCCCAGGTGGACAGACAGGCACAGTACATCCCTAGTTTGCAGTGATATATTACAAATAGATCCTGTTGGCCGTTTTTATATTTCATTAGGTATCCATTGGCACTGTCAGTGACCTTCAAGCGCTCATCATCAGATCCTGATCACTGAGTTGAGGTTTAAATGAATATATAATCTTAACTACATAAACATTGTAGGGCGTACAATTGGTGTTTATATAAACGCATAATCCTAAAAATTGCCCCATTATATTAGCGATCATAAATAATACATGTAATGTTTTCCATGAGTGTTATTTACATATTATATAATAGTCTATATATTGTAACCCGCCCAGTATTTGGGTAAATTTGTGTTGACCGACTGAAGAGCTACAACTGACAGTTTGTATAGGCAACACTGATAGAATGGCTTCAAAACTTTTATTATTAGATATTCTTTGTCCATTAACCAGTATCTGAAACCATTGCGAGAAGAGCTTTGGTTTAATAGAGTCAATTTCATTTCTAAAGCTTGGGAAGGGATCTATCTTCGTATTTCATTTCATTTCATTTCATATTTATTCATCAGCGCCTTACACTATATACAAGGTGTATCTTAATTATACTGACAAAAAATCAGGGACGCTCTGCGAGTCATGCAAATGACGATGACGCAATCGTATTGGCGGAGAAAATGTTTCTTTTCGAGAAAATGAGGTTAATTTGTTACTTCCGGGTGCGCGATTCAAATCGACGAACCCGCCGTATTTGCTGAGTCAGAGCGCAAGCCGCTGGCCACTGCTGTGCTTCAGGCAAGGGAAGGGAGTTTGTTAGGTGACAGAAATATGCCGGCGGTAATGCACAAGTTTCCTCGTTCGCCTCGCGCAGAATTGTCATTGTCCCTTTCAGGCAATATCCTAATTTGTTTACTAAGCAGCCGTAAGCACACACACAGTACAAGGACACACAGTAATAAAGACACATTTGTCAGTCATAAAATGTACCCGATAGTTTCTCTCCTCGTCTGTTCGTCTCAATAACTTTCTTTATTATTTGGCATACGCAAAGATGCCGTTGTACGATCGTTCATTAATTTACGCATAACATTGTAGGCCTAAATGGAATGAGATACTGAACGAAAGAAATAATACACCCAATGGTTTGATTACAGTAAATGTTTAATATGTCCCCTCCAACTTCGATGCACAGTTCGCAGCGGTGTATTAGTGACATTTGGACAAGAAAAAGTTCATGGGAGTGAAATCGGCCGTGCGTGGAGGCATTTAACTGGCCCACCACGGCCTACCCATCTTCCTGGATAATGAGCATTTAAGTGTCGTGTGACACGGTGAGCTAAATGCGGTGGAGCACCATCATGACACAGCCACATTCGCTGCCAAATACCCAGGGAAACATCTTCCAATAAATCAGGCAGTGATTCTGCCAATAAACGGTAGTATTCTTCACCATTCAGACGAGGAGGAAGGACACACGACCCAATGAAATAGTCACCAACAATGCCGGCTCAAATATTAACACTAAACCTATGTCCCATGAGGGTTTTCATCCTCCCAAAAATGCCGATTTCTGGAATTTGCCACGCCTTCTCTCGTAAATGTAGATTCATCCGTGAAAAAGAGCGATAACAAGAAGTGTGGAATATTTCCATGACTGTTTAAGACCCACCTTGCAAATGTTAGGCATTGTGGGTAATGCAGAGGTGTTAGTTCTTGCACCGACTAACAGTGATAAGGGTACAATTGTTGATACTTCCAAATCCTCCACACCGTCATATGAGAAGTGCCAACATACCTCGCGACAGATCTCGTATTGGTTGAAGGATTATCATTTATTTCTTTTAATGCAGCCTCTTCAAACTCTGGGGTCTGTACCGACGACGTCCTGCCAGCGTCGTGCATCTAAGGCACGAAGCTCCCTCCTTCACGCAGTCGCCTGTCAATTGACACGAAGGTTGAATGATGAAGTTGGCGGCGATTAGGGTGCCGGACGTTATAAATCCGTGCAGTTTCTCTCCCGTTCCCATTTGCTGCGTCAAAAGCAATATGCATATCACCAATTTATGCCGAAAAAGTAGTAGCCAATGTGTGTAGAACAAACTGTACATTGCCCACTGGGACCGAGTAGCGAGTGCGTCAGTCGCACCAGCATATCCCTGTCTCCGTCTATTATCCCTTCCCTTGCCTCAAGCGCAGCAGCGGCTCGCACTCTGGATCAGCAAATACGGCGAGCTCGTCAATTTGAATCGCACGCCCGGAAGTAACAAAGTAACCTCATTTTCGCGAAGGGAAAAGTTTTCTCCGCCAATCCGATTGCGGCATCGTATTTTACATAACACGCAGAGCGTCCCTGATTTTTTGTTGGTATAATTAAGATACACCCTGTATACAGTACACTGAAGGGAGTCTCTGAAAAGAGGAAAGCCCCACTTCGCATTCGGGATGCGTTAGAGCCCCCACTATATGTACTGGGTTATATTTACATACAGTATGTACACAAACATTCTAATCTGTCTAATCGCAAATATTATATGCACGACAGAATTACTCACGTGAGGCGTATACATATAGACGCTGACATTTCCGCTTGTTTTTTATAGAAAAATCCGTTTCATTGGAAAATAATTCAGTCATTGCTAATCACGTCTGTCAGATGCTTTACAGGTATTCCTTCATATAACTTCCTAATTCCAGGCCAAGAATGACGCATACTTTCCCAGAAAATCTTAGTTACTTACTGGAAATGCCTGGATTGCCTCTAACCTGGTATATAACGTTGTTCATCATACCACATTTCGTGTGTCTTCACTTCATTGGTATATGTCTCTTTCTCACTTCAGTTCCCTCTCCCAGTACAAGAACGCTGAATTTCAGTTTTTTCACATGATTGGCCATCGCAAAGGAACAGCCATGAGCAAGAGATATGTTTTGAGTAGATAATTCACAAGTGTCACCAAAATTAACTAAAGTGATAAAAGTCGTAATATAGATATCTAGTTGCGCGTAGGAGCACATATACCCCGGAGAATTGCACCTACATAACTTGAAAAAGATTCCACACCACCAGTCATGCACACGGGAGTGATTCCGGAGCAGCCATAAGAGTGAAGCAGATTTTGGAGCACGTTGAACTGCTTAGCACCGAGGAGATGGGAGGGCTCTCGCTGCTGGCTGCTAGGGCTGCACAGTATTGCTTATAAAATGTGCTGCTGCGCTCGAGGCATCTGAACACCGTGCAAGCTGTTGAACACGAAATACGGTATTTTGACTGCTAGGTAAAACTTAGAGTAGGCTACATCAATATAAAATTGAATTTTATCTCATTTGTTGATTCATTTAATGGCTTTGTGACATCGTGATCATATAGACCCTAGTACTCGGGGTTGTGTAGAATCAGCACTGATAACCTGTGTCGTTGTGATGGCTGTACTGGTGTATGCAGTTGTAATTGGGGATAGGATTTGGGTAGGATACGGCCAAGGCCTTCATTTAGGTACCCTCCCGCCATTCGTCCGGAGTAAAAATGGCGAAACGACGGAAAGCCATTTCTATGATAGTTGGGGTAGGAATCGAACCTAGATCTCCGAGTGACAGCCAAGAATGCCATTCACTATGCCACAAGGTAGAAAATGGAACATTGTACTGAACCCGCATTTTAGAAACTATGGATAGGCCACAAGGCGAGACTCGAATTGTACTCGCGTGATAACATATTTTTCAATTTAAAGGGATTGACATAGGCAACCCGTTCAGCTTGGAAGACGGGGAGAAAATTATAAGAAAATTCTATATTTAAATTAGATTATATATGAGGCGAATTGGAATCTTATAATGATCTGATTATAGTGGCCTGTGTTAAATTTCACGAGTGCTGGAAATGGGCAGTTTAACAATTTACTAGAGACCGCACAAAATACGCGGTTGACAAACAAGTTCGCGATAGAAAGAACTGGATTGGAAGTGAGCCTAAGGGTCGGCGTAGACATGCTTATGGCACATGCAAGAAAATACCGCGTGAGATTGGTCACGTGAGGGCCGTATCCAATCAGAAAATTACAATTTCATGAGGAGTAATTAGACGATAATTATTACTACATACTTTTGGAAATGATTTGGAAATATTTACATAAATTGGATTTAAATATGGACAAGCCAGTTTACTCAGACTTGTGAGAAGAAGAGCAATAAAGCTGATAATTGTAATATAAGTGTAACGGAGATTTTAGCCGCGTAAATACGTGATAGACGCTATCAATTTTGATAAGGTGGGGGAAAGCAGTTCTTCCATCAAGGCGTTTTGTCGTGAAACTTTGAACTGTGTAGACGTATCGGTCCAGGGCGAAATTAGTGCGGGGATCGCAGCTCTCGATGGTCAAGTTATGTGTGATAGACGGTGAAAGTTCTATTATACACAGTGGCAGCTTAGAATATTTCAGCGATTGTAAGAGTGCTAAAACTACAAGTGAGCTGTATCAAAGATTCATTAACGCGAGTGTGTATTAACATTATTCGGTTGAACAGTATATTGACTAGGTAAAGAATATTACTATACATTATTGAAATATAAAACTAAACCGATATAAGAGAGTTTTTGGAAAAATATAAGCGGAAAATATTTATGATAATTAGCTACCAACATTGAACATTTCTACGATCATCACTACAAGATATTACATTATTTAAGATGGATTACAAAATGGAGTCAACGAAGACGCTATATTTGAACATTTTTACGATGTTGGAGATATCACACTAAACTCATGGAAGGGAAACTGAACCTGGGTGGATCACCGGAGTGACTTAGACACCAAGATGAGATGTAGAGGAAAATACGTGGATCACCGGAGAGACAGCAAGATGAGATGTAGAAAAACATATGTGGATCTACAAAGTACTATCAGTGTACAGAATTAGAACAAAATAGCTACAATAATTAATTTCCTATGTTATCTCGGAAATTACAATATTCAAAAAAGGCAGAATATGAGTACAATAAATTCCAACGACGAGATCTTCGAGAGAGCAGTCGTTTAAAGCATGATTTTGTCCGGTTCATCAGATCCAAGAAGCGAACGTGATCTATGAAGTAATCAGACCATGCAGAGCCGTATTAAATGGGGTCATCCGACAACACGTCATTGAACCGAGGAAGGCGAGGGTACGATCAGCCATAACGTGAGGAGATTTCCATTCAAGAAGATCGGAATGCACCAGTTTTGGAGATGCAGATTCGGGCAGAAGGTAGATGAGCAATTTGACTTATATTTGTAGTTTGGATAATTATGTCGAAATTTTTAACTGACCATGTTCTACTAGCAATCGACGATGTTTAGTATTTCATGTTTTATCTACATAAAATTTCAGTTTGTTAGGAAGTCACCGTTCTTCGATTTTGATATTTGGATTTATTTTACGATCGTATTTTTCGATTATTTTTATTATATTTTCGTTTTTCGCCAAAGGGGAAATTTAATGGGTAAATTTTATGGATTATTTTTTTGGATGAATTTTATGGATAAATTCTATTGATAAATCTTAAGGATAAATCTCTGGATAGTTTTATGGATACATTTTATTAATATTTTAGTTATAACTTCGAAGAATGTCAGTTTAGAAGTTTTATGAGATTTTATGATCTTGTTGTGATAGATGGAACGATAAATAATTTTGTGATGGTTTTGCTACGGAAACCATGAACTAATGTAGTATTTTACTAAAGTCAACGAGGAGATTTTATATTGACGGAAGACAGCATTTGGAAGTTCTAGGTAGTACATCATGAACGATGGAAGTCGTGACAACACTAGACCAGTTGCTATCAAATATTATAATGATTGTAATGGAATGTATAGTCACGTAACAAAATGAAGGAAATGTTATTCCTTAATTTAAATACTGACAGGGAGGAAATGGAGTGTATTATTATTTACTTATGATATATACTGTATAGAGTTTTATCCAAGATTACGTTTGCACAGATAATATAAACCATAGTGGTTATTTTTATGAAAGAAATGACGTATTTTCAAAATGGGAACAGTAAGGTATATGTTAATGGAGGCACAATAAGTATTATGGTGATGAAAATACGACAAGTATTATGGTGATGAAAGCACGATAACATGTATAAACAAGTACTGTTGAAGTAATTAATGTCGATGAAAGGAATATATTGTTTAAGTATTGATATTGATAATGGCAAATAGGAAGAGGGTATTGAATTTTGTGCAGTTATTTAAGTCGACGAAGAGAAATGTATTAAAGAAGGATTGTGCGTTCTTCGTACCATTGTGTAGGACTTGTTGAAGTCTGTATAAATACTTTATGAAGATATTGACGATATTTACGTTAACGATGGTAATTTATGAAAGCGACAGCAAAAAGGAAAGCAATAAAATTATGTAAAACCACTTTTAAGTAACAACCAATATGTATAAAGGAAAGAAGTCATGTGCAATATCAGTACTATGGTTTTGTCACTGATTAGACACTATAACTAGAATTAACTTAACCGTTCGTTCCATAGTTAGTTGATTGTGACAATATTGAACAATATAAGGTAGTGGGTAATGTAAGGGATATCAGAAGATATTGTAAAAAGAGAAACAGATTATCGAGACTGACAACGATAATGTAAATAATGTATATAACTAACAAAACAACATTGCAAGGATTTAGTATTTAAATATTTAATAAATTAATGAGTTGAGATAGGAATTAAGGAAAATGATGTATAGAGTTAAGGAAATGGTAGTAGATAGAAAGACAGAATTGTAATTATTATTATTATGGATATACAGTATTATGTGGAAATATGACGCCGGACAGATGAAAGGTTCATTTAACTCCTTAATTATGATGTATAGATGTCCAATCACCGAAATTCCCGGATATGTTTTATTGAAGTGAGATATTTTTATATAGGGAATTCTTAATATGTTTATTTAAATTTTTGCGATTAGGATTTTTATCTTGTTATTGTTGTATGACGTCTTCATGAATAAATATTAGCAGGCGCTAATTAGATTGCCTGTTACCTTTATATTAAACAACGATCTCTCCATTTAATAACTTTGTTCCGAGTGTACTACTCGTTAGATACTGACACCCTTTGCTTATTACTGTATTTTTAGCCCATTTTCATTTTATGAAAAAAATAGACTAATGAGATCACCTTTTGTCCATGTGTGTGTATGTGCGTATGTGTGTCTGTGTGATGTGTGTGTGTGTCCCTAATAACCTCCAAACGGCTGGAGCGATTTCAATGAAACTCGTTAAGGTCATAGCACCATTTTGGCCGATCCCGACCGTGCCCTTCAAATATGTTTACGTCTCAGCAATCCATCACGGCGGCTGTGCGAAATATTTCACCGGCATTCTATATCTCCGAAACTATTACTGATATCACCCTGAAATTTTGTACGGAGATAAAGGGCACTACTGGAAGTTCATCTAAGAGACATTCAAAAACCTGTTAACAACGAAACGAACATGGTGGTCAAGCGAATTTGAAAGTTTAAATAGATTTTTCTCCCGATTTAATGAACCAAACGCAATGAAACTTGGTACAGCAAATGGTTATACACATTGTAATGCACTGGTGTCTAATTTAGTTGAATTGTTTACATAACCTCAAGATGGCGGATGAGCGAATTTCAAAATTAAGTTTTTATTTCTTGTGTTGTAATCATGCGATCGAAGTGAAAGTTTGAATAATCAACGTAGGCAATAATTTTCCTTTAATGGTACATAACCCTACGGCCTATACATATAACAGTCCAACACTGCAACCATCCGATATATTTCGACGGTTATCAGTATCTACGAATCTACTACAGCAATCAAACTGATTTTTATGTTCATAGGAGCTATGATCATAAGTTCACCTATAGGAATTTCAATAACCTGGTGATCACAAATCCAACATGGCGGCGACGCGAAGTATAAATATTTACATGGACGTTTCTCGCAATTTAACCATCTGAATGCAGTGAAACTTGGTGTAGTAAATGCTTATACAAATATTAATCCACTGGCATCTAATTTATTTCAATTGTTTCCACAACCACAAGATCGCAGCTGTGGGAAATTTTTAAATCTCGTTTTTACTTCTTGTGTCCTAATCATGCGATTGAAATTTGAATACTACACCTACACAATAATCTTCATGTAACAGTACATACATAAAAATCCAACATGGCAACCATCCGAAATATTTAGTTAGTTCTCAATATCTACGAATCTATTACAGCAATCAAACTGAAATTTTGTTTGTTGATAGTGGTAATTAACATAAGTGGGATATATGAAAATAGGCTTTAGTTCTTCACGGAACGGCTTGTTATTTTAACCGTTCACCCCCGAGATTCCAAGAATCTCCTCCTCCAATTTTTATTGTTGGATTTTAGAATGTAGCTAAGTAGTAGTATATTCGTATTTTCAAATAATAATAATAATAATAATAATAATAATAATAATAATAATAATAATAATAATAATAATAATAATAATAATAATAATAATAATAATAATAATAATAATAATAATAATGTTATTGGTTTTACGTCCCTTTTAACTACTCTGGCTTTTAGAGACGCCGGGGTGCCGGAATTTTGCCCCGAAGGGGATCTTTAACGTGCCAGTAAATCTACTGACACGGCTCCCTAGCATTTGCGCACCCTCAATTGCCACCTGACTGCGCCAGGATACGAACCTGCAACCTTGGGCCCAGCAAGCGAGAACGTTACCTCTGAGCCACGCAGCCAGGCTCGTATTTTCAGTAATTGTGGGTACGACGAGCTCCTAACTTGCCAACTAGCAGGGAACTGTTGATTTTTCTAGCTGGGGATCAGCGTCCCTTGCGATCCTTTCCATCCTTCGGATACTGGTTGGTAGTTACGTGAATTTCGGGTGCATTACGGAGTTGAAAATCCTGTCATTCCAAATGACAGGGATTCTGATAAACATGAGGAATAATTCATAATTTGCCAAGAGTTCCTCATTTTAGTTTTCACATTTAGGCTACAACCTCAAAATAAATGAAAAGTATTGATTAAAAGTATTGATGAAGTTTTAACATCACAAAACACAGTATTTGAAAATATCAGAGCACAGGAACTTTTACTGAACATTTAAGCTTGACGTCCACAAACATCGGCTCTGTAACAAGTGCTTTATTCACGTACCCACGTGATCATGTCATATTAACTTGGGTAGACCTTTAATCATCAGCCCCATAAACTGGTGTGTATAGAATATGTCTGATGCCCTGTGTGTTTGTAGTAATAAGATTAGTACCTTAATTACTAAAATATCAGATTAGGGTAGTGTTCCAGACGACAAATAGCTCACCAATTCCCTGCAGTGCGAACAGTAAATCTCGAGGGTAACCACTCTGAAGATCTCCGTACTGCAGTTTACCATTCAAGTCGCTGAGCGTGATATAGACGCTCGGTTACGGTGCTGGGAATTGCTATATACAAGGTGTATCTTAAGTATACCGACGAATAAAATCAGGGACGCTCTGCGGGTTATGTAAAAGACGATGCCGCAATCGGATTGGCGTGGAATATTTTTCCCTTCGAGAAAATGAGGTTACTTTGTTACTTCTGGGCGCGCGATTCAAATCGACGAACTCGCCGTATTTGCTGAGCCAGAGCGCAAACCGCTGGCCACTGCTGTGCTTCAGGCAAGGGAAGGGAGTGTGATAGAAGGAGACCGAGATATGCTGGCGGGAATGCGCAAGCTTCCTCGTTCACCTCGTGCAGAATTGTCCTTGTCCCTTTCTGGCAATATCCAAATATGTTAACTAAGCAGCCGTAATCGCACACACAGTAATAAAGACACACTCGTCAGTCATGAAATGTACCTGATAGTTTCTCTTCTCGTCTGTTCGTCTCATTGGACTCTGTACAGGATGTGTGGTGTGTTACGAATGACCTGGAAAGCTGCCTGGATTCTTGTTATATGTTCATCTTGTATTTCTATGGGGTTCACATACACTAAAGTCTTCACGTAACCCCACAAAAAAAACGTCCATGGGAGTTACAACATGCCTAGTGCAGAGGCCATTTAACCGGTCCACCACGGCATAACTATCTTCTTGGATAATGAGCATTCAAGTGCCGTGTGACACGGCGAGCAAAATGCGGTGGAGCACCATCAAGACACAGCCACATTCGCTGCCAATTACCCAGAAGAACATCTTCCAATAAATCAGGCAGTGATTCTGCCAAGAAACGGTAGTAGGAAGGACCTATGGCCCAATTAAATAGTCACTAACAATGCCGGCCCAAATATTAACATGAAACCTCTGGTGGAATGAGCGAACCACTGTCCCACGAGGATTTAAATCAGCCCAAAAATGCCGATTTCTGGAGTTTGCCTTGCCTTCTCTCGTAAAAGTAGCTTCATCCGAGAAAAGGAGACATAACAAAAAGTGTGGGATATTTCCATACTTGTTTAAGACCCACCTTGCCAATGTCAGGCGTTGTGGGTAATCCAGAGGTGTTAGTTCTTCCAGCGATTGATAGCGATAAGGGTAAAATTGTTGGACATTCCAAACCCTTCACACCGTCATATGAAAAGCGCCAACATTCCTCTCGACAGACCTTGTACTGGTTGAAGGATTATCATTTAGTTCTTCAAATGCATCCTCTTCAAACTCTGGTGTCCGTACCGACGACGTTCTGGCAGCGTCATGCTTCTGAGGCACGAAGCTCCCTCCTTCACGCAGTCGCCTGTCAATTGGCACGAAGTTTGAATGATGAGGTTGGTGGCGATTAGGGTGCCGGACGCTATAAATCCGTGTGGCTTCTCTCCCGTTGCCATTTCCTGCGCCATTAGCTGGGTGCACATCAGCCATTTCTTCGTTAGTGTACCGAAACGGAGCCATTCTCGGTAATTTATGCCGCGAAAGTAGTAGCCAATGTGTGTACAACAAACTGTACACTGCCCACTGGGGCCGAGTTGCGAGTGCGTCAGACTCGCCAGCATATCTCTGTCTCCGTCTATCATCCCTTCCCTTGTCTGAAGCACAGCAGTGGCCAGAGGCTTGCGCTCTGGCTCAGCAAATACGGCGAGCTCGTCAATTTGAATCGCGCGCTCGGAAGTAACAAAGTAACCTAATTTTCTCGAAGGGAAAAATTTTCTTCGCCAATCCTATTGCGGCATCGTCTTTTATATAACACGCAGAGCGTCCATGATTCTTTTGTCGGTGTAATTAAGATACACCGTGTATATGACAATTTATCTCCCCACTAACCACTTATTATTTGCAGCATCTAAATGGATGTTAATAAAAGTTTTGTTCAGTGGCGGTGAGTCATTAAGGGCCGAAAGGGCCCCACCCACTAAGAGTCGCCAGGCCGTATTGCAGAAAATTTGTTTAATGAATGTCTTTACATATTACTTTCTTACAGATATTCTACTCACATCTTTAAAAGGACATACATACAGCATACACAACTCATTCCTAGCTAAGTTCCTTACAGTCTCGTACGGTGTATTATAACAGCGAGGGCCTCAATACAGAACCTTCCATGTAAAGTATGTGGATTGAGGGACCCGTTGAGAAAAGAGTGGACATACCACTGTCGTGGACGCGAATTCTTCTGTGCTGTGAATGGATCTTCCTTTATTTTTAAGGGCCTGGAGATTTGGTCTCAAGCGTTGCGTTGAAGCGAAATAGAAGATCTCTCCGTTTTTACTTCTTGCTTCTGTCTCTGTTTGAAGTTCAAACCAGATTACGGTAGATGGGTCAACCCCACGCCCTTAAACAGGTACGTAAACATGTATCTGAAGAAGAAGCTGTGGTCAGCGGAAAACGAATTATAAAATAGCTGAGACGGGAATCCCCATGTGTTCGCTGGCAACTGAGGCTGTTTTGGCTATCTGTGCTCTGACATATCAGTTAACATGCCAGTCAAGAAGTAACACTTGAGTACGTACTCCGTCCACCAAGCTATACATGTGCGTGAGCACCACTGCAGAAGAATAGATAAGAAACGGTATTAGCCAACTTTTGATTTTGGCAAAAAATGAAAGTAGACTTATGAGATCTACACAGGGCCAAGAATTGTGTGTGTATCTGCCTGTGTGTCTGTGAGTGTGTATGTGTGTATGCGTGTGTGTATGTGTGTATACTCTGCATATCTGTCCGCCCCCCCCCCCTATCAATTCAAACACGGTGAAACCGAATTGAACGAAATTTGGTACAGTGGTAGCACTCGCAGAGGGCATCTCAATGTCATGTTTTATATCGCCACCATCTTGACGAAAACGTTCAAATGTTCAAAGTTTAAATCAAATTATGACTGCCCTAATCATCTGATCACTACCAAATTGTGCAGCAACATACCTTCGTGCGGGAAGCGTCTTTTGACCAAACTACAAGGTCATCAGCCCAATAGTTTCAAGATGGCGGGTGTGTGAATCATAATAATAATAGCAAATATCGTATGGCCTTGGCGGCCGGGTGCAAGCTTTGTTATTTGACACCCAGAGGGCAACTTGCATGACGAATTTAATTGTTCCTTGAAGCAGTATGAAAGTCAAGGAGGTTAGATATTTAGCTCCTTGACGCTATGACGCTTTCTAGTAGAGAAATGAGGAACTTTGTGTTGGCGGAAAATCCCTAGATTAATTTTGCCATGATGAACACGACCTACTGAAGTCAAATGGGTTCTTTGACATGCTATGCCAAGCATGTTGTGATTTTTGCCGCCTTTCAAAAATCACTTACCACGGCCAGGAGCGAATCTGCAAGCTTGGGGTATGTAATTCGACACGATAACCACTCACCCACCGTGGCAAGCGTATGAATCATGCAGGTATTATAGCCAAACCGTAACTTATGATTCAAGAAGGCCTGGCCTTCCCAAATACGCTCATAGTACATAGGGAGAATTAAACTGTCCTCAGAGAGGCGACCGGTAGGATATTGGCATTTTAAAATATAATATTATTTCGCAGTTGTGACTATTAGTTCAGTCTGATCGTGCCGTATCCTGCTTTTCCGTGCCGTCGCGTTGTCAAAATGGTGGCTATTGTTTGCTCGTAAATCAATATATTTCCGTAAGTTCGTAAGTTCTAGAATGTATTGAACAGCATAATATATATTTAGTATCAAATGGTATATAAAACGGCGTAAAACGCTAATGAAGTCGTTCATTGCAAGACAAAATATTCTAGGCAGTTATACTAAACCTGTTATTAACGCAATGTTAGCAGTGATTGATTTTAGCTCAATGGTAGCGCCTCTGACTCGTAGCCTGCCGGTTCCTGGTTCAAATTTTTTACTTCATATTTTTTGTATTTATTGATTTATAACACTTCACACGTTATAATGTTAAGCATATAGCCTATAGTGTGTATTTGCGATCGAAAATATTATGTATATACCAATAACACCACATATTTCAACACTCAACTACATCGATTACAATTCATTGTCCTTGATACGCGGTCGAGTCTATTGTTGTTGTTGTTGTTGTTGATTCTCTAGGGGTTTTGCGGCATCATACTTTTGTAGTCCCGTGTACTTGGGTGTGTGTAAACGATGTCTGATAACCTGTGTCACTATGATGTCTGTAGACTTACAAGTGTGTGTACATTTGTACGAGGAAGTATTTCGGTAGGAAACTGTTGTTGTTGTTTCATTTTAGATGCATGGACATCTTGGTTATTTAGCCCCATGTACTTGGGTGTCTGTTGAATCTTGTCTGATAACCTGTGTAATTGTGATGGCTGTATTAGTGTGTGTGTATATATAATTCAGTTGAGGATTCAATCAATCAACGTATAATATCCGTATAGCAAGTTGTATTTCAACAAGCAACTACAACCGACATTCTATTATACTCCTTAAAAAGGATAAAGGATTATAACTATACCCATGCATTTAGGAGAAAATAGTCTATGTGTGTTCTTTACTGAAGATCTTGTTTTATAATACGATACTTGAGGAGTATACATGGAAACCTCGGCATTTCCACCTTTTCTCGAATATGAGATACTCACACTAAGGGGATCTCTGTGATTGAATCTTCAATGAGACTATCCATTTAGGCATAAACACTGGCATATCCTGATGACTTCGGTGTATACAAAGCAGGAGTTAACTTTAAATGCCAACAATTATCCGACTGTAATAAGTTAAGAGTTTAAATGAAGGTCCTCAGGGAGAGGTTCCCAAACTTTTTTAACCCACGGCTCCCTTTCAGTACAAACATCGTTTGGCGGCGCACCTAGTATAATTTACCCATTTTGAATTGCATTACATTTCAAATTTCTCTTTTGAATAGTTAATTGTTAATATATTTTTACATAAAATAGTAAATAAAATTGTTACTATTTTTATAACAACATACAATTCAGGATTTTAAACATTTCTCACAGATTGGTCAGTTGCTGACAAAGTTTACCAGGTTTACCTTGTTCTTACAGAGGTCAAGAAATAACATTTAACGTACAAGAGTTGTAATAATACATGATTTATTGCAAAAAATCAACTTGAAACAAACATTAGAAAAACACAACTCTAAAAAACACAAACTAAAAAATTCTAAAACATAAATGAACATAAATTAAGTGCCAACTTGAAAAAAATATACATAAATTAACAAAGTCCATACTTTTCTGTTTCAATGGGAGAGATGCGCTTGTTTGTCAATTATAAGTTCATTGTACCTGGGAGTAAATTTTGATAGAGCAACCCGAATTTCTTTTTCAATTTTAAGCTTTGCTCTATACTTGGATTTCATCACTGCAACAGCAGAAAAACCACACTCGCAAAGGTAAGAACTGGCAAACGGAATAACAGCCCGCAAAGCCTTCTTGCTCAACACTGGAAATTCGTTTTCAATACCACTCCAAAACTCAAACAGGGATTGGGACTGAAGTTGTGATTTCAATGACAAGTCCGTTGAAATGTCAATCAGCTGTTCTGCTTCTTCATTACTGAAGTGTTGAGGTATTTCAGTTTGAAAAGGGTCGTTTACCCACTGCCGCGCTTTGATTTCATCTTTTGGCAGGTAGTCTTCAAAATAACTCTGTAATTGAGACAAGTGCTGAGTAAACATTTTTTTTCATTTCTTCTTTCAGAGTAAAATCGTTTTCTTGTAGAAACTGGTTCAAAGATGAAAACATTGAACAATCTCCATTCTTCAAACTTTTTTCCCAAAGCATAAGTTTCTTCTTGAATGCTTCAAATTTACTAGTCATTTGAAAAATATCTGTATTGTTCCCCTGCAAAGACTTGTTAAGAATGTTCAAACGTTCAAAAATGTCTGTCAGGAACGCCAGTTTAAGGAGAAAACTTTCATCAAAAAAATATCAGCAAGAACATTATTTTCTTCACTCAGAAACATGTGGATTTCTTGTCTCAGTTCAAACACTCTTAGCAGAGAATTGCCCAGAGATAGCCATCGCGCACTGCTATAGTACAAAAGCGATGAGTGTTGAGCGCCTGTGTCATCTCATAGTTGAGAAAATACCGGGCCTTCATTGGTCTTGTTTTGATTGAGTTTATTACTTGTATCACGGTTTTTAAAACTGCACTTAACTCTGAACTGAACTTTTCTGCTGCCAGTGCTCCTCGTTGTATAATGCAGTGTATCCAAACAGCATTTGGGGCATTTGCTCGAATGCGAGATTGCAGTCCTTTGTAGTGGCCTGACATTGACCGGCCTCCATCAGTACACACCCCAACACAGTTTTCCCAGTTAATATCATTCTCTGCCATAAAACCGTCAACAATATCAAACAATTCTTTACCAGAGGTGCCTCCTTCAATTTCTTTACAAAGCAACAAGTCTTCTATCAACTGTTTTTCATTCACATACCTAACGTAGCAAATTAAATGAGCGTCCTTTTGACTGTCAGTAGCCTCATCTAATTGAATTCCGAACTCTTTACCTCTCAAACTATTTATAAGTTGGTTGCTAATATCCTCAGATATGTCATCAATTCTCCTGCTTATTGTATTTTTTGACAGAGGAATTTTAAGAAGCTGTTTCCCTGCTTCCTCACCGATCATTATCTTAGCCATGTCAACAGCAGCAGGTAAAATCATCTCTTCCGCAATTGTGTGAGGTTTTTTGCATTATGCAATGGGATATGCCAATTTGTATGAAGCTAAAGGAGCATCGCTGTTGGCTTTGGAATGTTTAGAAAAAGAAGCCTTTTGTTTTACTGCATCAGTTTCTAAAAAACTCTCTTGGTTTCCCAACCGTGTTTGGGTGGACAGTTTCTAAATGTCGTTTTAGTTTGCTAGGCAGCATAGATTCAAGAGATGAAACCTTCATGCAAACAACACATTGTGGGCGCTCTTCATTATTAATTTCAATACAAGAAAAACCAAAATCTAAATACTTATCGTCATATTTTCTGTATTTTGGTTTACGGCTTCCCTCAGCTGCCTCAGCAGTATCGGCATCGCTCTTCGCAGAAGTTGATGCGGACGCACTACTTTGCTTACTTCCTTGTTCAGTTTTATTTGACGATAAGAATCTTTTCATTTTAACGAAAAATTTAATAACTAGCAATTGAAAAAACAGAACAAAACAACAGCTTCACTACTTTGATTATTTACTTCACTTGTGCGTGACGCGCAGAACACCTGAACACTGCCAATAACAACTGACAACTGAAAACAAAACAATAGCAGAAACTGGAATGCAAGCAGTGGACTGTCTGCCGAGGACGTACGACGATTTCCGAAAATACACGAAGGTGGTTCCGTTGCCTAGCAACGAGTTCCAAGAATAGAATGGTGTGCTGGCCGCGATTGCAGGCTGCGCTGAATGTCGAGTAGAGTGCTAGACTAGATAACGTACACGGACGCGTACACATAGAGGCCACCGGGCAACGTTCACGGCGCTTTCCCCAAACGCAAAAGCTTACAACGACAAAAACGTACCGAGACGCAAAGTTTTGTAGTAGGCCTGTTTGGATGACAACGGTGGCGCACCGGGGCGCCGCGGCGCACATTTTGGGAACTGCTGTCCTAAGGAAATGTTGAACCTATTAATCTGTGTACTTTGCCCGTTGGACAAGGTCACCAGGGGATCATCTGCCGCAAATGACCCCTTCTGACTTCCTTACCCTCCGAACCCACACACTGAGAGGATCGAGTGCGTCCTCGGACTTAGCTCCGGCATGAGACTGATAGCTCAGAGCGATCAGGTGAGTGAGGAAAAAAACATAGACGAGCCCGAGGAAACATACCCCGAAAACACAAAGCTAGAAATAAATAGTCCATATTTAAGTAAAACTCGATAACAATTTATTGTAAAAATATCAAACCCCTCTCCTACTTCAGAGGGCTAAGAATCTCGGCTAGCCCGCAAGTCTAAAAAGCAATACAAATAAATCAATGAATTCCCTAAACTGAATTTGTTAAGCCCTCTTTAAGTCCTTCTTACAGAAAAGTGAACAGCAAGCAAGCTAAGAACGTGACACGTAAAATGCACCCTAAGCAAATACAGGAAACATCAGTGAAAAATATCAACAATCACAGGCGGTGAATCTACAACAAAACAAGACATTTAATTTGTTCACATGGCTAGGGTTATTTACATTTACAGCAACAGTAAGTATATTCGACGTTACAATTGTGTCACTCCTAACATTTAAATTTACGTTAATTCATTATATAATCCTGTCTGCCGTTAATACGAGATTATAAGCATCCGTAACGAAGAAATGACAAAGCTAAATAACAACCAAGCGCTAACACAAAAGAAAAGAGTAATTTATTACATACAGGACAAGGTTGAATAATATCATATACTCTTAAAAAGTATCAAATGTTCATAAAATACCCAGCTACCTGCGCTTATCGGATTGCGCTTTGCGTCCGATGGTCATCTGAGTGTATGTAATTGGGATGGTGAGCGCACAGTGAAAACGGCGACTTATATCACATAGTTACCAAATGTCCACGCCTTACAGGGCTTCCATGGCATTGGCAACGTCGAAGTCTGAAGAAAGTGTCAGCTCGGTCTAAACAATGTGTAAAACGGACAGCAGCTGCTCCATAGTGTCAGTCCTCCAATAAAAATATATCCTCAAGTTTATATCCATTCAACGTTCTATTTAGTGGTTCGGTTTAGCAAGATAATTTTAGGAAAATTATGCTCATGATTTATTTTAGTATTAGATCACATTTTATCCCCTATAGTGTAATTTTATGTCCCTAATGACCATGATGACACTCGATGATAACAGCAAAAACTCTGTCATGTGGATGTCCACTGGACGAAAAATATATGTATTACCTCTAAACGGGTAACACAATAACACGTGCCAATAATCGACGGATACCTGTGGACCTCGACTCGCTAAACCTTCGGTTAATGAGTTGAAAAAGCAAACTTCATTACCGGCAAAAATACGAATGTGGGTGATCATTATCTAACCCATCATCAAAATAGTCTCTCAAGACACAACAATAACATGATTACTAACCTTATACATGGTCTGATCTGGTCTCAATAAATTCACACTAACGTGAAGGGATTTCTATTACATCTGATTCTCATATGAAGTGCACACCAATATGTATGTTAAACTATGGCTAAACATAGCCCCAAAATATAACGTGAATGCATCAGAGAAATAATGCTGACAATGCTTAATAGTGACCTCTCCTCTAAACCAGAAGTTAGCATGGGTAGATCACATTCGTTAAAGTATATCTCAGTCTTCCATAGTCTCATAAAAACGTTGCCTGCCGGGAAAACAAATGACAGTCGCGCTCACAGCAGGCGAGCGTTGCATTCTGTTCTTGGCGTGTCAAGGCACCCACCATTTCGCCACTAACATTCACTCTGTGAATCGCATTTCCATTACAATGAGCTGTACTAACTGCAGTCCTATATTCAAGCTCATTTTTAATTTATACACTCCTCATATGATTGTAGTTCAACTGTAGATAAGATTCCTGACACACTCGCAAAACTGTACATTCTTGCCAAAGAAGAAAAAACTAAAGTAACTCCACTCCACGCCAGAGTGCTTTGCTCAACTTGGCAGTGTCAACTGATGTTTGTGTTTCCATAACACATGATTCATGACACTTGTACCATCCCTCTCGGTACTCTCAACAATGTTTAACCAATGCATCATCATAAAATAATGACCAACAGCACTGACCCTTTATGTGCCGTCAAATGATACGACCGGTAATGATTGCATTCTAGACTTCTGAAGTCGTACGTCTGCTCTCAAGCATTCCCAAAACTCTTGGAAATATAATGTAGTTGCATCAGAGCTAATCCAGTAAATCTAAAGCTTCAAAACGACAGTGTATGACCTCACATCTGTCAAATGATACGACCAGTGTTCTAAATTATAACCAAAGCATTCTCAATAGGAGTCCTGCTGCATCGTAAGTTGGAATTATATACAAGCAAAAGTATGAATAGGTTTGTGACATCTTCTCTTAGTTTTCATCGTTCTGAGCGTACACATAGCGCTCACCATCATATGGCAGTATTACACTGTCAATAAATTTGACCAGAAAAATGTGGCAATAGATGAAATGTATTATAACAAAATCCTACCTACGCTGGTTGTTATTATTGCGTCATTATCCAACTCAACATGAAATTTCACCCTTAACATGGTTGGTACAGCACTCCAACAGGGCGTTAAACTTCGCGTATTGGTAAAATTGACGATAAGGTTCATTTGAACACTTGTATATACGTGTAACATAAGCAACAAGTCTATGGCTGTTGCAGGCAGCCCACGAAAGGTTCTATGGGTTGTATTTATCAGAAAACTCACATCATCTGCGCGCTGGACTCATCCGTGCCTTCGAGCTACGGCCATAGATCCTCGGCTCTGCAATTATTCATCGCAATCATCCTGCAATTTATGCGGGTTTCAACACCAGCCACACCCTCTCCGTGGGTGGGTTTTACTGCATCATCCTCGAGTCTTCAAAATGGGCAGTATATGGTTCCACGTGGTTGGATAAGAATTCCATGATGACTTTTGAGGGAGTATCACTAATTCTAGCAGTAGGGTCTACTGTTATAACAAACCCTGGCTCTACACAGTGCAGACCTTTGCAAAAAAGACCATTGATGTCTGCCACAGCTTCTATAGCCACGTGGGTAGTGTCAGCTCACAGAATCTACCACTTTCAAACATATCACACAAAATCACGAAGATCCACAGTTCGTTTTCCTCACAGTTATGCAGAGTTACGATATTGAAACACACGCAGATTAGCATGAATAAATTCTCACAGTTCAATAAATAATAAAGTGAATCGTGCCCACCCCGTGGTTTGCCGTGCCTCGTGGTCGATTACTTCCAAAAATCACATATATATTCGTGTAAACTCGGCTGCCACTCATACGTTTCACACAACGTGTTACCGTAATTATCACAATTATGCACTTTATATTTCGTAAACTTTCGTTTACACGGTTTTATAACCAATTAGTTCAGCACTCACAGAAACGTGCCTCCATTTTAGGAGCACAAACGTAGACCTGTGTGTCGTCTTCCAGACGATCGAAGAGTATAGCTGTCGGAAGTACTCCTATAGTCGTGTAGTAACCGGAGTCCTGTGTATGCATCTCTGCGATGTTAATACCTTAACGTTACCATAAGAGGAACTTCAATTTATTCAAGTGTAAAATATTATACATGTTCAGCGTAGTAATTTCCTTTAAATAAATCCTGTAGATTGAAGAGAAAATAATGTGCTTCAGAAATTGGAAATGCCGGTTACCACCGAAGTCATACCAAGTAAGTGGGTCAGCTTCGTTCTCGTGACGGCTCTTTCTGGCCGGTGTAAGTTGCAATACAGATTCCACAGAAATTACAATATCACCAGAAAAGAGATTTACGGTCTCAATACATGTCATAATCCTTCTGGTGTTTCTACACGTATATTGTTAGATTTCAATAGATCTCTCTAGATATGTAGAATAGCGCGCAAATCTTTATTATACGCATAGGATCCTGGGTGTAGATAAAACTCTCCATCACGCCCAGGTAGTATAAGATTGGCGTCATAGCGGGTGAGTGTGATCCTCTAATCACAGTCCAGAATGCTTTTGGAACGAATCCTGCTCAATATGTGCCCAATAACACGATGCTTATTACTTGACCCGTCTGGACTCATCCATCAATATCCGAATTCACAAAATTCATGCAGAGTTGCATGTAATTTTAGCTACTGTTACTTGGCTGTTGCAATAGATATTTCTAGTCAAATGCCTTCGGTCATGAGTTTTAAACACCAATAGATGGCCATTATTCTGTCTGCTATGGGCGGCAATATATTTTGAAGGTATTTCCGATACACACATGACACCGTACTTGAGACATTTTACGATTCTTCCACAACTTTCGAAATCGAATCTGGCGCACATTACCACACACCATTTAAAATCCAACATTTCACATCACGTTTTGTCAGACTGACTGATTGGCGATCGCCCTGACCTACGAGATTATACCTCAAAACTGAAAGAGGTCTACGCACCTCCAATCATCCTAGCATACCGCTACTCCACGACTTTTGGAACTTGCCTGTATTATTCGCACATAAACTAAAAGATTGTATTGGAAATGAGCGTATATTCTATAACAGGATAATTAGGAGCAGTATCATGAAGTGTTTGGTAAAGCACTCCAACAGGGCGTTAAACTTCGCGTGTTGATAAAATTAACGGTAAGGTTCATGTGAACACTTGTATATATGTGTAACATTAAGCAACAAGTCTATGGCTGTAGGTTCTAGCGTGCAGTTCAGAAGATGATCTAGAAAAACAATCGCCACTGCATTGCGATATACGGATCGACAGCACGTACAAATGTATTTTATATTGTCCCTAGCAACCCTACCCGGCTTCGCCTGGGAACAGTTATGAATGCATTACGTGATAAGCGATTTTTTTCCAATGTCAGTGAACAACGACTCGGCATGATGGGTTAAAATCACTGACTGGACTATTAATTATAATATCATGGAGATGCATGTGCAACAAATAATTGTCAGACGTAATTTAAGAATGGCGAGGTGCATGAAACACAAATCCTCCTTCCGTCCAATCTTAACTTGACGGTGAATTTTGCGGAACGAAAAGTTCACAGGCGAAATGAAGAAAAGCCGAGTTGCAATTCCAGGGAAACTCCAAACACAACCACTCTTCTCTTAAGTTTTTAACTCATCACTACTCGACAGTTTGCTGCTGGCTGTATCTGGGGCAATAAGCTCGTCCGCAAGCTAAGCTGTAACTGGGGTGATAGACTCGCCCCTTGCTAGCTCATAAACTGTCGCCCAAGTAACTGAATGGAGATTGTTGGAAGAAATGAAAACGTAGGAACACATACAGTAGTAGGCGATGTATGGAAGATAGAGATATACTCTCCCGGGCTTTTTCTAGAACCTTTCATGCTGAACAATTCTTACATTCATAGTATATAGATATTTCTAACGGTTTGCCCAGCGTAAGCTTAAAATGCGCACGGACGCCAGTTTATTTTCGACCTTTTCACTGACATCGTTAGTGCTTGACTTCCTTTGGTCATAAATAAATTATTTTCTACATAAATCATCCTCGAGATATCCTTTACAGAATGGTGAAAACCACATCAAAATCCATTCAGTGGTCTCGAGATTACCCGTGACATCCAAGAATCGGGGACTTTGTTTTATACTAAGTAGAGATTATACGCCAATCAGTATAATTTAATATAATATAATCCCCCTTCCGTCCAATATTAAATTGACTGTGAATTTTGCGGAACGAAAGTTCACAGGCGAAATGAGAGTTGCACTTCCAGGGAACGGCGAGGTGAATGAAACTCAAATCCCCATTCCGTCCAATCTTAACTTGACTGTGTTTCACAGCCGAAATGAAGAAAACCCGAGTTGCACTTCCAGGGAAACTCCAAGCACAACCACCCTTCTCAGAAGTCTTAACTCAACACGATTCAACGGTTTGCTGCTGGCTGTATCTGGGGCAATAGGTTCGCCCACTAGCTAGGCTGTAGCTGGGAAGATAGACTCGCCCTTAGCTAGCTCATAAACTGTCGCCTCGGTAAATGAATGGACATGGTTGGAAGAAATTAAAACGTAAAAACACTTAAAGTGGGCGATGTATTGAAGATAGAGATATGCTCTCGCGGACGGTTTTGTCGAACTTTTCATGCTGAACAATTCTTACACTCATAGTATTTAGATATTTTTACGGTTTGCCCAGCGTAAGCTTACAAAGCGCTCGAACGCCAGTTTTCTTTCGACTTTTCCACTGAAATCGTTACTGCCCGGCATCCTTCCATCATAAATAAATTATTTTCTAAAGATATCATCCTCGAGATATCCTTTACAGAATAGTGAAAACCGCATCAAACTCCATCCAGTGGTTCTCGAGTTTACCCGTAACATCCAAGAATCGGGGACAGTTTTATACTACGCAGAGATTTATTATTCTAGAATCGCATAATTCCCTCACATGATAAATATGATACATGCTGAAGAATAATACGCAGTATTAGAGCGGGTCCATCTTGAGCCAAGTTATAAATCGTTTTTTATTGCATTGGTTGTATATCAATTTCAGGAGGTGTGGTGTTTGCAGTGACATAGCCATTTGCCTTGAACACGGATAGCCGAGCTTTGAATCCCCATGACTGCGGGTTGGATTTTCATCCCAAAAATCGCTTGTTAATTTTACCTAAAATCCTCGGCCAAAACCAAATAATTAAGATATTCTGTAGATGCATAATAAGCTTCCAACGGCAGATAATAATAAATCCCATACAGCAGCATGGCGAATTGCACAACGCGCATCCGCTGAGTGGGAAGACCAAATCAGTATATAGAAGATTACAAAGAGAGATGATGCCTTTATTCAGACACAAATTAAACCACTCTGAGCAGTATTAACTGCTGAATAGTTTGCAAATGTGATTAACGAACGAACAATCCCTATTTTTCCTGACCTTGGATTATGACTACCACAGCTTACACGACCAGGTGCTATCTAATGAGACGAAATTACATGCTAGATGCCTTCTATTTACTTTTCACGTTGTATTTTAATTTACGCCAGATAAATACAACCCATAGAACTTTTCGTGGGCTGCCAGCAATCTTTCAGATAATTGTGTCATCAGACAAAAGCTCCAAAATACAATGCCAAGAAGAATGTAAGAAATCAGCCGTCTTGAAACGAGTTCCAGCGTCTAGTGGTCCAAAGAAAAGTTGTGCACTTGACAACCAGTCGCAACTTGTATTGCTTGACGAGCCGCGTAGCGACACAAAGGCTCGATATGAAGAATATAACGTGAATTGAAATTTATACGAGTACAAAAGCGATGCATTAGCTTCCAAACGCTGCAGTACTTAATAGAGTAAATCTCCTTTAACATCCTTTGCTTCGTATAATATCAAGAGTTAAGCTTAGTAAAGCTTGTCACACCCACCGCACTCGTGCAATGACAGAACAATGGCTATCACTACCAGCCCATTACTAACATTGATACATCGCAATTTATACAATGTTATGGAAGATCCCTGGTATCCCACGATTAGTTCCATGCGATGCATGTATCAGATGGAAGCTAAACTATAACATGGAAAGTAAACGAATGCCATGCAGCATGTAATATCGTCTATTAGATAGCATCTGGTTGTGTGTGGCTGTGGTAGTCATATGGAAAGGCCGCGATAAACAGTGAGCATAAGGTATTTATTCATATTTGCAAATGTTCAGAACTGGTTTAAGTACGAGAGGATGTGAGTATACGTTTAACACAATAAATGAACCAAGAAGAGAAGACATGCCAAAACTAAAAGACAAGATACAAGATACTATCATTAAAACTTATTATACATTTTTGTTCCCTAACATCAATTAATTGTAGCTTTCCACACATGGTCTCTATTGCCCTTCCGGCTCTGGCATTAAGTATTTAAATTCTCGTATGAATTTTGAAACGGGTGGCTCAGCTTCAAAAGGTCACCTAAGTGGGGAGATCGGTGCGAATCCCACTCTCGGGCATCCTAAAAGTATCTTATCGTGGTTTCCCACTTAACCTTAAGGTAAATGGTGGGATGGTGCCAATGTTAATGTCACGATCTCATACTTACACGTCTTAATCCCTGGGTTACAGAAAGAATCAGTGCAACAACACAGACGTGGATCATAGTGACGATTCACTCACACAGGTTGACATGGGTAATGGGGTTTGGAAAGTAAATGGTGTTTCCTACTAATTTGGAACCCGTGAACATGAAAATGATATCAGTTTCTTTCCATCACCCTCAGTTTCCTCTGCACACCTACCCCTCCTCCCAACCTACTGTGGGCTATTTACTGAATACTATTGTCTGCGAAATCTATGATATTTAGTGTAATTTATATAAATGTGGCCACACTGCTTGTTTGTAGGATAGTGACGTATTGGGGCAGAATGACCTTCAAAGCTGATGTTCCGTTATCGTCGCAGAAATCAACAATTTGAGTGATTGCAAGAACTAGAATAAGGTGCTTACGCACGTTGTTGTGAGTGGTGTTATTTAATCAAAGAAGTGTTCAAAATGTCAGAAAGGCAGTGTGTGAACAGCTCATATACATTTTTTACACATATGGAACTTATGCGATAAATAAGAAATACCGACAAATAACACAATTTATTCGGAAAACATATTTCGCTTATATTGGCATCAAGCCTAGATAACATGATAACTTATATGTTCCACACATCCGTCGAGCAATAAGGAAGTGGATTGAAGGTAATATGAAGTGTTTGAGCTTCGTTATTCCCGTGGTATGGAGCAAACAGAAGAGCCACGTTCATGATCGTTACTTATGTATGTGGGAAGTAGCGGGATACAACAAAAGAAACATGAACAAAATCTTATATCCGAACTTAGATTCGGCGATTAGACCTGTCCCTCATGGTGCAGGGCTGCCGATATCCTCTCCCTCTCCTTGCTATATGTGTGAATGGGACAGTAGAACAAATCATGAGCATTGGAGTAGCGGGATTGAAGAACATTGTGAATGAGCATTTGGTTATGTGCAGTATGTGCAAGCATCGGACAAAACAGGAAACTGTTTCCAATAACTGTGTAGCCAATTCCCAAGTCCATCAGACGCAAAGTTGAAAGAAGGAATATTTGTAGGACCAGATATACGTACAGTATGTTGATGTCCGATGAACACTTTGACAGTACATTGATGGAAATAGAACAGCAAGCTTGGAGAAGTTTCAACAATGATGTGCATCGTTTCCTTGGCCAGATTAAGCAGCCTGATTAAAATAAATTAGTGGAAGATATGCTACAATCGTTTAAACAGGTAGGGTGTTTTTTCTAATGTCCCACCTATACTACTTTCATGACAATTTGGCTGACACATGAGAGGAACATGGTGAACGATTCCATCTGAAACTTAAAACTCAGCAACATCGTTATCGAGTTCGTTGGGGGGAATAAACATAATATCTGACAACTACTAGTGTATCACATGTGAAGGAGAAATGACATTCCTAAGGGAGGACATTAAGCGTACATTCACGGGCAAACGTAAACGGAAGTAATTCCTCCATCCGGAAAGTGCCCAAATCACCATATTTGTTACAGTATGTGTCTCACGTTACTTTCTTCTTAAAGTTGTATTGTTCCATTTCGCCTCCATCTTCTTGTAATTGCTTTCCGATTTCATTAAACACAGATTTCGTTGATGTTGATGATGGTGATGACGATGATGATGATGGTGCAAAAAACTGATGTGCTGTAGAAAAACAGGCTTCAGGTTCGTGATCGGCGCAATCGATTTAGCCGTAAACTCATATTTTCATGCAAACCCCAGACGAAAAGTCAAAAATTTTGTTGATCTGTGTTACCACCACGGAAACATGTCATCAGACAGATTCCATAAAAGGGTACTGCGCCAGAATTTATTGAAGGTCATTACTCAAGAACTGATCGGGAGATGAACCAAGATCCCAGAAAATAAATGAGTTGATAAAAAAAATTATTTATTAAAAATTTGAGTAATATGAGAAAAAACTGTATGGAAATGAGTGAAATACTATAGATCTTATGCATTTAAAAAAGGCAAGGAAGTAGGAATGATCTAAAGATGGACATATATTCCATTATACGAAAGTGGGAGGTTCACATTACGAGAAAGATCACGCCACTTGAAGCGAGAGTTACGTCATGAGAGAGGGGAAGAGGCGAAGGTCGAACTGCGGACGGAAGTCAGGAGTGGTGGTAGGAGTTACGTCACACCACGGGAGGAGAGGAAAAGAGACGAGAACTTGAGGAATGCGGAGAGCATGACGAGAGAGTTCTTTCCAATTGAGATTTGAACGAGACAAGACCTCGAGCATAAACGAGTATCTTTATAATAGTGCTACGGTTCACAAAGGTTGGAAGTAAGGAAGAGTGAAATTTCAGTAACTTGGGAGCAAGCTACAACTATATATTGCAGTGCTTATGCAAAGTGTTCCATATAGCTAGAAACATTTTCGACAAGAAGCTACTCAGTATTTCTACGTGTAAAAGCTTATTTGAACATTGTATTGAAAATGCAAGTTACCAGGCAGCAACGGGGAGGTCTCAATTATATTATCAAGAAGATGAATATTAACATGTGCTAAGTTAAGCGTGGGGAAGTTGAAGACTACAAGGATGTCAGTTGAATTCCAGATTCACTAACATGAAAGACGCTACAAATATCTACGCAAAGCGCAACATCGCCGAGCAAAACTCATACTTTTCTACGAGAGTTTTAACACATCTTGAGACACGAAAAAGCTTGCATAAACGACAGTATTACACCGTGATGTCTATTCTGAAGAAAACCGATGTCTATTCTGAAGAAAACCGATGTATATTCTGAAGAGATAGAGAATCGAAGCCGGCCTACTTGGAGCGGAGGAGAGACGGGGAGTTGGCAGAGCTGTACACGGCGAGGTCATTCACCGCGAGCCCAGCTGCTGCTATCACAAAACCGGTCTTCATAGCTGTGGACATTGCTATGAACACGACAAGTTTGGTTTGGAAGGAGCGATGCAAGTATTTTCAGCAGTACAGAAGTCAACACAAGGTAGTGAGAAAATTGTCTTTTATTATGTAGAATTGTAGTTTAGTTGTGTGATTATCCAATTGACCAACCGCATATTTTCAACCGCATATTTTTCAACCGCATATTTTCAACCACATATTTTCAACCGCATATTTTCAACAGCATTTTTCTTAACTGCATTATTTAAAACGTATAATTTTGTCAAAGTAATTAAATTTGTGTAGATCTTGTTATTGTGATTTTCATATTTTTCTACGGAATTATTTGCCGTATTTCTTGAAAATTTCAGTCACTTGGACGAAATTTTGGCATGATGATGATGCTATTAACACTAAGGTTATAGTAAAGTAAAATCGTGTAAATATTTTCACACTTGCGTTAGATTTAATTTAATTAAATCTGTTTTATCGCAGCGATGGAATATAAAGGAATTGAGAGGAATATAAAGGAATTGTTCAGAGTAACTTAGAACCAATTGTATTAAAGGAATTGAGAGCGTTAAAAAAGGAATATAAAGGAATTGTTTAGAGGAAAGCAAATTATTGAAAGAAATTGTATTAAAGGAATTTAGAGCGTTAAAATTAAAAGGAATGTAGAGTGAACTATTTAAAAGGAATAGAACGTTGAACGAAGTAATGAAGGAGTAAGATTATAATTGAAGTAAAATGAAATTTATTGGAGCAAATTTAAGTACAGTATTCTTAAGAAGTAACGTCACGAAGTGTAAAGAATATTTCGACAACTCATGATGTTGATTCGAGTGTCAGAAATTTATTATGAACGAAAGTATTACGAAAAGCTTAAACACGTATGTCTAATGAAATTTAGAGCGTTAAAAAACATAAATGAATTTGTTAAACAAATATTAATGGAATGACCACAAACTTATATCTTTTGTTAAGAATATGAATATTTACTGATATTTCTTGAAAAGTTGTAACAAAATGTAAAGCTGAATTTAAACACGTGAAGGGGAAAGTTAACGAAGTTAAATCACAGGGTGATTAGAAAGGTGAAAGTACAGAGATTTATTACAGAAATGAAATTACGAGCACGAGGCGATGTATCAATTATAGAGGAGAAATGTTAAGTAAAGGAAGTATATGTATTGAAGTAGAAGTTTATAGTTGAATTACCGTGCAGATTAAGTAGATATGAACGTAAAGGAGTTACGTAAATTTACGAAGGGACGCAGGGGAGTCTCTAAGGTTTTCTAGTATTGAATGTAATAATTGTGAAGTTATGAGAGTGAAGTAAAGGAAGATTCTATACAGGGTGTTTAAGAGAGAAAGTAATTGTTGTATAATTATGGAGGAGAAGTGTGGAAACGAAGGTTAATGCCGTGCACTTACAGTATTCACGTTTATCAGAAGATTGTTAACTCAGTAAAGAATTTCAGCACTTATTTCAGAATTTCATGATATATAGATAAAGGTAAAAAGGAACAGTGCTTAGCTTAAAGGTTTGTCACTTATGTTCAATTGATTATGACGAGTATTTATTACTTTCAACACGATAGTTGCGGTGTTTGTTTGAATTTGAATTTGATATTTATGAGAAATGGAGTAGATGAAAGACTTATTGGAGGAAGAAAATTTAATCTTCGACGTTATGAAGTGTAAAATTTGAATTTCATAAAAGAATGTATATATGCACATAGTTCATGAATAATTTGATTAGATATGGAACTACGGTTCATAGTTGAAGCGGACCTGTATAAAATAGGGCAATACTTAATGTCACGCCGTTTCACATTTTCTTACGATAGTAATGCCACTTGCAAATTTATCTTTGCAGTTATTTTTGTTGAAGTGTCAGGGAGACACAATATTAAGGGAGGAAGCCAGTTGTTATACATGTTTTATTAGCTTAATAAACGGCTAGTGCTTTTTAGCAACTTAGTCAATTTTTATCTAAACTGATTCCGTTTTCATTGTCGTCATCGTCGAAAATAGTACTACGAGGTATAGATACAGGCGCTCACTATAGATTAGACCTTATCACCCCTCGAGATTGGAGTTTCTCGGTTGTTCTAAATGTAAATAATAGTAGAAATTTGTACCTTGTCTAGTAGTACTATTTTCTTTACGAATAATATCTATCCTGTATGTTCCTGGAATTCCCAATTTTACTTAGTAGGCATGATAAGCTTGTGAGCTGGGTAACTTACGTGTCTGCAATCCTTTTTCGGGCATTGGATATAAGTACTGATGGGTTTCTTCGGGCGCATATAGATAGATATATATTTAAATGGCATACCCATCCGTGGGGCGTTCGAAAAGCATTCGAAAGAGCACTTGAGAGAAGAAGTTTGGAAGTACTCTAGAGTGAGGCCATATTAGTTTTGAAAAGAAAAATGCCGATCCCAAATTTAATGATTGTTGAGATGAACACAACATCAGGAGATTAGTGGAGTACACTATAGTTGTGAGGCATAATTTGTAAACCAGCTAACGACATTTGTCATGTAATAGTAAATTTAAAAGTAAATTCATGTTGTTAAACATAGGTTAAGTGAGATGATAAAATGAAGCGATGTCAGTTCGGTAAAATGGGACAACAAGTATACGAGACAAGTCGCGATTGAAATAGATGTAAGTAGGATTAAGATGTTCTATATATTCCATTACTGGTATAAAATGCATGCGTTGGTCAATCTGGATATTCACTGGTAATTTTTGTAGTCGATACTTCCCTTATTCTCAAGAAAAGAAGAAAGATGTCAACGAATGATATGACGTTCATTCGAACGATGCTTGAAACCATGAAGGAAGGTCAAAGTACATTGACCAAAGACCTTGAAGCCCTCCACCAGTTAACACATAACAACATTAAACAATTAAAAACTGAGATTCAGAAATCAGCAGCTACTGTAAAATCAGAAGTCAAAGCAGAGTTAGCAGTTGCTCAAACACTTACTACGGCTAGTATAACATTAGCACAGGAAGAGGTTCGGAGAAATCAGGAAAAAGCACAGGACGAAGTTAAGTTAGCTTTAGAGAAGGCCAGAAAAGAAGATAGACTAGCTAGAGAGAAGGAAAGAGAAGAAGCCAAGTTAGCTTTGGAAGAGGCAAATAGGATAAGAGCAGAGATAAGATTAGCTCAGGAAAAAGCTCGCGAGGAGGACAGGTTAAGCCAGGAGCAGGCTAGATTAGAGGTTCGGAAAAATCAGGAAAAAGCTCAAAGAATTTTAGAAAGGGCAGGTAATGCACAAGAAGAATTAAAAGTCTCATTTGAACAAGTCTAACAGGACATGGCAGGAAAAGTGATAGAAATCCAATTAGCTAACAGTAATCACATGTTAGAACTAGAACAGAAACTACAGGCTAGCATGAGCTCAATTAAGGAAGACAATAACACTCATTATGTACACATTTCAGGGGCCCAGAAGAAACTCAAGGAGCAACTTGACAATCTAAATGGCACTGTTGGTGAATTGCAGGTCAAATTGGAAGGTCAAAGTAAACTGATTGAAGAGGGTATAAATGTAGATATAAATGCTTCCATTGTAAAGGCAGTTACGGACATGAAGGAGGAGGTCGTAACAGTCACAACTCAAATCATATCAGAGATACATCACAAATTAGCAAATGACATTAAAGCTATAGAGTTATGTTCCAATATTAATGTTAGCAAAGTACGGGAAGATCTATCTAAGCGGATAGATACATTATAAATTAATAACGTAGCCACGCTGACAGAGATTGTTAATAAAACAGATTTAACTAACTCAAACGAATTTGACAAAATTAAATGTACGGTCGATGGGATAAGCATAGAACTAGCGACAATTCGATCAAAGCAGGATGAGGATATCAGAGAAATTGAACAGCAATTAAGGTCACTTATGATAGGAGATGCTACATTTTCATCAACGTTAAGAACCGAAGTCAGGGAGGACATCAGAAAGGACTTGACGAGATTTTTTCAAGCAAGAGATGAAAAATTAAAAGAAGAAATAAGAAGATTAGAGGCTAGGACAGACAGGATAGAAGAGGATAAGGAAAGCGAGAGTAGTCAACAGCAAATTCCGAAGTCCAATTTTAACTTCAGTCAAGAGCCATTTCACACTGAAATAGGGGAGTTTGGAGGAAATTTTGAACCTTACCAAACTAGGTCAAATGCCAATATCGTCGTAATAAAGAATAACGATGAGAAACCGAACAAATTCAGCGGAGTAGGCAATATTACTGCAGTAGAATTTCTGAGAGACATGAGGTCGTATTTAGAAGACAATAGGATACCTCGTGAAAGACATATGAGAGTCGTGGAAAAATACTTAGATTCAGAAACATTAGTATGGCACAGAGCTTTCAGATACACATATCAGACATTTGAAGAATTCGCTATAGCTCTGCAAAAACGATTTTGGAGCAAGGAACTTCAACAGGATATACGAGCGGAAATTTATTCTAAGAAGTATGCATATTCCAGTCCTACGAAATACGCAAGTTTCTTCACGAAACAATTAGCACGCTTGCAGTATTTGCAACCCCCTTTGGCGGAAGAAGACTTGGTTCACGCTATTTCATGTCAGCTACCAACAGAAGTTAGGAGACACCTCATCTCGGCAAACGTGAAAACTCTAGAAGGAATGGCGGAAATTTTGAGAAGACTGGATCACACGTCTAATGTATCCACCAACTCAACTGGAAATCAAAACCAGAGAAGTAGAAACCAGGAACCGAGAGAAATACACACCATTCACATCGATCAAATGCAGCAAACAGAGGAGAACAAAAATGGAGTAGGTCCAACGAGATCCAGGATATATGGGCAGAATCGATTTCGACCAGATTATCAGAGACCTAGAGAAGGAAGGCCATATGAAAATCAAAGATGGAGGAATAACTATTACACCAGGAACAATGATTATCGTAGAGAGGGATATTATAATCGAAATAACCCTACGAATAATTATGGATATCGGGGATATCAGAACTGGAGAAACACGAGTAATTATTCAAGACAGCAACAACAGCAACAAGGTTGGAGGAATAATAACAATGTAAGAAGGTATTATGATGACAGGGAAAGAGAAAGTCAGGAGTACCTAAGGAATCTCAGAGAAAGGAATGCGAGAGACCAAGATCAGGGACAGCATAACCGGAATCAAGAACCTCAACCTGGAACAAGCAGAGATAGAAGGAATGAAGACCCAGGAGGGGCACAAAAAACGTCAAATTCCAAAAAGTGAAAGGAGAAGAAAACAGCACCGTAACCAGACATGAGATCCAAATTAATGAATTGTATGAAGCCACGAATGAAGATCTTCTATATGAGAGAGAAGAGACGAAAACGGATAGAGTAGCAAGGTTACCGATTATAGAAATCATATCAGAAGGAGAATGCCTGAGAACACTACTAGATACGGGAGCAACAGCATCAATTTTATCAGAGAACTGTTTTCAAAGATTGAAGAATGGAAATTCACTTATAGCAATGCCTGTTTCAACCATTAAAGTCAGGGGCGTATTTAACGACAAGACCATGAAATGTAAAGTCCAAGCACTAATGGAATTCTCTATAAATAAACATAGATATGAGCAGATATTCATAGTCTTGAGCCAGATTAATTTTGATGCTATTTTAGGCATTGATTTTATAACCAAGACTGGAGCTGTAATCGATTTACGAAATGGATTCATAAGAGTTAATGAAGGCCTACATCAATCAGAGGATAAGACGAAGGATGAGTATGAGTGTAGTTTGTTTGACGAAACTACAGAACAAAATCTTGTGAAGATTGTTATGGAAATAGAAGCAGAAGGAATACCTCACTATGGCAGAAAGATTGAGAATTTTGAAGATCAGAGGGAGAAGTTGGAAGAATTAGTCACGACTTATGCAGACATTTTTGATAACAAGCCAGGTATTATAAGAGGATATAAATATCAGATTAAGCTAACTGACGACACACCTTATCAGAAGAAATTATATCCAATTCCGGAGAAGTATCAAGCTGAAGTGACAGAGCTCATAAAAGGCATGGAAAAGGAAGGAATTATAAGAAAGCAAACCACTCCTTATTTAAATCCACTCACTGTTGTGAAGGAAGCAGATGGTAGTCTTAGACTATGTTTAGATGCCAGGGGCATAAATACCCTTCTGCTGAAAGAATTCGACAGGCCACCGAAAATTAGAGAACTACTGAGGAGATTCAAGAATAAAACCTGTTTCTCAGTGATTGATTTAACTGCAGCATTTCATCAAATAGAGCTTACAGAAGACAGCAAATGTTATACAGGGTTCATGTTCAATCAAACCTGTTATGTATACCAAAGAGTACCATATGGATTGGTAAATTCAAGTCCAGCACTTATCAGAGCCTTGGGTGACAAGTTGAGTGAAGAAGTGAAACAATTTGCTATTTGCTACGTGGACGATATCATCATATCTTCAGAGACACCAGAGCAACATTTCATGCATTTGACGAAGCTATTTGATAACCTTAGAAGTGCAAACATCAAGGTGAAATTGGATAAATGTCATTTCTTTCAAGAAAAGATCAACTTTCTTGGGCATACTATAGACAGATTTGGTTACCATCCGAAAGAAGACAAGATTGAAGCAATTTTGAAATTTCCAACACCCAAGAAAATCAAAGATATGAGAGCTTTTGCGGGTCTTTGTCAGTTTTTCAGTAGTCATTGTCTACGATATTCAGAAATCATGGCACCTCTACATGGGCTTCTAAAGAAGAACAATAGATGGAAATGGGATGCAGCTGCTGAGAATGCCTTTATTCAAGCAAAGGAAATGCTCAGAGATAACATCAAGTTGGAGTACCCAGATTTTGAAAGAACATTCATCATAGAAACAGACGCTTCACGAGTCGGTATTAGTGCAGTCTTATATCAGAAGGATCAAGATGGAAATCCTCACTATATTTCATTCAGTAGTAGGAAGTTACGCACACACGAGCTGAATTACTTCACGACGGAGCTTGAAGCTTTAGCCGTCATAAATGCTCTACAAAATTGGAAGAAATTATTGCTGGGACACAAAATCATAATCAGAACGGACCATAAAGCACTAGAATTCATGTTGAAGTCAGACTTGTCAAGCGATAGGATGACAAGATGGACCATGTTTTTGCAACAATTTGATGCCACGATAGTTCATGTACTTGGAAAAGACAACCTTTTAGCAGATATTCTTTCCAGACATCCGATTTCTGAGAGAGATGTGAGAGTTAATGTTATCCAGACGGATGCTGAAGATCAAGAAACGCTGGATAAGTTGAAAAGAATTCCTCTTTTTCAAAAGAAGCATGCACCATTCAGGAACAGTTATCGATTTTTGTCAGGGACAATGACAAGGAGACACGCCTCATACTTCGAAACGAGAAGGAAAGCTAGACACTATATTCTCGTGGGAGAAACTGTATGTAAATACATTGATGCCGGACATACGAAAGTACGAGTTGCTATTCCACCAGAACTTATTGTGCCACTAATTTGGTTAGTACACAAAAGTATAGGCCATGGAGGAACTGACAAAACATACTATACAATGTTAGAAAAATTCTACTGGATTAATATGAGAGAATCCATAACCATAGTAATCAGATCTTGTGAACTTTGTCAGAAGAATAAATATAATTCTGAACCAATGAAGGAGAGACCTAAAGCGATTATTCCGACGAAACCATTGGAATTGTTTAGTCAGGATATTTTTGGACCTGCACCTAAAGGAGACAGAGGAAACCAGTATGTGTTAGTTACAATGGATGTATTCTCCAAAATTGTAATGCTCAATCCCATGCAGAAAGCAACAACGAGGAATGTTTTATATCACCTGGAGAGGAACATTATTCCAAAGTTAGGAAAACCAGAGAGGCTATTAACAGACCATGGAACGCAATTCACTTCTGCAGAATTTCAGAGAGCGATGGATAGGTTGGATATTGTTCACCTATTTTCATCAGTTAGAAGCCCAGAGACGAATCCTATTGAAAGAACAATGCTGGAATTTTCAAAGTACATTCGCTTGTATAGTGCAGATAATCATACGAATTGGGTAAAGATTGTACCTCTAGTGGAATTTTGTATCAATAATACGAGACATGAGAGCACCAACGATATTCCAATCATGTTACATTTTGAAGAGAAACCGGTACGACCATGGGACGGAATTTTCAATATTCCGGAAGATAACGAACCACCGATGGACCAGAGAATCGAAGAAGCAAGGATCCAGTTGGACAAAGCGGCTGGGAAGAGATTAAAACGTTTAGAATGGAAGAGATTCAGTGGAAGGTTACGAGAAGGAGACCTTGTATTAGTCAGAATTCCTGTGAAAGCTGACGTACTGAAGAAAGTGTATATCAAATTCACTAACCTGTTCAGAGGACCATTCAAAGTAGATACAGTCTACGGAAATAATTGCTATAAAATTGTAAGAGTGGAAGATAATAGATCCATTGGAAAATTCAACCATTCCAAGTTGAAAAGATTTTACGCACAGATACAATAAAATCAATAAATTCAGTCTCAAGAGCAGAGAAATCACTGGTATTAAAGAAAGTACAGGCTATACTTTACTTTAAATTAGCAACGGGGAAATGCGCCAGAATTTATTGAAGGTCATTACTTAAGAACTGATCGGGAGATGAACCAAGACCCCAGAAAATAAATGAGTGGATAAAAAAAAAAAATTTTTTAAATTTGAGTAATATGAGAAAAAACTGTATGGAAATGAGTGAAATACTATAGATCTTATGCATTTAAAAAAGGCAAGGAAGTAGGAATGATCTAAAGATGGACATATATTCCATTATACGAAAGTGGGAGGTTCACATTACGAGAAAGATCACGCCACTTGAAGCGAGAGTTACGTCATGAGAGAGGGGAAGAGGCGAAGATCGAACTGCGGACGGAAGTCAGGAGAGGTGGTAGGAGTTACGTCACACCACGGGAGGAGAGGAAAAGAGACGAGAACTTGAGGAATGCGGAGAGCAGGACGAGAGAGTTCTTTCCAATTGAGATTTGAACGAGACAAGACCTCGAGCATAAACGAGTATCTTTATAATAGTGCTACGGTTCACAAAGGTTGGAAGTAAGGAAGAGTGAAATTTCAGTAACTTGGGAGCAAGCTACAACTATATATTGCAGTGCTTATGCAAAGTGTTCCATATAGCTAGAAACATTTTCGACATGAATCTACTCAGTATTTCTACGTGTAAAAGCTTATTTGAACATTGTATTGAAAATGCAAGTTACCAGGCAGCAACGGGGAGGTCTCAATTATATTATCAAGAAGATGAATATTAACATGTGCTAAGTTAAGCATGGGGAAGTTGAAGACTACAAGGATGTCAGTTGAATTCCAGATTCACTAACATGAAAGACGCTACAAATATCTACGCAAAGCGCAACATCACCGAGCAAAACTCATACTTTTCTTCGAGAGTTTTAACACATCTTGAGACACGAAAAAGCTTGCATAAACGACAGTATTACACCGTGATGTCTATTCTGAAGAAAACCGATGTCTATTCTGAAGAAAACCGATGTATATTCTGAAGAGATGGAGAATCGAAGCCGGCCTACTTGGAGCGGAGGAGAGACGGGGAGTTGGCAGAGCTGTACACGGCGAGGTCATTCACCGCGAGCCCAGCTGCTGCTATCACAAAACCGGTCTTCATAGCTGTGGACATTGCTATGAACACGACAAGTTTGGTTTGGAAGGAGCGATGCAAGTATTTTCAGCAGTACAGAAGTCAACACAAGGTAGTGAGAAAATTGTCTTTTATCATGTAGAATTGTAGTTTAGTTGTGTGATTATCCAATTGATCAACCGCATATTTTCAACCGCATATTTTTCAACCGCATATTTTCAACCACATATTTTCAACCGCATATTTTCAACAGCATTTTTCTTAACTGCATTATTCAAAACGTATAATTTTGTCAAAGTAATTAAATTTGTGTAGATCTTGTTATTGTGATTTTCATATTTTTCTACGGAATTATTTGCCGTATTTCTTGAAAATTTCAGTCACTTGGACGAAATTTTGGCATGATGATGATGCTATTAACACTAAGGTTATAGTAAAGTAAAATCGTGTAAATATTTTCACACTTGCGTTAGATTTAATTTAATTAAATCTGTTTTATCGCAGCGATGGAATATAAAGGAATTCTTCAGAGTAACTTAGAACCAATTGTATTAAAGGAATTGAGAGCGTTAAAAAAGGAATGTAAAGGAATTGTTTAGAGGAAAGCAAATTATTGAAAGAAATTGTATTAAAGGAATTTAGAGCGTTAAAATTAAAAGGAATGTAGAGTGAACTATTTAAAAGGAATAGAACGTTGAACGAAGTAAAGAAGGAGTAAGATTATAATTGAAGTAAAATGAAATTTATTGGAGCAAATTTAAGTACAGTATACTTAAGAAGTAACGTCACGAAGTGTAAAGAATATTTCGACAACTCATGATATTGATTCGAGTGTCAGAAATTCATTATGAACGAAAGTATTACGAAAAGCTTAAACACATATGTCTAATGAAATTTAGAGCGTTAGAAAACATAAATGAATTTGTTAAACAAATATTAATGGAATGACCACAAACTTATATCTTTTGTTAAGAATATGAATATTTACTGATATTTCTTGAAAAGTTGTAACAAAATGTAAAGCTGAATTTAAACACGTGAAGAGGAAAGTTAACGAAGTTAAATCACAGGGTGATTAGAAAGGTGAAAGTACAGAGATTTATTACAGAAATGAAATTACGAGCACGAGGCGATGTTGTATCAATTATAGAGGAGAAATGTTAAGTAAAGGAAGTATATGTATTGAAGTAAAAGTTTATAGTTGAATTACCGTGCAGATTAAGTAGATATGAACGTAAAGGAGTTACGTAAATTTACGAAGGGACGCAGGGGAGTCTCTAAGTTTTTCTAGTATTGAATGTAATAATTGTGAAGTTATGAGAGTGAAGTAAAGGAAGATTCTATACAGGGTGTTTAAGAGAGAAAGTAATTGTTGTATAATTATGGAGGAGAAGTGTGGAAACGAAGGTTAATGCCGTGCACTTACAGTATTCACGTTTATCAGAAGATTGTTAACTCAGTAAAGAATTTCAGCACTTACTTCAGAATTTCATGATATATAGATAAAGGTAAAAAGGAACAGTGCTTAGCTTAAAGGTTTGTCACTTATGTTCAATTGATTATAACGAGTATTTATTACTTTCAACACGATAGTTGCGGTGTTTGTTTGAATTTGAATTTGATATTTAAGAGAAATGGAGTAGATGAAAGACTTATTGGAGGAAGAAAATTTAATCTTCGACGTTATGAAGTGTAAAATTTGAATTTCATAAAAGAATGTATATATGCACATAGTTCATGAATAATTTGATTAGATATGGAACTACGGTTCATAGTTGAAGCGGACCTGTATAAAATAGGGCAATACTTAATGTCACGCCGTTTCACATTTTCTTACGATAGTAATGCCACGTGCAAATTTATCTTTGCAGTTATTTTTGTTGAAGTGTCAGGGAGACACAATATTAAGGGAGGAAGCCAGTTGTTATACATGTTTTATTAGCTTAATAAACGGCTAGTGCTTTTTAGCAACTTAGTCAATTTTTATCTAAACTGATTCCGTTTTCATTGTCGTCATCGTCGAAAATAGTACTACGAGGTATAGATACAGGCGCTCACTATAGATTAGACCTTATCACCCCTCGAGATTGGAGTTTCTCGGTTGTTCTAAATGTAAATAATAGTAGAAATTTGTACCTTGTCTAGTAGTACTATTTTCTTTACGAATAATATCTATCCTGTATGTTCCTGGAATTCCCAATTTTACTTAGTAGGCATGATAAGCTTGTGAGCTGGGTAACTTACATGTCTGCAATCCTTTTTCGGGCATTGGATCTAAGTACTGATGGGTTTCTTCGGGCGCAGTACGTTGCAATAAGCCCTTCGGCGAACATATACACCTACTCTAATAGGTACGTTCTTTCTACGAGCACAGATTGTACCAGGGCATCCCTATTGGATATATTTCATTTTATTCCTTGGTGGTTCTGATATCCTTGTGCATCCTCATTTGATATCTTTCAGGAAAATTGGAATAAAATGGATATCCTACATCACAATAACTATGGCAACGTCTATAGAACTTTAGGAAATTTTCAGCAAAGACCTCTCAGAAATCGATCGCAGAACAACTATCACGAGTTCCTTTAATGCCACCATGCTCAAAAAGCCATCATTCGTTGTCAGCAGAAAGTTATATCGGCTCCTTGTAATACAGTATGTTTGCTCAGTAATATAACTCTAAGTAAATACACTCGTTTTTAATGGAGAAGGGTATAAAATCGAAATAAATTATATTTCGACACGAATAATAGCTGATAACCAAATTACGTCGATATATGTGATTTAAGTTCATATAATTGCATATGTGGGCTAGAATTTGTGGAATATATTGTAAACCACTTAGAAATTTGTAAAAACAATTCTCGCTTTTCCGTTCAGCTTTGCCAATAAAATGGGCAAAAGGTTGCAGGTTTTAAGATATTTCACAATTTTGAAACACTTATGGGCTTTCTCTGCAGAAAAGTGAAAACGTTCTTCCCATATCTTGACTACAGCGACAACGTTTCAGGAGGATGACCACAATTTTTCCTTCATGTTACACCCTAGAAATAAGAAAAATGCCGATTTGTTCCCAAGGACAAAGTCCCCTTCGACCGGTGTAATTAAAACTGCAGTCACTACAGAAGTAGAAAAATTGAAATCAAGCACAAACACTTGGGACTAGTTGCCAGGATGGACTAAACTTCTAAAATGAAGTAATAGAATATATCATTATTGTCCTTAAATATTGTGTCATGAATTTCTAAACAATGCAGGTACATTTCATCCAATAGAACCACTAAATGTATCATTTTCTAATTGAATAGTCCATCCCATAATAGTATATTGTCGTCACTATTTTAAGTGTGAATCTCACTATCATAGCAGCATTAAACTCATTGACTTGTCTTTCTATAAATTAGATGTCAAAGAAAAATTAACCAAATGTGTTTCCAAACAACACTGTAAAATTCAGTCCTATTGAGAACGAATCTACCTATTTGCATTCTTTTTAGAAGTTATTTTAGTCTCAGACCCTTGCAAAATACAGACAAACCTATTTATTTTTCTTGTATAGGCTAATATATTTCATGCCATTGTGTCTCAATGTTATCTGCATAGCAGATTGATGATATTTAGACGTTTGCGTGTACTGCATGTTGATGTTTATGAACTAGCTCAATACAGGGTGGTGTATAGCCTTGCCAAGTTATTTCTCCTTTTCACAATCGATTCAGTTCAACTTTTCCGAAATTACCACCAGCAGCAGCATATGGAGAAATATAATGTCTAACAATATATCGACGACCCGAAAAAGTTAATCAAATGTATTTCAAGCTTAAGGAATTTGAAGCCATTACAATGGGGAATTTTCATTGTATGGGCCAGAGTATGTTTTACCTTCAAAACAGCACTTGGATTTTGACTAGGCTCTCAATCCATTCCATGGAAATTTTCATAAAACTGCACCAATGCTATTAACGTATATGATAAAGAACTTCAAGTTACATAGATATTATTATTAATGCATAGCCTCTCATAAGGTGGATACTCTTAAAAAACGCAAGAGTTGTAAGGGAATCCACCGTTGGTACTCGAACCCAAACTCCTACATTTCAGGCCGGATTGTTAAATCATTACACCAAGAATGTTGCCTCACTTCTCAACTCGTGATCTTTCTTTGTTTCTTTATTCGGCTTTGCCCAATTAAATGGGGTCGCCGGAGCCAACCAGGCTCATTTTTTTAGTATTGGCCGGGGATTTAAGGCCGGATGCCCATCCTGACGCCACGTGATTTTTCATGTGAAAATTTCACCCCACTGTCACCGGGATTTGAACCCCGGCCGTCCGGGGGGGGGGGGGGGGAGACAAGCAGCTAAGCCACTACGCCATCACGCTCCCTTTCTCAACTCTCGATGTAATGGGTAAATCTATGGAGCGCCATGTGGTCACCGATCAAAGCTTCTGTGGCTTACGAAGTGTGTCCGCGTTAGGAGCGGCTACACTAGAAAATAATCTCTATGAATCAAAAATTTCTAATATCTGGTTTCGACAGTGACTCCAAAAGTGTGCCATCATGACTATGGAAATGAGCATTACTTTGAAGCATAGTTTCCAAGTTTCAAAAATAGACTAATGCCAGCGTCAATTAATTAATTGTTATTAAATGCTTCTTACAGACCATTAGATAATTTCATTTGTGGACACAATACAAAAATATTTTAACATAACCCTCCGTTATTTGCTTTTCCGTGTTGTGGTGATTGAGACATAATAAATCGATGCCTTGGCAATTTTCGTTTGAACTTGATATTTTAAAAAAATGATCACGAAATATATGAATAAATACTCACTGGGGAAATGAGAATATTCTTACTTAGAGAATTGTTATGCTTGTAGACCACTACAGGTAGTTATTTTAGTAATATCCTGAAGAGCTGGGAAGCGGAATAAGGGGGAAGTTGGTTCGCAATCTATTGAGAGCTGTGAGGGGAGGGAAGGATGTTACATTTCCCTTGGACAACGAGATCAGCAAAATGGCGCACTGACTTGCGAATCAACATTAGACAGTAAAGTTCTTACTGAGGCGCAAATGTTAGCTAGTGATTGTGACAATCGAACAAGGAAGAAAGGTAGCTTAGCTAGCATTAAGAAAGTGATGGACGACATGACATAATTTTCAAAGAAATAATTATTAACTCTTTACAGCTATGGCCGGGAGCAACCCAGATCAACTGACAGAGAACTTTAGGAACTGGGAAACATGAAGAAAAGTGACGAGGGTTATGGTGCATACTTAACTTCAATCCATCCATTGTTGCATGCTGTCATAATCTTCAGCGCTCATTTCCCTACGGTTTCTGATCTGCCATTTCACATAACCAAAAGTATTCTGCTCTTACGAAGATGACTCCTCGCAATCACACAATTTCCTGCTGCGGAGATGGAAACTTGGGGCCTCATGCAGTGAGCCTAGATGGTCCAAGGAGACAAATTCCTTAATCTTTCAATGGCGGACGTATTTTCAAGACCTGTACTGGATGGATGGCAGACTTATGAGTACACTACGATCTTCCTTTTCTTTACTAGAAAGGAACTGCATTATTTTCTCCGATAAGATACTGTATAACTACTGGGTTATAAAATGCACTAGGTACCAATGATGATTGATCAGAAGAGAATTTGAATGAACAATATCAAAAAGTCAGAGAACGTCGAAGTGACACAGCACTTGAAGATGGCTTGTAACAAGTATCAGGTTTGTTTTTGTTATCTTATATGTAGGTGTGTTACTTTTACACAATTGCATTGTGAAATCTAATTATTGCAGTTAGATTATCTGTCCAGCGCCTAAACTAAGTTAAAAGGGAGAAACGGAGGTCGGGAAACACAGGAACAGGACGTTGAAATTATACAAGCACTCATTAGTTACAGTATATCTATATGCAAATGGTAGTGTGATTATAAAGTGTAGAGCATTATTGCTATGCCATTTTGTTAACATAATATATGTGGTGGAAGTACAGCATATCACTCCTTCCTCTGACAAGACATTACTTCTCTCAGGTGTACAATTATATCACCTTTCTATCAGAAAGCGATCATCGTCAGAACCTTTACACTTAAGCTATTAATGGAAGTGTAAAGGATCTGATGATGATCGCTTGAAGATTGAAACTGGTCATCCAAGTGTATTTATTAAGCTCATGTAACTGTTTTCACGATTATGGAAACACCCATTAAAATTGGGCGTAATTCGTGTTGACCGACTGAAAACATTAAATTTCGATTAGTAAGGCAACACTGAAATATTGCTTCCAATAGGATAATTTCTATCAGAATATGTACTTCGTTATCACTTTGAAATCTGATGATATGCTCATAATTCTAATCAATAATTCCTTCGGTCGAGATAATCCCCATTGCTTCTCACTTTTCGTCCGAGAATGACACATAAATGAGAATTCTTCTGTCGTTCAATTCTAGGGAACCGTGTTATTAATTCGCATTCATCAATATTCCCTTAGATATTTCAAGCTTAACGATAAGAATGAGTTGGAACAAGAATGTACTGCCACTGATTCATGAAGATCATAACCAACGTGGTGAATTAACTCCCTGATTGAGCTTAAAGCTCGAACACACTACTGTATAAACAAGTAGTTCCGTGAAGAACTGTATGTTGTATTTTGGTATATTACACTGGTCTATTGCATTTAAAAATTATCCCACCTATAACATACATTTTCCATGATGTACTAGATGGCTTTGTCTACACGACCTACAATGTGATAAAGTAAAGAGCAACAATTTCACACTCAATATTCAATGTTTGAACCTCGTAATCCTATGAGAAAAGAGAAAGAAAAAATGTTTTAAAACATCAAAATTGTCTCCCTACGGTACTAAAGCTTACCTTAAATATTTCATCATTACACAAGATAAGTCACACCACCATCACTGGAAAATAGGTTTTCAAAGACACACGATGAGGCTTATCTACATTACATGAATACAACACTAAAGAATTGTGTACCAGTTCATGTTACGGGTTTATAAATTTACCGAGAGACCGTTTCAATAGAACATCAGTAGAATATGTTACATTTCAGAAATGAATGTGTGAATAACCTATAGTTTACGGTCCTCCTCGTTGCATAGTGGCTAGCATTCTAGGCTGTCACCACAGCGGCCCGGGTTCAAATCGCGGCAGTGCCAAAAAAAATTCTAGTATGAGGGCTGGAACGGGGTACGCTCAACCTCGCGAGGCAAAATTGAGAAAAGGTGGGTTCGATCCTTACCTCAAGCATCTTGAAAGTGGTTTTCTGTGTTTTTCCACTTCTACTCCAGGTAAATGCCGGGATGGTACCTAACTAGAGGCCACGGCTGATTCCTACCCATATCCTACCACATTTACAATTACACACACTAGTACGGACATTACAGTGACACAGGATATCTTACAAATTATACACACACCCAAGTACACGAGGCTATACGATCACACTGTTGCATAGCCCCTGACGTATCAACAACAACTATAGTTCACGATACCCACATTAGAATATTGGAGATTATGACCTCAGGTTTTCTCTCCTTATAGCATTGACACTGCAATGAAAAATTACGTGCTATAATAATAGGTCTAACTTTCAGTATCGGTTAATTATGATTCCTTCTGGGAGGTGGCTACTTAGTGTAACGAGACATGGCTGTTAATTTTAAGAAAAGTCATATGTATGGCTAATGTAATGTAAGAAACGTAAGTTACTTAATTCCATTGTATTACATAATTATTATTGTTACGTGCAATGCCCGTCCCAATGTTTTTAAAAATCCATCTTCACTGTATTCTGGTGTTCCTTGACATTTTGAATCGACCGCCTGGTGACTTGATTCCGTTTGTGAACACGAGATGGCTGCTGCTGTCGGACTTCGGGGTTCCTTCACGTGGTTCCTTCTTCTCCACTAGAGAGTGTTGGTTGTGCCTTATAAAACTCTTCCTATTCGTGGCACAATTGAAGGCAATTATATTCTACCACATGAAACAAAAGACTATATATACTTCATGCCGCCAAAACATTTTAGGGGTGTCGTGTGAATATTATTTGGTTTTCACATTGTCGTAATATGTGGCTAAATTTAATTGGTCCAATTTAAATAAACCTGGTGCATGCTGGGTGGCATTCTTCGCTTTTGTCATCCATCTTGTGAATAATAAGTTGTGACTGATTGCTGGGAAAAGAACTACGCATATTGTGAATCTCGCCAGGGCGAGGGTTTTGCCCTCGTCCACGCTAACTTGGGAATATATCCCAGTATTTGATGTTACATGAAGTATTAGTGTGCAACTATCATCGATGAAAATCGTGTAAATAGTTTCTTCGGCCTTAATATGGAAAGGCGATCTTTGGTGTGCATCTCTTCGACAGCGACTGGCAGCCATCTGCTATTTTAGTTTATTTTTGATGATATAAATCCTTTAAGGATTTCTAAGTAGTGTTAAAAAATATAGTGTTTCCCCTAAAGGTATGTTTTGCATTTTATTATTTTAAATTATTGGAGCTCCATGTTTTGCATTGTGTACTGAGTGTTTATTTTGGTTCTGAAAGGTTGACCTTGGAATAGATATCTCACAAATGAAAATGTAAATTTTTTTGGTAAACTATATTTGTCCGGGGAACACTACTGTTTTTCTTCTTATTTTATTATTTGGCATCTGGCTAAGGCATTTTCTTCTTATAATATTATGGTACTGGCCAGACGAATCTATTAACACTAGGCCTAAATTGGTTCATTAGTCGGTCGGTTTTTAGTCTGATCCGTTGCCTGTAAAAACTATTTGATCTCGTAGTGTCTTGAGTTGTTTATATCTAGCTGTTTTCTCACTGGAGAAGATTTAATTTAAAAATGTAAATTACGCGTTTCACATAAATACGTACTGATGTACCTTCAACTGTTCTTGGTCGCCATGGTAACTTGTTGACAGAAGTGCATTGTGGTTTTTTTTCTGGCGTGTTTTGAAGTGCACGTTCTTGGGTCATGGTGATGTTGGTTAACTTTTTGTTTTAAATTTTCCTTTGGTTTTCCTTTTTTGGAGTTTTCTTGGTACTCCTACGTTATTCTTTCGTTACCTTGTTTATGGTAATAAAATTTTGCACAAGTTTTTTTTCTGATTCTCCAAGGCCCTCATGGTCCAGTTTGGGAATATGTCTAGTGCTTATTTAGTGTTTTTTTTTGGTTTGTAGCTTTTTATGCTCTTACCTCAAGTAATTGTTTTTTTGATATCGGCCTTAAATATTTATTATTTCTACAGTGAGAATTCTAGCTGAGATTTTATTTTTCTTTGAAATTTATACTGCCTGATGCATGTTCTGCTTTCTGGTGGAGGTGTTTTCTTTTTAAATTTTAACATTAAATTTTTATTTTAAAATTTAATCAACTGTTGTGGCATTATTTCGTCGGCAGCAGTTCCATTAGTTATTGGGGGTGTCTGTAGAATAGCCTGGGCGTTGTCCCCTTCTCCACCTTCCTTCCACCCCTTTTGTGTTTTTCTGTTGGGGCATGTCTTCTGGAGGTGATTTTGATGTGGAAGCGACGCGGACCTCTAAATAAAGGTCACCTGGCCGTCCACGGTGGCAATTATTATTATTACTATTGCCACTATTATTATTATTATTATTATTATTATTATTATTATTATTATTATTATTATTATTATGAGTCATTGTTAGGTGCCATGATTACGATAGTGGTGTTGATGATTTGGTGTGTATAAAATGAGCATTTGCATGAGAAGAAGGTATCATTGGTTTGTGTTATAATTGGGAACAGGTCAGTGTACATTTCAGTTAATATAAATATCTCTGTTGTTGGTGCAATATACATTTTTGGTTATTTTATCGCTTGTATATTGTAATGTCATAACCAATTTGAGGTTAAGAAGTGGTAGTATCATCTCAAACAAACGAGCTCGAAATATCATCTTTGGTCCAAGTAGAGGTTAGGATATTGTTAGTACAAGGTCTTGCCGTAACTTCCAAAGCCGTCTGGTATTAGTAGTAGTTAAGGTTCTGTCGCCAGTAGGCGGCAAGGGCGTTTAGATCTCTCTGTTTCGGCGGACATTTTTAACCCGTAGCATTGCCATGGAGGAAATACTGAGTCAAGGAGCATTGGATGCCAATAAGTTCGCCGTCTTAAGACAGCAGATATCGGACAATGAAAACAAAGAACAGGAGTATCTTGACATTGCTAAGGCGCTTTTGGAGAGCATTTTGGCTATCCCCCAAAGGAATATGAAGCTGGAGATTCAAGTTGGGTTGAAAAAATTGCAGGAAGCTTTAGATGCAGTGAGTACTAGTCGGAGATCCTGGAAGAAAGCCAGAGAGTTGCTGTTGCTTCAAAAAAAGGACCTTTCTTCAAGAGCGGAGGAATTGTCTCCGATATCTTCGGGAACAATTCCAGAGAACACTGAAAAGGAGGAATGGACAAGAGTTCAACCCAAGAAGAAGAGAAAACAACAGAGTAATGAAATTGAAAATACTCAGCAGCGAGTAGAAGAGGTTCAAACTGTGGTCATGAACCCTGCAAGAAAGGAAGAAGGGAAGAGGCCTAAACCAAGAAGGCGCCTTGAAGCTGTTCTTATTCAGCCAGCAAAAGACAGATCCTTTGCGGATGTACTTAAAGATATCCGTAGCAAGGTCAAACCAGAGGACAGTGGCGTGGACATTAAGTCAATTAGGAAGACCAGGTCTGGAGATGTTCTTCTTGAATTGAACAAATCTGCGACGTGTGAGGGTCGAGAAAACCTCAACAAATCGTTGAGAGAGGCTCTTGGTCAGGATGAAGATGTCAGAACTTTGACCCCCCGAATAACTCTGGAGGTGCGGGACTTAGACTGCATCACGACTATTGCAGATGTGGAGGAGGCGGTCAGACGGGACATTAAAACACTTAGCGGAGAAGTCAAAATCTTTGTCACGGAACCCAATAGCAGAAGTCAGAAAATGGCTATTATACATTTAGCAGAGCAAGATGCCGGTGAACTTCTGGAAGAGGGGAGAATGAAAGTGGGATGGATATATGGTAGGGTAAGGGAGAGAGCAATGGTAACTCGCTGTTTCCGTTGTTTGTCATATGGACATCTTGCAAGGAATTGTAATGGCCCTGATAGGAGCAAACTCTGTTACAAGTGTGGAGATGCCAGACATAAAGCATCAGACTGTAAAGGTGAAGCACGATGTGTGCTATGCACGGAGAAGGAGGTTCATGACACCAAACGGAACCATGTTCCTGGTTCAGGCACCTGTATAGTGTTTAGGGATGCTCTCGAGAAGGTTAAAATCGGCAAAAAATGGTGAGAGTTCTTCAAGGAAATGTTCACAGAAGTTTGACTGCCAATGATCTCTTGACGCAATTGGCATTTGAAATGGAAGTGGATATTTTTCTCCTGAGTGAGCAATATCAGAACAGGGACCATCATGGGTGGTTTGCGGACAACCTTGGAACAGCCGCAATTTTCATTCCGGATCTGGGAAAATATCCAGTGACAGATCAAGGTTCTAAGGATGGTTTCGTTTGGGTTAAGAATGGCACGCTTACGTACGTGAGCTGTTACTTCACTCCGAACGAGCCCATTGCTGATTTCCAGAACAAGTTGGATAGCCTTGAGGACACATTGCGTGGTATGGGAAATAACCTTATTGTAGCTGGAGATTTCAATGCCAAGACCTTGGAATGGGGTATGCCGGATGTAGATTCCAGAGGACGTCGTATACTGGAAATGGCTGCAAGGTTAGGATTGTCGACCGTAAATGTTGGAAATACGCCTACCTTTCGACGACCTGGCTGCAATGGAACCATACCAGATGTGACTTTAGCGTCAGACGATTTTTTGTCAAGAATATCTGAATGGCGGGTGATTGAGGACTACACAGGAAGCGATCATCAGTATGTTACTTTCTGTGTACTTCAGCAAAATCGACAACAAAGCGCTGTCATACGCAAACCATCATACTGGAATCCCACAAATATGGATAAAGAAAAGTTCTGTGAGGTAATACAGAGAGGAATGGTGAAAGTTGAAACGAGTTGCTTTTCATTTGAGGGGAGAGAGGCGGCGGATAAATGGGTAGAGAACACTATGTTGCTTATTCATCAAGCCTGCAATAAATCCATGTGCAGGAAGAAAACGCGAAAACACAAACAGCCAGCATACTGGTGGACGGAGGAAATTGCTGATATGAGGCGACACTGCCTGAGGATGAGACGAAGGGCACATAGAGCGAGAGGAAGAGAAGAGGCAGCCTTATTCTCCGAAGACCACAAATCAGCAAGAAAGGCGCTTCGGGATGCCATTAAAAGAAGTAAAGCTGACAAATGGTGGGAAATGGTCAAAGAAGTTGACAACGATCCTTGGGGACTAGGGTATAAGATTGTGTGGAAGAAACTTGGAACTTTTTCTAATCCGATAATGGATGCACACACTATGGACGAAATAGTCAGTACGCTGTTTCCGGAACATCCGGAGAGGATTGATGAAGCTGATGATTGCATTGATATTGAAGAAATACCATTCTTCACTGAGGAAGAATTATTGAAAGCGATTAATTCTATCAGGAACAAGAAGGCTCCTGGACCAGATGGGATTCCAGCAGAAGCACTTAAGGAGGCAGCAAGAGCTTGCCCGCGACTCCTTTTGAACATGTATAACGCATGTCTGAAGGCAGGCGTTTTTAGTGCCTGCTGGAAGAAGGCCAGACTAGTTCTTATTAGTAAAGGAAAATTGGGAGGAAATTTGCCTTCATCATACAGGCCATTATGTATGCTGGATACGGCTGGAAAAGGATTAGAAAAACTATTACAGCCTAGAATATTGATGGCAGTTCAATCAGCTGGAGATCTATCTGCCCAACAATACGGCTTTCGGAGAGGGCACTCGACTATAGATGCTGTGCGGGTAGTTGTAGAGACTGCAAACAGAGCTCAGATGGGTAACCATTACTCACGTAAAGTTACGCTACTTGTGACTCTAGATGTGAAGAATGCCTTTAACTCTGCCCAGTGGAGTGACATTTTGGTGGCACTTCAAGATAAATTTAGACTACCGAGATACATCATGCGGATAATGAGGGATTATCTAAAGGACCGTATTTTGCAGTACGATACCGAGGAAGGACATAGGACTAAAAGATTAACCGCTGGGGCAGCTCAAGAATCTATTCTTGGGCCAGATCTCTGGAATATTGCATACGATGGCCTGCTTCGGCTGAAGATGCCCGAAGATGCAATATTGGTAGGATATGCTGATGATGTTGCTGCCCTGATTGTGGCTCGTGATATAGAGCTGGCGCAACTGAAACTCAATCTGGTAATGCGACGTGTCACAGATTGGATGACGGAACATAAACTGTCATTAGCAGACCATAAAACGGAGATTGTTGTGCTGACGAGAAGGAGAATCAACACTCTTGTACCAATGCAAGTGGGAGGGACGATGATTAATTCATCAAGGAGTACGAAGTACTTGGGTGTGACGCTAGTACGAAGCTCACATTCTGGGCCCATATTCAAAGAGTGACGGATAAAGCAGCAAATATCTTGACTGCTTTGAGCCGATTAATGGGTAATATTAAAGGCCCGAAGCCTAGCAAACGACGTCTCCTGATGACAACAGTCCAGTCCATATTACTCTATGGAGCTGAGATCTGGGCTGAGTCCTTACGGTTCGAGAAATATCGTAAAAGGATAGCAGCGGTACAACGAAGAGGAGCACTGAGGATCTCATGTGCATATCGCACTGTTTCAGAGCCTGCTGTTCTAGTGGTAGCGGGAGTAGCACCAATTGATTTACTTGCCTTAGAGCGTCAGGAAGTTTGGCGCACCAAAGAAGAACTGGACATACACCAGGCAAAGACGTCTGCACACAACCATTGTATGGAACGATGGCAACAGAAGTGGGATGATGAGACACGAGGTCGATGGACAAAGAAACTTATTCCGCGTCTGGCTGACTGGGTTGATCGAAACCACGGAGAGGTCAATTATTATTTGACACAGTTCCTAACAGGCCATGGATATTTTCGGGGATTCCTGCATCACATAGGCGTGACTAATAGTCCTTTGTGTCATTATTGTAATGAAGAGGATGATGCGCTCCACACATTCTTTGTGTGTGAACGCTGGTCATCACATAGAAGAGATCTGCAAGCTTCTATAGGGGCAATCACGCCGGACAACATCCTACAGATGATGCTCCGAAATGATCAAACATGGAATCAGATAGCTATTTACATAGAATGTGTCCTGCGCCAGAAGAAGAGGGAAATGGATGCGTTCGAACATCCTTAAGAAAAAATGAAGAAAGAAGAAGTCTGAATGACTAAGTAAGCACGACATCACCCTGAAGTAATGCGAGAGCGGTTCCGGGGTGATGAACACATCGTGGGAAAAGGGAGGTGGTTTTTAGTGGGTAAGAATCCCACACTACTGTGGAGTGCGGACCCTCCACATGTGTCTTTTGAAGATTTTCCACAGTCCCTCGTAAAAAAATATATTATTAATAATAAACAAAGGTTCTCTTCAATCGCTTGAATAGGCCTACGATACGACAAAGAAAAATAATCATTTTAAATATTTTAATATCGCATGGCCATCGTGTTGTTTTGTGTTTATCACGTTCTTGATAGTTACATATTGTTGTACCCCTAGAGTACGCCACCATCATCCCCTAATACTAAAATCCCCGACAAATCCAAATGCCAAGCACTTACTTTAGAAATCTACAAATACAGTTACAGAATTATAAAACCAATAAATTATCACCTCTATGAACTCAAGTAGCCTCGTGTCCCAGCCAACGACCCTAGGGAGGGCTATGACTTAGGAGAAATGTGCGGATTCCGCAGACGTAGCATGAGGCGTCTATAAGAACTCCGGAAGGTCATGCCCCCGGATCAGTCTGTCTAAGTGCTACCTACGTGACGAACCGCTGCCGCTAGGTGAAGGGTAAGTGCCTCAAGCGATCACTACACGCACAATCACATTACACTCCCATCCCCCTGTGCTTGGAATGTAATAATTATCTATTTCTATTAACTAAACTGCTATTTGGTAGAGTACTTCCAGATCGAAGTACTCATTAAATTCAAACGTAATAGAAGTCACTGGTCTTGTCCTTTATTTAATTAGCTGATAAGATCCTACCCTCTTAGCCTCCCCAATAGGTAGGATCTAGAATTAGCACTATTACTTAATTGTCTCGTGACGTCAGCAGAGCGTCACAGCACAGCGCTGACCGCAGCAGGCTCCCTCTTAGTCCGCCTGCTCACGACTTGCAGCAGACCGCGTGGTACAGTCCTCGCGCATAGATTACCAATTAAACTACCCTTCTTTCCACACTCGTATCTTGAACTACCCCGCTAAGCAGCACATTGGGGAGTTCTTCTTGCAGATCGTACTGACGATCGCAAACCACTAGATAATCGTTACCTCTTACAAGTAATTGCCAAGCTTTCCCCCTAAACACACCAATTTCATCCCTTCGGTTAATTCTTTGTACAGGCAACCCTCACAGGTACCTTACAAATGGTGGAAGCGCTTGGTACCGCGACGTTGTCTTAAAACAACGCCTATAGGAGTACAGACAACGTATTACGCGGAAAAGATCCCTAGAACCTAAACCCTTTTCTAGCCAAGCAAACGCCACCCAAAATTGGGAACATTATTTGAAATAAGGGTCCGATAATATTTTTTTACTCAACCCAAGCCCGCCCCGATAGATAGTACATTTTTAAACGCCACACTTACCTAGCCATACACAATTTATATCCCCAAAGATACGCCCTTACAGAAGGACGTACAGTAAAGATCCATGCTCAGATATCAACATATTAGTAAGGTCAAGCGTGTAATCAGAGATACAGCACACAACCTCACCGTTACCACCAAACCACTACGCCCTAAAATCCTGGTTAAAAACCCTGACTTAATAACAGAACACAACGCAGGCCAATTACTTACCGAACTTGAGGACGCAGTTATAAATCTTAAACTCAAGTACCCAAACAAAATCAGACAAAAACGTCTCATCACACGAGCACAGACACAGAACGCTCAACAGTCGTCCTCAGATAGCGTTGATAGTGAGGAATTAACCCCCACATTACCATATGCTATATTACAACTCGTCAGTGACACGCAGCAAACCTACAACGGGTTGCAGGTCCTGTTACAACAGTTAAACGAAATTCCACACAATTCTTCAAACGGGAGACTAATCGAAGATATAAACGCCATTGCCTTAACTCTAGGCGAACAGATTAACAAGGCGCTTTCCACACTACAGGAGGTTAACATTGAGCATAACTTGTCGCTGGATAATATCCAGGGTACTGAGCAATTCAACACTCCGGACGCTCCACACTCTACCCCTAACCACCCAGGCACCTCACAAAGCGGAAATACCTATATAACACCAGTTCAGGTTCACCAGCAACCCCTAAGCCACGCTCACTCTAACGTTGCATTACATAACAGCGACCTAGATTCCCCAGTTGAGCGTACCCCCTTAATTACCCCCCAACACTTCCTACAGCGCGGACATGGCCATGCCTACGAAGTATCAAATGATACAACCTGCTAAATACCCAGGTGACAAGCAGGACCCCGAGGAATATTTGAGAGCCTTCAATCGAACGGCTAAAATTAATGGCTGGACAGCTGAGGATAAGAAACGTCTCTTATCAGCCTACCTCACTAAATCGGCCCTCACGTGGTACGAACTCCATGAAGCCACCTTGGCCGATGCCACGTGGGAACAATTTTCAGCCGCCCTCGTCAATCCATTTCAACTAACCAATGATGAGGATGACTTGTATGACAAAATCCGCGCTCACACACAAGGTCCCACGGAAGGCACACAGGCATACATTAATGAAAAATTATTAATGTGTGAAAGGTATAATAGGGATATGCCAGACAGGCAAAAAGTACGGCTCCTTATGCAGGGAATGCGCCCTACTATGGTGGACAAGCTCTGCACATTGCAAAGCAACACCGTACTAGAGTTACAGGCCAATATTAGATATATCGAAGAGGGCAATAAAATGACTCAAAAAGCCGTGGACCAGCACATCCGTACGGATAACGGTGATTTGCATCAGCAAATCCGCGATCTAACCAAATAGATGCAGGAGATGCAAATTACGGCCATCCACGCTAGCCCTAAAACCCGCCCTCGTAGGGATGATCCTAGGGATACATGGCGATCACCAAGGGGCGATCAACAGGATCATGGTAGACCTAACCACCCCGATTGGCGCAATTCACCCCCGGTAAGAGAGGCGAACTATTATTCGCAATACCACGAGGAAGTGCCACGCCATAACGAATCCCATCCCTTCCAGCAGACACAGTATCTGGCATATACTCGCCCACGCGGCAATCCATCCCCAGATCATACACCAAACCGTCATCCCCAGTATGGGGACGACCGAACTTGGCATCGCAACCAAAACACAAGGTACACACGCCCACTCAATACCCCTCAATACCGTCGGCCAAACACTCCCCCGCAGCAGGAACGGTATGAGCCTCAATACGAAAGGCCTCCCCCAGCATACCCTCAATACGTCCCTGTCCAAAGAGAAAGAGGACCGGAGGACTATCCACTGCCCGACCACCCTCCACGGGATTCACGAAGGCATTCACCCCCGCGAGATAGACGAGTATTACACCCAAACCCCCAATATCAGCCCCGGCCAAACAACTGGCGAGACGAGGCGCCCAGGGGACAGCCTCGCTATACAGACAACAGAGGTTATGCCCAGCCAAAAAACTATTAGCTAGGGAAGGGCCAGCACCCACTCAATCGGATAACCCTTCCCCGGTAACCATTAAGCATTCCAATCAACCCTCGCAGAACAATTGCGCTGTCAGATCCAGTAAGCCGAAAATCCCCCCAACTTCCGCCCGCCAGAATACAGCGCAGGAAATACCTCCCCGATCGCAGCTCCAGGCACATACGGTCAAAGGGGATGGTAACTGCCTCTTTCGAGCACTCAGTTTCCTGCTCCATAGAAATGAGGACCAGCTTAAAAAACTCAGAACACAACTGGTCATGTATGTTATGGCACACTGGGACGAGTACAAATATTTCCTCGCCGACGGTAATGATGCCTTATTCCCCAATAAATATGCATATGGGGATTACATGCATCGAAATGCCACATACGCTGGAGCGACGGGGGTTACCGCTCTAGGCCATGTCCTTAAAACTAACATCCATGTCTATACACTGGACAAAATGGAACCCACTCATTCCACAGTAGGCTATGACCAACATCTATACCTTTTGTTCACGGGCAATCCGAATGCGGGTCATTACAGCCCTCTCACTAACAAATCGCCTCGAACACCTCCACCCTCCGCCCCTCAGGTTGGAAAAGAGGACACTAAAGGCACATTAAAAACCGGCAATAAGATAACAACCCCTAGGATGTTTTTTTTCCTCTCGTGGTGTTCCTGCACCCCTTTAGTTGAATTGACATAGATATGGTTTACTGTTTATGATGTATTTGATGTTTTGTTTATATATGTACTTTGTAAATTGTTATACATTCCAATAGGGACACATGTTGTATCCCGCCAGTATAATAATGTTATCGTTAGAATGAATATTAACAAAGCATACATGTAAGCTTCACGACCTAATGTTGCACTGTATCGACTCATACTTTAAAGAAATATTGTTCCCCTCACCATGTACACCTACACATGATCGCTGAGCACTACCCGGAGGCACACACTATAGAAGGCACTTCTACACAGCCTTCGACCTTCGACGATTACTCCCATACTACAAATTTAATATCTACCCCATTACTCACCCCTATCTACCACGAGGCTACCCACACACCACCGACGACGCCACCAATACATTTTCGGACTAAATTCAAAGAAGAGAAGAAAAGAAGATAGAAGAATTACAAGAAAGAAGAAAATGCCCTATTTTACAAAAACCACCCCCACGTCTTCGTCCAGTTATCGAGGACGATAACTAACCCAACAAAGGGGGTTGTTGTACCCCTAGGGTACGCCACCATCATCCCCTAATACTAAAATCCCCGACAAGTCCAAATGCCAAACACTTACTTTAGAAATCTACAAATACAGTTACAGAATTATAAAACCAATAAATTATCACCTCTATGAACTGAAGTAGCCTCGTGTCCCAGCCAACGACCCTAGGGAGGGCTATGACTTAGGAGAAATGTGCGGATTCTGCAGACGTAGCATGAGGCGTCTATAAGAACTCAGGAAGGTCATGCCTCCGGATCAGTCTGTCTAAGTGATACCTACGTGACGAACCGCTGCCGCTTGGTGAATGGTAAGTGCCTCAAGCGATCACTACACGCACAATCACATTACACTCCCATCCCCCTGTGCTTGGATTGTAATAATTATCTATTTCTATTAACTAAACTGCTATTTGGTAGAGTACTTCCAGATCGAAGTACTCATTAAATTCAAACGTAATAGAAGTCACTGGTCTTGTCCTTTATTTAATTAGCTGATAAGATCCTACCCTCTTAGCTTCCCCAATAGGCAGGATCTAGAATTAGCACTATTACTTAATTGTCTCGTGACGTCAGCAGAGCGTCACAGCACAGCGCTGACCGCAGCAGGCTCCCTCTTAGTCCGCCCGCTCACGACTTGCAGCAGACCGCGTGTTACAGTCCTCGCGCATAGATTACCAATTAAACTACCCTTCTTTCCACACTCGTACATTGAACTACCCCGCTAAGCAGCACATTGGGGAGTTCTCCTTGCAGATCGTACTGACGATCTCAAACCACTAGATAATCGATACCTCTTACAAGTAATTGCCAAGCTTTCCCCCTAAACACACCAATTTCATCCCTTAGGTTAATTCTTTGTACAGGCAATCCTCACAGGTACCTTACAATATAATGTACTTTATTGATAGGCCTTATTACCATGCAAAATTTCAGTGTGATTGCTGTAGTAGTTTCGGTGTCGTTGACAACTGGTGAAATATTTATCTTCACTGGCACATTAGATTGTTGTATATGTTGGCCTAGGCCATATAATAATTTACCAGCAATGAGGATGAACTCAGAAATAGAGGCAAGTTCTGTGGGTACACAATGGTTGGTGCAACTTATCACAGCGCATATGGAGTAGTAACATATGCTCGTAACAATCTGGAAGATATCCATCTTATTTCTGCTTGTTCTGACAACAACATTCATTCTGTTGTAGTAAAACTGCAAGATATTACAGTTGTAAATATCTACAAGACACCTACAATTCCTTGGCCAGCTACTGTTCTCTCACCTGCGAACCATCCTGCAATTTATGCTGGTGATTTCAACAGTCACCATGAAAATTGAAAATACGCCAAGAATAATGACTGCGGTGTTGCTCTTTCTGACTGGGCTGATGAACTCAAATCTTATCTTTGATGCAAAAGATCGAGGGACATTCAGATCTGCTGCTTGGAAGAATGAACATAACCCAGATATATGTTTTGTCTCTAGTGACAACAAGTGCCAATTCCTACCTACAACAAGAAGAGTACTAGTTGACTTTCCACGAAGCCAACATAGACCAGTACTTATAGAAGTAGGGCTATCTATCCACTTTATTACATCATTTCCTCATCCTCGATGGAACTTCCTGAAGGCAGATTGGGAGAAGTTCTCAACCGACTTAGATAAATGCATCAGGTTTATTCCGGCAAAAAGCAGTTGCTATCAAAGGTTTGTTGGCCTGGTGAATTCTGTGGCAAAGAAATACGTTCCAAGAGGTTTCAGAAAAGAGTATGTTCCAGGATGGAATCAGCAGAGTGATACACTCTACAATGAATATCTAAGAAATGGAGACCGTGAAGTAGCGGAGGAACTGTTACGAAGCTTAGATGCGGCACGCAGGGAAAAATGGTCCAAGACTGTTGAAGAGATGGATTTTCGTCACTCCAGTAGAAAAGCTTGGAGCTTACTGCGGAAACTTGGGGGTAGCACACCAATAATAAAAGAGAAATCTAACATTACACCAGATGAGATTGCTAAGCACATTGTCTCAACTTCCAGAATCACTCAGGATGTAAATCACACAAGACTGTTGAAAATAAAATTAAAACAACTCAAAGCCTCTTCACCAACTCATTCTGCATACTCTGGACCCTTCACTCATGAAGAAATCAACATTGCCTTGAAGGACATGAAAGCTAGAAAAGCACCTGACTTTGATGGTATCCATCCAGAGTTCCTCATACATATGGGAAACAATGCAAAAAAATGGCTGGCTCGTTTCTTCTCTGATATTTTCCAAACAGGAATACTCCCAAAGCAGTTAAAGAAATCCAAAATAATTGCCATCTTAAAACCTGGGAAACCAAAAGATTTGCCTGAGAGCTATCGACCTATAGCCCTACTTAGCTGCACCTATAAGCTTCTTGAAAGACTGATTTTGAACAGAATCAGCCCCAGTATCACCCAAGACAACCCCATTGAGGAAGCTGGTTTCCAGAAAAACCGAAGTTGCTGTGATCAAGTTCTCGCTCTTACGTCTCACATAGAAGCTGGTTTCCAACTTCACCAGATTTTAGATTTAACTGCGGCATATGATACAATTTGGAGAGAAGGTCTACTGTATAAATTCCTAAAAGTGATTCCCTGTAAATCTATGGCCCAGCTTATTGACAATATGATTAACAACAGACATTTCCAGGTTGTCTTGGGATCAAAAATCAGCAAACGAAAGAAGCTAACTTTTTTTTTCTTTTTTTTTTTCGTGTGGCCTCCTCAGAGGCCGAGTGCAGGTCTTTCTATTCGACGCCCGTGGGCGACCTGCGCGTCGGGATGAGAGATGGAATGGATGAAGGTGAATGAAACTGGGCAAGGATGTGGAAGGAATCGGCCGTGGCCTATCAGAAGGTACCGTCCCAGCATTTGCCTGGTGTTGAAAATGGGAAACCACGGAAAACAATTTCAAGGGCGGCCGACGGTGGGGCTCGAACCCACGCGTCTACCGAGTCAGCAGAGAGCTTGGTCCCATGACCTAACGCTGCGCTTTAGCCAGCTGAGCCACTACTGTCGGGATAGAAGCTAACTAATGGCCTCCCACAGGTTTCAGTACTGGCTCCTCTCCTCTTCAATCTGTACTTATCGGATCTACCAGAAACAAACTCAAAAAAGTTTTGTTATGCTGATGACATAGCATTGGCCACTAGACACCAAAGTATGGAAGATTTGGAAAATGTACTTGAGGATGATTTGGCTAAACTTGGAAGATATTTCCACAAATGGAGGCTCCAACCCAGTGCTACAAAAACTGAGGTATCTTGTTTCCACCTGAGCAACATATTGGCTAATACCCAACTCAATGTAAAATTCGAGGGGAAGATTTTGAAATATAACAAGTTCCCAAAGTACTTAGGAGTAATACTTGATCGAACACTCTCTTACAAGCAACACCTCCAGAGCACAGCAGCTAAAATTAGAAGCCGCAACAATATATTGCTAAAGCTATGTGGAACATCTTGGGGAGCTTCTGCCACTACTACAAAATGCTCTGCCTTAGGTCTAGCCTTCTCTGTGGCTGAATACTGCGCCCCAGTTTGGCTCAATAGCCCACATGTCAAACTCGTTGACACCCAGTTGAACAACACCATGAGACTAATCACTGGTTGTATAAGAACTACACCAGCATATTGGCTTCCAGCCCTCAGCAATATTCTTCCACCCCACCTTCGTAGAGAAGTTGCCTTGCTACGGGAGTACTACAAGATCATGGATCACCCTACACTACCAATTCATGAAGACATCCCCTCTCTTCAAATCAACAGGCTCAAATCCAGGAAGCCACCCATTTGTCATGCCCAGAGGCTTGTAAGAAACCATTTTGATTCCTGCATGCAGTGGATTACTGAATGGACACTAAAAGCTTGTCCTGAGTCGAGCTCCTTCCTGGACCCTACAAGAACATCCACTCCAGGTTCCGATCTGCCTAGGAGGGCTTGGGCAACTCTCAATAGGATACGGACAAACCACGGAGTATGCAATGGAACTTTGTTCAAATGGGGAAAAATTTTGTCTCCTCAGTGTGATTGTGGTGCTTCTAATCAAACCATCCAACACATTAGAACTGACTGTCCTCTGAGGGCATATGGAGGGGACTGGATCGACTTCCTGTTGGCGACACATGACGTGGTCCAATGGATAGACTCATTAGAACTGAGACTGTAATAATAGTGTAAACAGTAAACATAATGTACAGTAGATTTTAAAGTGATTTTCTTTGTAACTTTCTCTGAAATCTTGTATTGCCAAACGATAAATAAATAAATAGCAGATGAAAATCATTATGATAGATCATCATACATACTTCCAATTCGATCGCTTTAATAGCACTAAAAAATGAAAGAGCGATTTTTAAATTTCGCACAGTTCTCACCTTGAATTTTCCTTAAAACTGAATACATAAGTAAAACTTATAAATATTTACTCTGCTAAGATACATTATGCTCGGATGCTTAAGTCGCGAGAGAATCCCACTTAAAGATTTAAAATTTGCGTCCTGACCACTTTGGTTCTGTACTCACCAGGTTATTGAAAATTACATAGATAATTTTATTTTAATAGCCTCAAGTGCCATACAAAATTTCAAGTTTGATTGCTGTAATAGGTTCGTAGATATTGAGAACAGGTGAATTATTTATTCCTCAAGGCCGACATGTTGGTTTGCTTTTATATGTAGGCCATACATTTATAATTATGTGCCAGCATATGAAGTTCATTAGGGTGGTTCCTTATGCGAACTTTCACTTCAATTGCTTAATTACGACGCAAGAAATTAAAGCATATTTTTAAAATTTCCCACAGTCCCCATGTTGAATATCTCAAAACAATTGAAATATAATAGGTGGCAGTATCTTAAGCCTTGCATAAAGATTTATGATGCCAGGTTTCATTGCGCTCGGACGAATAAGTTGCGTGAAAAAACAATTTTAATATTTGAACTTTCATGGCCACCATGTTGTTTTTGTACCTATCAGGTTATTGAAAGAAATATAGGTAAACTCAGTATGATATCCTCTATGACCACACAAAGATTGAGGATAATAGACGTAATAGTTTCGGAGATACTGAATGTGGGTAAAATATTTCATGAGGCCGCCATGTTGGATTGGTGGCACTTATTAACATTTCATAGGCACAGTCAAGGTTGGGCAAGATATTAATAAATCCCTACCAAATTGCATTGAAATCGCTCCAGCCATTTACATTTTATTAGGGACAAGTCCAACCCCTCCTCCACGTGGTGGGAGACGGGCAACGGCATGAAGTAGGGGATTGCCTGTAGGGGTGAAGTACTGTGGGGACTTTGTGTGCCCCGGGACCGCTACGGTAGCTGTGAAGGCTCTATGGGAACCCTGAAAAGTGACGACTGACGGGGCTCTGGTGAAGCTACGATAGGCCTAGCAAGCCAGTAGTGGATATCATACTTGCTTTCAAACCAGGAAAAGGCCTCGGAAAGGACGGATGCAAACGACGACGACCTGGATATGCTAATGGACTACGAGTTGGGACATTAAACATACAGACACTGACAGGAAAAGTGGAGGAGATTGTCGATGTGATGGAGAGAAGAAAACTGGATGTACTGGGCTTGGCAGAAACAAGATGGAAAGGAGAAGGTCGCAGAGAACTGAGGAAAGGGTACCGGTTGTACTGGAATGGGAACAGTGAAGGAAGGAGCAGGGGAGTAGGAGTAGTTGTGAGAGATGGAATGAAGGAAGAGGTAAAGGGAATAAGTGACCGGATCATGAAGATCAGAGTAACTGTAAAGGGAAGAAGCCCGGAGATAGCCCAGGTATTTGCTCCTCAAGTTGGATGTACAGCTCAAGAGAAGGAAGACTTTGAGGAGGAGCTACAACAGCAGTTGAATGGGCAGAGCATCATTGTCATGGGAGATTTGAATGCACATGTAGGAAGTGAAAGGCAAGGATATGAAAATGTATTGGGAGCAGAAGGATGGGGTAGCAGGAATGAAGAAGGGAGAAAGTTGCTGGATTTTTGCAAGAGAAACGGTTTAGTGGTAGGCAACTCCTGGTTCCGGAAGAAAGAAAGCCACAAGGTAACGTGGTACAGCAGTGATTTAACAAAGAAATCTTTGGTAGATTACATGCTGTACGACTGGGAAATGAAGAGAAGTGTCAGAGATATAAAGGTAATACCATCAGAGGCCTTAGATAGCGACCAAAGAATACTTGTAATGAACCTGGGAGTTGTTAAGGATAGCAAGAGGACAGAACACCAGGAAAGGTGAATCAAAGTATGGAAACTCAAGGAAAAGGAAGTCAGGGAAAAATTCCAGAAGATAATAAGGGAAAGGATGCCAACAGACAATCCTAAAACAGGGTAAGAGGAATGGAAGCAATTCAAAAACACAATGGTGGAAGCTGCAGTGGCAGTATGTGGAAGAACAACAACAGAAAGCGGTGTAAAGAGACACCATGGTGGAATGAGAGAGTAAAAGAAGCTGTGGGAAGGAAGAACAAGGCTTTCAGAGTGTGGTTCCAGGAAAGAACTGATCTGACAAGGGAAGATTATGAGATAAAGAAGAAAGAAGCAAACAAGATTGTCGCAGAGAGAGGAAGAAGTGGATGGTAAAGTGGACAGTGATGATGGAGGAAGACAGCAGAGGAAATAAGAAAGTACTTTATGGGATGGTCAAAAGTAAGAGAAGAGGTCTGCGAGAGGATGTGGTAATGATGGACAAAAACGGAAATGAGGTACACAACAAAGAGGCACTCAAGACAGTGTGGAAAGAGTACTTTGAGGATTTGCTGAATCCAAATGGTTATAGGGAGGAAGACAATGTATTGGAAGATGGAGAAGATAACACTGGAATGGAAAAGGACCTGACTTGGAGAGAACTGGAAATGGCTATAGACAAGATGAAAGGAGGAAGGGCACCAGGTGTGGATGAAGTGAGTGTTGAAATGGTGAAGGCAGCAGGGGAGGCTGGGAAACAGTGGCTGTACCGTGTGATGAGGGTGATATGGAAGGACAAAAAGACCCCAGAAGATTGGAAGAAAGGATTAATTGTTCCATTATTTAAGAAAGGAAGCAGAAAGGAGTGCAGAAATTACAGGGGAGTCAGACTCATACCTCACTGTGCCAAGATATATGAAAATATATTAGAAAGTAGAATACGAGCCAAAGTGGAGAGAAAATTGAGAGAGGAGCAGTATGGATTCAGACCTGGGAGATCAACAGTGGATCTCATATTTTCAGTGAGGCAGCTCCAGGAACACCACTACGAATTTGGAGAGGATCTGCTGATGGCCTTCCTGGACATCGAAAAGGCCTATGATAGTGTGTGTAGGGAGAAGGTTTGGAAAGCAATGGAAAATATGGGAGTGGAGAAAGAGACTGTAGGCAGAGTGAAGGAGATGTATTGTGGAAGTGTGAGTTGTGTGAAAGTTGGAGGAGAAAGAACAGACTGGTTCAGACAAATGAGTGGCCTGAAACAGGGTAGTGCGCTGTCACCCCTTCTCTTTATTGTGGTTATGGACGAGGTAATGACACGGATAGCAGGAAAGATAGGAGAAGATAAGATGAAAGCAATGGTGTTTGCAGATGATCTCATGGTCTGGGGAAACAAGGAGGAGGAAATTCAGGAGCAACTGAAGGCTTGGGAAGAAACAGTGGGAGAGTACGGATGGAAGTTCAATATCAGTAAATGTGAGATCCTGTTAACGACCAGGAAAAAGGACAGACCAATGAGTGGGATAACACTTGGAGCTGAAGAAGATGGAAAGTCTCAAGTACTTGGGAAGTATAGTGGAGGAAAATGGGAGAAATGACAAAGAGATTACGGAACGTGGCAGACAGGCAGAAGCATTTCTGAAAAGCATTAGGAGCTTAGTGTGGAATAAAAATGTCCCACAAAAAAGCAAGGAAGTGTTATACAGAAGCTACTATATCCCGATACTGACCTATGCTTCAGAAACGTGGACAATGAAGAAAAGAGACGTAAGCAGAATACAGGCAGGTGAAATGAAGTTCCTGCGAAGTAGGATCGGAGTAACAAGAAGAGACAGGGTGAGGAATGAAAAGGTCAGGGAAATGGTGAAAGAGGAGCCCTTGCAAGGTAGGATTGAGACATCAAGACTGAGGTGGTATGGACACTTAAAGAGAATGGATGAGAAGAAGATTCCCAAGAGGATACATGAGATGCAGATGCAGAAGAAAGGACCAAGGGGAAGACCAAGAGATAGATGGCTGAAAGGAGTGGAGGAATGTGTCAAGAAGAGAGGCGAGGAATGGACCAGAGTGACAGCGGAGAGGTGGTGGGAAGAAAGAACTAAGTGGCGAGGCTTATGTTCCAAACAGACCCAGCCTGGGGCTGGAAACTGTACAAGATGATGATGATGATGAGGGACACACGTACACACACCTACGCGCACTCACGTACAAATTGTGATTTCGTAGTCCTACCTATACCAATATAATAAAGCTGAAGAGATTGCCTGTGTGTTTGTGTCTTTAAACGCAATAATCTCTGGAACTACCAGTCGGATTCGAAAAATTCTTTTTGTATATGATAGCCAGATTCAAGAGGAATACGTTAGGCTATGTTAAATTTCGGACAGACCACTCCATTCCCTGCATTTAGGCCCTTTGGCACAAATCTACACCGTTCAACCGATCTGAACGAAAATTTGTACACTTACCCTTTGGAAACCTGCGAGTAACACTGTCCACATGGAATTTATGACAGACCAGTCCATTTCCTGCATTTAGGCCCTTTGGCACAAATCTACACCGTTCCACTAATCTGAACCAACATTTGTACACTTACCCTCTGAAACCCTGCGAGTAACACTGTTTACTTGCAATTTCGGACCACTCCATTCCTTGCATTTATGCCCTTTGGCACAAATCTACACCGTTTCACCGATCTGAACCACATTTTGTATACTTGTTTTTATTTTATCGAATTTACCCTCCAGGTTGGTGGCTCCCACGGACTCAGCGGGGGAACTCACCTCTACCGCCTCTACGGGCAGTGTCCTAGAGCGGGAAACATCTGATCGGAGTGGATACAACTAGGGAGGTGTTACCAGCACCGCGCCCAGGCGCCTCACCTGCAAACCGAACAGGGGTCTCATGAGGGAAGGGAGGGATAGGCAAGGAAGAGGGAAGGAGGCGGCCGGGGCCTGACAGTAGGAACCATCTTGGTGTTTGCCCGAAGACGAAGTGGGAAACCTCGGAAAAACACTTCGAGGATGGCTGAGGTGGGAATCGAACCCCCTCTACTCATTTGGGCCACCTGAGGCTGAGTAGACCCCGTTTCAGTCCTCATACCACTTTTCAAATTTCGTGGCAGAGCCGGGAATCGAGCCCAGGACCTCCGGGGCGGCAGCTAACCATGCTGACCGCTACGCTACGGAGGCGACATTTTTTATACTTACCCTTTGGAACCCTGCGGGTGACACTGTCCACTATACATTTTGGACAGACCACTCCATTCCCTGCATTTAGGCCCTTTATCACAAATCCAACCGTTCCTCCTAATTGCGCCAAATTATCCTCACACTTTGAAACCCTGCTGGTAACATTGTCCACTTGATATTTTGGACAACGCTCTCCATTCCCTACATTTAGAATAACAAACAAACTGAACTTGAAAACCACGTATTATGACCCTTGAACCATTCATGTCCGTAGTAGTGTAACTATAAGAGTATTTTAATAAGTCCATTAATAACTGGCAATTCGGGATGTATCACATCGCCCCTACCAGTGTTCTGGTGCAGAATTGTGAAAATAGTTAAATCTTGCGCTGCTTATAAATTGCAGTCACGGGGATTAGTGCAAAAATATTTCTTAGGCCCCTTAAAACAGTTATCACCGTGGACATATTATGCCTCTGTATAAGTGCAGTGGTGTTAGTGCAGTACATTGAGGTTATCATCTGCAATAAGCGTTGGTGCTTTCAAATTTACCTTCATTTATTCCGAAACTTATTGTTGAGTGCTATGTGGCGGTAAATGATACTATTCTACCTCAGAAGCTCGGGACAGCCGAAGTTTTCCAAAGTGTTCTGAATATTTTCCTACGACGCTACGCGACAAAAGACGACCCTATTGGTCTCTACATTTCTAACAACCAATGAGATATAGGCCCCAGGCAGTGTCTTATTTCACTTACTCCTCTTTCTAAACATATTTTAAAATTTGTTTGTAATTTACATGTGTCAGTGCTGTACTTAGTAAACAGCTATTTCCCTATTCATTATTATCATAACTAGAAAATGACCTGAATGTTACGTCCATTATACTGTACTACTTATCACTCCTACTTCAACCACCACCACCACCACCACCACCACAAAAAGTTATATTTAAAAAGATTTATTTTCTGTTAGTTTAAGTATCATGTGCCAGGTCTGTAGTGGTATTAATTAGCATTCATAAAACAAATAAATCCACCGGGCGAAGCCGGGCACTACTGCTAGTATTTCATAAATGAAAATAGCTAATAAACGAGAGTTAGAGGCAAACCGTATTAAAGAACTCTTCCACGAAATCCTATGGACCTGTTTTAAATCTATAGATATCCATTAATATTACTAAGTATTTAAGTTTCCAAAGCTGAGAATCTCATACGACCAATTTGTTCACTCTACTATAATCACCACATAAATACAGGCTATCAAACTGACTCAACGCACATCCATGAACTCGGAACTGATGACCAAGATGACCCAGATCCCCAAAATGAATAAAAACAACAGTACCGGTATTTCAAAAGAAAACTTACATTTGCCCGCGTTTGTTCTTTTATTAAAATGGTATAATATTAGAAAAGCACACTCTCTTACTTCAATGAATCCATGCTTTATTAAATAATCAGTGACCATACAGTGATTGACTATTTAATTGATACAATCAATTTGATCGGAGGTAAGAACACTTTCGCTTTGTTACTTCAATAATGTCCATTCCATTGCACACTCTTTCCTAAGAACTATTACGGAGATTAGCATATACTGTAGATTGGAGTCACATAACATTCTTATCAAGCTACATACTCAAAGTACTCTTACATTCCTTTGCCAAAATCCTACCCTGCAACTTATTGCGTTTGTGGCTTTAGTTCCGCGACTACACTTTAATAGATTGGCTCAGGTATAATATGGGAAATTTTACGACGCATCTGTTTAATTGGAGTTGATTCTCTCAGGCGCTGCTAAGTGTAGGGCATGAGGCGCGACATTAGCGAGTTTCGATGTGAAAAGAGCGTTGTTGTTGTTGTAATTATTTCATTTGAGGGACTTGAGACATCTTAGCCATCAGCCCCGTGTAGTTAAGTGCGTGTTGAACTAGTCTGGTAACGTGTATTTATGTGATGTCTGCAGTAGTGGTCAAAATAACGAGCAGACGTACTAATTTTAAGTATATTTTCGTTTACGAAAAAAATGGCTTATGAGATCACCTTCAATTCGTGTGTGTGTGCGTACGTGTGTGTGTGTGTCCCTATCTTGTCCGACGTCGACCCTGCCTTTCAAATTTTAATTCGTTTCACCAACCCAACATGGCAGCAACGCAAACTATTTATTAGGCATTCTATGTCTCCACAACAGTAACGATATAAACCCTGAACTTTTGTACGGTGATAAATGGTACCACTAGATGTTCACCTATGTAACTTTCAAAAATCTGTTATGTAGAAAACTAACATGGCGGCCATGCAAATTTAAAATGTTTAAATGGCATTTTCTCACGATTTATTCATCCGAGAGCAGTGAAATATGGTACAGAAAATGCCTATATCTACTGTAATGCACTGGCGTCTCATTTAGTTCAATTGTTTTCATAACCTCAAGATGGTGGCTGTGCGAAATTTTAAAATTAGGCTCTAATTTATTGTGTCCTAATCATTCGATCGAAGTGAACGTTTGAATAATGAACCTACGCAATAATCTTCCTCTAATGGTACATAACTCTATGGCCTTCAAATATAACAATCCAACATGGCAACCATCCGAAATATTTAGACGGTTCTCAATATCTACGAATCTATTAAAGCAATCAAACTGAAATTTAGAATGTTGATCGAGGCTATTAACATACGTTCACCTATGGATCATTCAATAACCTGGCGAGAACAAAACCAACATGGTGACGACGCGAAATGTAAATATTTAAATGAATTTTTCTCGCGACTTTTCATTCGAGCGCTGTGATACTTGGCACGGTACGTATATCTTCATACAAGCCTTAATATGCCGACGTCCAAAAAAATGGAATTTTATGAGAACTTAAAAAGGTAGCTGTGAAATTTTTTAACATCTCGATTTCATTTCTGGTCTCCTAAGTAAAACCAGTAGGATATATGAAAATAGGCTATTTAGTTCTTCTTGGAACTACTTGTTAGAGAATCGAATGGCCAATGGCTTGGATCATTTGAACAATTTAATGGAAATCGAAACAATGTTGTTTTACTTAAAACCAAGCATATTTGTTGTGCAAAGTTTCTCTGTACTTGGATGGTTTGGTTGAGAGAAAGAACAATAAAACTCTAAAAATCACGTTACCATCATATTGGTTCGTAGCTTATTACGATTTCGAAGGACATAGCCTATCAGTAACCTGTTCCATAGTTTTCTATCATGGTGTAATAGTTTGGTTTTATAGTTGCCATGGTTCCAAACAAAGGGTGTCGCATTTTGAAAATTTTCGTTCCCACCAATTTCGTTTATTGCTTGTCACGATATTAATAACATATCAGTGATTCAATTTCATAGTTCTCTCCTATGGTACAAACGTTCAGCCTTATAGGTTTAATAGGTTCCAAGAAAAGACAATTGCAGTTTGAAATTTCGTGTAGTCACTATATTGACTTCGTAACAGTTACGGATTCAAAAGTCACATTCTTTGCGTGTATGTGACTGCATTTTAGTATGGAAGCAGGTCATATTTTGTCAAAATTCGGATTTTGTACCTAAAAAAGCGCAAAAAAATCGAAATGTATGTATATTTTTACAGTGTACCAATATTTTTCCTGGGTACCCAAAAATATTATTCTGCATAATTTAAGTATTATTCAGCCAAAAACAACCAGATTCTGACCACTCGTTTGCGATTTATAAGCGTTCCAGGAAATTTCCAGGTTTCTCCAGGTTTTTCCAGGATATTTCAGGTATCCCGTTAAGGAGACCGTGGGACTTTAAGGATTATCTTATTTGAAGTTACTTACAACTATTTTTCATATCCGGACTTGATATTCTAAATTTCCGGGTTAAACTCTAATTGCACTGGACTAATGTTCCTTATGGTCTTCTAACTTGAAACAAGATTTCAGTATTTTAGCTGTCAGATCCCCAGAAAAGTCAATTGAATTTGAACATAAAAATTTACAGTAAATAAAGTAATTACCATTCTTAAAACGATACTTCACGTCTTCGCGCAGCAAGTTAACAAAATTAATTTCGTGGAATAAGTGACTCAATATAACTATATAAACTCCCACCACGCGTTCACTTCTCTGTTTCCTCTTTTCTCACACACCGATCTAGTATCATCTGATGAAAAGATACAGCAGTAATTAGTTGAAACCCAGAAATTGGCACTGTCTGAAATTAACCGCTGTGCGGCAGTGCCTAACCTTCCCTAATTGATGCATGTGTGTTCAGGAACATGGGATAAAAGTTTCAATACTTTCACAGCAAAGCGCTCTAAAACAGACATTTTAACAACGCTTATGGTTACGGCATTCAATGTTTTAATTTACTAAAAATAACCAATTAAGTATGGTTTCTTCTACATCACACTTCAGTCTTATCTTGTAAGAGGATTCCTATTTACGAGTGCATAATATTCATACGTAGATCGCAATCATAATAATACACCATAGAATAGACTAACCTTTCCAAATAACGAGATTCGCTGCGAATCAACAATACTAACATTAATTGGACAAGTTATGCAAAGTATAGGAAAACATATTTCTAAATACTACTATACATTTCAACTTTAGTCATAGTGATCAGTATCTGATGAGGGTTGCTTGGTCCAAAAACGTAATCTTAAAATTTCCCTTTATAAGTGAGTAATATTAAAACGTGTATTTTTTTCTTTCGGGAAAATGCTTTATATATATTTATCCCGGCTAATCTAATTAGCAAAAGCGTGTTAGCTGACTGAAGAGTAAAAATTGATAATCCTCACATTATTAAGAGCTTATACTACAATGTTAAGGAGGATAATGCATCTGATCAATGGTCTTATCTATTCGCGTGCCATGCCCATCGCACTTCCGTAGTCATTACCGGTGCTCATCGGATGTCAGTATTAGACAAAGGTGATGGATAATAGGATGAGAATAACTTGACACACTGCAGGTCACGTGCTGTGACCCACTAGTTCATGACAAACTTTTCTTATAAGAGCTGCCACTCCTGGATTGTCAGTGCTCGAACAAGATACTAAAACCTCTTTCTTGCTTTCTAACGTATTATTGCATCACATACCTTCCGCATAAATGTCAGTTCCATTACTGGATATTCCTTCATCCAAATAAGAAATTCTATCCGCAGTTAGTCTATTTCAACTTGGAATCATTCTGGAAATGCCAACAGAAATTTAACACGATGAAAATAATATTTCACAAAGATAAGATTTGAAATATTTCTAGGTAAGTACAGGCCTACTGTATACGTATGGTTTTCATAGTAATATCAATGGCTGCATAAGCCCACGTATGAAGATCGAAATCAAAAATTTACGCTTGACAAGCTACCACGATGAGGGAGGAATCGGTGGAAACTGAATAATATTACATCTCCACTTTCAAGACGCTACATGGACAGAATATACTGTATATTATGTAATTGTAGTCAACGTCAAATATTTTGAATTTTATTAAATAATAATGTTTTCACTTAACTCTTCGTTTCGATGGTTTCTGGTATGTTTATTCCGTTAAAATATAAAATGGATTTACTAAAATCCTTAATAATTTAAGTAGCCTGCAATAAAAGCTGTGTTAATAAAAACGTGCATTTTGGTTAAATTCTTGCCACTTGAAAACTTACGAAAATTTTACAATTTTATTCGGCAGTGGTGAGGAATTTTCATCTGAAAAACATCAGGCGTAAGGAGAGCATCTTGTCATAAAACTGGTCAAACCAAACTGAGCCAGGTTGATTCCAGCAAACCCATAATAATTGGAATAAGTCAAAGATAGAATGAAAGAAAGAAAGAAAGAAAGAAAGAAAGAAAGAAAGAAAGAAAGAAAGAAAGAAAAAAGTAAGAGATGGTGACGAATACTGTTTTAAGTGGCGAGACAACAAAGTTATATTTGCTTAAAGAAAGAAAAATATTGAAACAAAAAGGAAAGGGTACATAGTAAATAATTTACAAACGTGCAATACTTAGCACATAAGCAGAACAAATTACAATATGAAAATTATTGAAACCTGTTGGGAATTGTACTTGAAAGTGAAAGAACTCTCGATAAAGAAGTCTTAATAATCTATTCATGTATCTTATAGAAAGTGAAGTATTATGCTGATAAATAATGACTCACGGTATATCTACTTAGTAGTAGTTCCTTCAAATTAATTCTGTGTTCATTCCTATGATACGTCCACTTCATCCCCCGAGCTGGTGTATAGTCTGTCGGCTGCATCACCTGACCTCCAGTCCACCCACTAATGAATATTCAACTTCAATCTACATTCATGGTCTCCAGTGAATTTAATATGCATGCAGATATTACATTAATAAGAACGTATTGGTATATGGGAAGTTAAAATTGATAACAAGCTCGATAACGTGGTAATATAGGAGAGGAGATTTTCACATAGCTGACGTGGCAAGGGCTGCATCCACAGTGTCTATACAGCAGACCTAACTTATTAACCTTATCATGGCCAACAAGAAATGCTTTTCCGAGAAAATAGTATGCATAAAACGCAATGATGCACAAACTCATCAAGTTCCACATTAGACATATCCTTTCTACAATTTGGAGTCTTCTACACAATATTTGAGATTAGTTGCAACGATTATTAGGATTCTTTGTCTAAAAAGGTAAGCACTTATTAGTCTGGGCAGTAAAGAAACTGAAACAAAAGGAAGATCCAAGAGGCCTATAATGGAAGGACTATTGAAGAATCTTGAAGAAGTTCCAAAGCAGAGGAACGGGTACTTCTAAGGAATTAAATAACAAAAGCTACATAGGGCCTAGGTAGACATGATAAAAAGGAAGAATATGTCGTTAACCTTGGATCACCCAGAACATGCCTGAATTAATGGATAACTGGTGGAAGTACAAGAGTGCGAATGATGGAATCTGGAAAGCAGAATACAGATGACTGAAAAATGAGGCAAGGAATCAAAATAAATCTGGATGAAGGAGAACTGTGCTACTGTAGAAAATTATTTAAAAGTAGGACATTTAGATGCATCATAGCGAAGGATTATGGGTACTTTGTGGAAAAGGAAAGTTAAGTGCTACAATATTAGGGACTCATTTGGGTAACCTCCAATAGATAGACAAGAAAAGGTAGAAAATGGAAAACATGCATAGAGAGTTTGTGTAGGGCTGAAGTGGTTGAGGATCAAGTAGTGCGACACGGAAAAAAATATGACGATGAGAAAGCGGATTTAATATTGAGATCAGAATGTGATAGGGCATTGGAAGACTTAAGCGGGAACAAAGCACCATATATATACCTAGGTTAGGTATGATGCGCCGAATGAGATGCTAAGAAGCATAGAGGATGAAGGTCATATTATGTCATTTTATTTACGAGGAACATTCAGCAAATAGACCTTTCCGACTAGGACGAAACTTGATGAGTGGCATATGTTCAAGCTCAGGAAATGACTGAACCTTCAACACGAAGCTCTCATTCCACCCAAAACAAAGAGTTAACACTTGAGAGTTGGAAAGAACCCCCTTGTCTCCCTCCACTGCTGGTAAACAGTGTGATGCAAGGGCAACTCAAGCTATAACTGCCAGCCGGAAAGCTAATGTTACAACTTATACTGTACTAGTGTGGAAATCTTTCCTGTTGCGCTGCATGAAATTTGTCTGTATGTAGTCTATTGCTGTAGTCAATAAAGAAGTGTGCGTAAATGTACCTATTAGACAACAGAATTGGGGTACTATCATGGTATTTTCCAGGGGTGACTTTGGAAGAACGTAGGAGGAAGCCTCACTTGGGATGGCAGTGTTAGTGCCAGAAATCAAACCTGTGATTTAGGAACCCATTTAAGTCACGGTGTGTGCCTTAACGTGCTCAGTCATGGTAGGGGATTGTGGAAATGTTTTGCAGTTGGTCTATTTCATTTTATTTTGCTGAATTCTTGGTTATATTGGGATTGATATATATTTCAATATTAAAATATTAACGTTCACCAACATTCCATAGGCGACACCTCTCCTTGTGTTAGCAGTCGGGGCTGCACTAGTGCACTTCCCATCTCACTGTATATCATCAGTGGCGAGAAGTAATGGGTGGGGACAAGAGTGCTACGCACCAACATTCAAATGTTCCATTTTTAGTCTATTTTCATATATGAAAAAAAAAAGGCTTATGAGATCACCCTTTGTCCGTGTGTGTGTGTGTGTATGTGTGTGGTAATCCCTCTGATGAAATCGTAACAGCTGTAGCGATTTCAATGAAACTTGGTAAGACCATAGCCTACGAATATTTGGCCAACCTCAACCGTGCCCTTCAAATTTTATTACGTCTCACGAATCCAAAATGGCAGCTGTGCGAAATATGTCACCAGCATTCTATATCTCCGAAAATATTACCAATATCGCCCTTAACTTTTGTGGAGTGCTAAATGGCACTATTACACGTTTCCCTATGTAACTTTCAAAAATCTGTTAAGTACAAAATGAGCATGGCGGCTAAGCGAATTTGAAGCATTTAATTAGACTTTTCTCGCGATTTAACCATCCGAGCGCAGTGAACCTTGGTACGGTAAATGCTTATACAAATGCCAATCCACTGGCCTTTAATTTAGTTCAATTGTTTTCATAACCTCAAGATGGCGGCTGTGCAAAATTTTTAAATCTTGTTTTTATTTCTTTTGTCCTAATCATGCGATTTAAGTTTGAATATTAAACCTACTCTATAATCTTCATCTAATAGTACACATCTCTATGGCCTACATATATAAATATCCAACATGGCGACCATCCAGAATATTTAGACGATTCTCAATATCTATGAATCTATTACAGCAATCAAACTGAAATTTTGTATGTTGATAGATGCATTTAAAATAAGTAGGATATATGAAAATAGGCTATTTAATTCTTCACGGAACTACTTGTTTACGCTTCACGTCGGCGTTAAATTTCAACGAGAGCCTCATGGTTTAAGTTCAGTTGTCTCCTGAATCTGAAATGGTGCCGATCATCGTGCTTCGTCAAAAAATGGAGTGGTTGATTGGATGAGTGTTTCTCATTAGTGTGTAGCGTATATAAGACGAGAGAAATACCTCCTGAAGGAGCTGGAAGATTTGAGGATTATCGTATAATCAACTTCATCACCCAAGCTTTCAAAAGCTGACAAGAATAATATGCATGTGGGTGGAACGGCTGACTAAAGCCCAGTTGGGTGAATCCCAATCTGGTTTCAAGAGAAATGTAGAAACAAGGAACGCTGTACACTGTCTTCGGCTGGTCTTGGAATGTAGACTGAGCAAAGGTACGAGATCACTTACGTAGACTTAGATAAAGCGTTTGATAATGCTGATTGGAGTATACTGTTTGACATTTTGAAAAGGATTAGGATAAGTAGAGGGATACGAGGGTGATCTACAATCCACACAGAAATTAGACTGCATATATTAGAGTTCGAGGACATGAGACAGAGAGTAGTATTCAGAAAGGTGTAAGACAAGACTGCAATTTATCATCCATACTTTTCAATCTGAACATTGTAGAGGGAATGAAGGAAATTAGAGAGAAATGTAAAGTAGGAGTAAAGGTTCAAGGTGGAATTTTTCCAACTCTGAGATTTGTTGATGACATTGTCATCAGATTTTAATTAGTTTTAGTCTTGAGGAAATAAGTCATGATAAAAATCAGCAAATATTAAACAAACATAATCGAATGCAGCCAGAAGAAACCAAATAACACTATTGGCATCGAATTAGCACGCGAATTGCTAAAGCAAGTAGAATGACTCTGCTACTTGGGAAGCAAAATAAGTAATGATGGATGAATCAAAGAGGATTTAAAAAGTGGGTTATGAAAGACAAGGAAAGGTTTTCTAAACAAAATAAATTCATTGACTTCGATGTTAGACAGTCATTATTTAAAACCATTGACGGGAGCGTGGCACTCTATGTAAGTGAAAGTTTCACTGTTGGTGCAGCATAAAAGAGAAAAGGAGTATTTGAAATGTGGTGAACAGAGTTAGTTAGTTATTGATAGTTATTGTTGCTTTAAGGGCGGGGCAGCAAGGTCATCTGCCCCTTCAGTGTTACAGAAGATTGCTGCAGCTTAGAAGGGTAGAAAGAGTAACAATTAAAGAGATATTAAGACGAGTGAAGAAGTAGAGATATTTTTAGTGGATGCTAATGAAAAGAAGAGATACAGTAGGTTGAAGGGCATATATTAAGGCACAATAATGTCGCAGATATCTTCATACCGATCTGTGCCCTTAGGCTGCATGACAAGCCAGATTAAGGTCAAACGATAAAGTTAGCGATATCGTCAATAAGGCTCCATTTTCCTTTTGTTTTTGACTGTGAATAGGAAAATACTACTAAATGATATTAGGATGTCTCATAAGTAATTTTGTTTTTCTATGTTTGGTGTATTATAAGATAGAATTGGTTTTCTATGGTTCACCAATGATATTTACAGGATACCATGTCTAGAATTGCGTATATTGCGAGAATGTATCAGGCTGTCAGAATAATTTGGTGCATGAAAAGATACCATGCATCGCCAAGTTAAGAAACTTAGAAAATCAAACAGAAGCTGTAGATCTGTACCTCAAGAATTCATCCCTGAACAGGCTCAGCGTTGAATGGATATCTGTCGTCAGCTTATCGGTAACCCCATGGTTGATAGATTTATCAGGAGGATTGTCGCATGTGATGAAAAATGGGTCTATTACCGCAACGCTGACCCCTCGAACAGTGCCTCAGTCCCCTTCAAGCTGCCAATGCCATCGTTAAAAAGGATCGGTTTGGCCACAAAGTGATGTTGTGTGTCTGGTGGATGTTTGAAGGAGTGATTCACTAGATGTTTGATTCAAACGGGCGTGCAATGCGGATCTCAACAACTGGAACGAGTTCATGAAATTTTGAGACAGATATACCCAGCATTAGTTAACCAAAATAGGGTTCTCTTGCAGCAAGACAATGCCCGACCTCATACTGCACGAACAACCATACCAAAAATCTGGAATTGGGTGGAGTCAAACTACTACCACAACCAACATACAGCCCTGATCTTGCGCCTTCAGATTATCGTATTTTTCGATTCATGGCCCATTTCTTGCGTGGAAAAGAATTCGAAAAAATTGTCGCTGTGGAAGTGGGTCTCGCCGAATTCTTCGCATCAAAACCCAGAGACTGGTACCGTCGCGGTATAAGAAACCTCGCTGAAAGATGGCTCACAGCCACAGAATCTGGTGGTCACGAATTTGAAGAGTATTTTAATTTCTTGTCAGAAATCTTTCCAATAGTATTTTGTTTAAAAAACGACATTACTTGTGACATCCCCTGTAGATAATGCAGTATGTGGGACATTCGGAAAAATGCTATATCCTTGCCAGCCGTCCTTAGTAATCTTCATTGACAAGACACACAATGATGAAACAGAAGGGAGCATTAGTCGAATCTCTTCTGCATAGGCCCCACCAATATTGATGCATTTGTCCCATCGCTTGTCGAACTACTGTAGAAGAGGTTACTTTGGTTACTTGGACGTGAACATATTGTTGGTCCACATCCGTGTCCAGAGTACGGGCGAATACGCAGAATTTATGTTTGTCAGCTTCAACGTCGTCATTGGTGTTACAATGATACCCTTCTACTGTCTCGTTCAACGTATGGCAGAAGAGGAAGTCACTGGGCAGCACTTTATGAGTGTTGATGATGTGTTCCAGGCACTCACAACTGAATAGTTGTTGTTGATTGATTCAAGAGCTTTGCCATGTTGGGGCCATGTAGTCGCGTGTACTTGGATGGGTGTCGAAATTGTCATAACCAGTGTCATTGTGAAGGCTGTGTGTGTATTTGTATTTAGGGCTTAGGTTTGAATAGGATACGACAGTAGCCTTAATTTAGATACCATCCCAGCAATTATTTGCAGTAGAAGAGGGAAGACCACGTAAAAGCACTTCTAGATGGAAACTGAACTCACGTATTCTAAGTTTTGCCTCGCGAGACTGAATGTACCCGTTCCAGCCAGTGCCAAGAATCGAGTCCGGACTTCCGCGGTGACAGTGGCCATGAGGTGGACGTTGACATTAGAAATATTCTGCCTTAGATGATGCTGGGAATCCCCTTATTTGCCTTGAATGACACTCAACCGTGATTCGTACAATGGGAAAACTTCAAGTTTTCGGGGGCCTGGACAGGATTTCCCACGTTCAGTTCAACATTGACTCTGTGATGGCGTGCCTGACATTAACTTTAGTTGATCGCATACCCCCACCGATAGGGACAGGTGTGGAATATTAGGGAAATCCAGTGATCACGTCCAGTTGATAGATACCAGTAACAGGAAATATGCTAAATGAATCGCCCAGTGCTCTTAGCATCTTATCGGCAAGAATCCTCTAAATGAGGCATTGCTACAGTTACTTCATACAGCTGAGTTCATTAAACTTCATTCCGCGATGTAGCGGTGTGCGTTAAAATTGCGCACCACGAATGCAATGGGGCTACTGCCAGTCCGAAGATAGATGGTTCGAATCCTGCCTTTCTGAATGTTGTTCTCCCCCAGGGTTTTCCTCAATCCTTGCAGACAAATGCCAGGATGGAACCCTATTCCAAGTACCAGCAACCTTACCCCGATCCTTAATAGTAATTACTAATTAGAGTTACACACATAACTACTGTACAGTCAGCATAGAAATACATCCAGCACACACACACACGTACACGGGGCTGTTGAACAATATGTTCCAAACACCTAAAAATTATTTACCAATTACAACAAACCTTAGCATTTAATTTTCAATCATGCTTTACATGTGTAACTTAGAAATAAGGTTTTTATTGTTATTATTATTTCTCTCATTTCAGCCCAGGGTTGCGTTGCCCTGGTTAGGAATGTGAATAAGGAAAGGAACTGTTTTAGAGAGTATACCAACGTCAAGAACACATTCTTGAGTCGTCTGAACCTACCAATATTTCTAATATTTGCAAGAAAAGAGTTATATTTTTCCATGGGTTCAGAATACATACCAAAAATAGGTAACACACGTGTTTGGAAATCCCAACAAAGAAATATCTTAGAAACTATAATGTAAATAGTAAATGATTTGTACCTCTTGAATCCCCCTAGTACTCTATTGAAATTCAGAGCATGATATAGAGGCCTTTTGTTTGCCCGGAGAGCACGTTGAGTTTACACAACAAGGGATGTTTTATCAGGTAAAAATGTGGTGCATTAAGAGATAAATGGGCTCCTTGTCCCCCAATGAATACAACGAAAATTAAAATTTAATAGTTAACTACGACATTAAAACGATGTATCATAATTCAGTGATCTACTTAGTTTAATGGCCCCCTGCCCAAACATTTTTGTAAATTAAGAAAAATATCCGATCATGTATTCCACTTCATGGCCTGGCAACATAATATATTTGTTGTTGTTCATTGGTATCAGGGGCTTGGGACATATTTGGAGATCAGACCCTGTGTACTTGGGTGTGTGTGTTCAATTTGTCTGATAACGTGTGTTTCTGCGGTGACTGTAGTAGCGTGTGAAGCCGTAAAAATTAGGGTCGGGGATGGGGAAGGTGCCCCGGGACTTGAAATAAAATACTATCATAGCATTTGCTTGGAGGAAATGTGGAAAACCCCGAGGGTAAACTACACTCAGGATGGTAGCTGTCAGTGCCGGGTTTCAAACCTTCTAGTAGTGTGTTTGTGGCGGTTCTAAATCCTCCTCCTCCACACCCTCCTCACAAGATGGCGGCGGCGCAATATCCCTCGAACGCATGATCGGATTTTGACGAATGAGGTGTCATTGAACTCTGGCTGACACCCCCTTTCCAATGGATAACATATTTCCACCTCAAAAATAAAACCTACCCCTACTAGGGGGTGAAATTGTAATTTTTTTGAAAATCTCGCTTTTCAAGTGCAACATGTGAGAGTTTGAATGCCAATATGGAATTAAACGTTGTTCTACACACACAAGAGACATGTGTACGGTGGAAGGCCACTATGAATTAACATGCTTGTTTTTTGTTTTTACGCACGTCCACTCATGAAGCGACGCTTATCGATAGGCAAACCAATAATCAAAGAGGTGTATGTCAGACCTTGAAGCGATAACCCCTTTTGATTGATCCATGTTGATTTGTTTCTTTGGACTGATCCCTGTTGACTAGCCCCTTTGGACCGGTCCTTTTTGAAGGGAGTCATTTTTGACAGGTCCCTGTTGACAGGTCCTTTTTGACGGGTCCCTGGTGACAGGTCATTGTTGACAGGTCATTTTTGACAGGTCATTGTTGACGGGTCATTGTTGACGGGTCCTTGTTGACAAGTCCTTGTGGATGGGTCCCTGTTGACAGGTCCTTTTGACTAATCCCTTTGGACCGGCCCCTTTGGAGTGATCCCTATGGACTGGCCCATGAATTTATCCAAATTGTGCCAAAGGGCTTAACTAACGGACCAATAAGGCTAGGAACTTGTATGAGGTATTGTAGGACTTGGGATGAAGCCCCCTTTTAGAATGTATTTTTGAAATTTTGACAAAGGGCCCAACTACACTTTTGTTAATATCTCGCGAACCAATCATGCTAGTGACTTGTATGAGAGGTCCTAGCAATTGGGGCGATGTCCCCCTTTGGGGGGTGAAACTAACCCCCCCAACCTATTGAAAAATCGATAACTTGGAAACTAAGAACTCTAATATTATGTGTGATAGCTCAAAAAATAGGTCATAAGATATGCTTTTACCACGATAGGTCATTTTACCCCTTAAACAGTGAATGGTGATTTTACAGGGAAAAAGGTGTTTAGCACCTAAAAATTATAAATGAACCTAAGATCTTTTGTTTTTGATGAAAAAAGAGTAGGGGGGGTGAAAACTACACCAAATTGAAAAATCGAAATCTTGGAAACTAAGAACCCTAAAATTAGGTGTGATAGCTCTAAAAATTGGTCATTAAATACTCTTTTACCACAATTGGTCATTTTACTCCTAAAACAAAGAATGTAGATTTTACAGGGAAAAAGGTGTTAAACACCTAAAAATGATAAATGAATCTTAGATCTTCTGTTTCTGATGAAAAATAGTAGGAGGGGGGGTGAAAACTACCCCAAAATTGAAAGAGCGATCTTGGAAAATAAGAACCCTAAAATTAGGTGTGATAGCTCAAAAATGGGTCATTAAATACTCTTTTACCACGATCGGTTATTTTATCACTAAAACAATGAATTTAGATTTTAAAGGGAATAAGGGGAAACCAATAATCAGATTTGGACACATGATGTGTTATAACTCAGGGTGACAATCCCTTCTTGAATTTATTATTTACTTTTTGAAATTTTGACAAAGGGCCTAACCACACATTTAGAAAATTTTGATTTTTAACTTTTGAATTTATTTTTATATTTTTTAGTAGAGAGAGGCAGTACCAGTTGTGTTTAAACGAGCATGTCGCCGACCACGGTGGCCATGCCCAATGGATGAATCGATATTTTGTGAAGCATTGATTGAAGAGGGTCATGCAACGACTTGTTTTAAGAATATTTTATGATTTTTCCTATGATGCATGCATTTATTTAAATATCCCAAAACGGCAAGGTTATGGATTGGAAATTGTATAAACTCATAATGGGATTTGGACACATAAGGTGTCCTAGAACTTGACATGACGCTTTCTTTTTATGGCTTATGAATTTTCCCAAAAAGTTTGAAAACAACAAGGAAGAATTATTGTAGGCTACACGTATGGTGAATGACAAGTCTTTAAACATTGATACTTGTTTTTAAACCTGACCGCAGTACATAGGGAGTATAGGTTTCAGGCATGACATGACAAACGGTGTGTACAAAATCAAATTTATTGATTCAAGAATTAAGAGTATACTATCTTTAATTGATTGGTTAAAGAGGGTAGCCAAGAAAACCAGATGGTGACTACTCAGAACCAAACCGAAACAATACAATCCTTTTTGGATGTCTAATGTTACTTGCTAACCATTTTGTGCTGCAGTGGCAAGCACTTTTGGCTCTTGCACTAGAGGTCTTAACTCGATTTTTAGCTTTAAGGCTTAGAACGAACCAAACTAAGAAAGACGGTTATGGTGGTGCAGTGGTTAAGCTGGTTAGCCTTTGACTAAGGTAGACCAGGGTTTGATTTTAGGTTAATACGCATGTCAAAAACATATAAAAGACTGATAACAACTGCATTTTTTTTCGAATTATTACTTGGATTACAAATACAAAGGTGGACTGGGATTAATATACAGTTAATGCAAGTAAGATTTTTGATTTGTTTTTGATTTTAGACTTTAGATTTTAGAATTTACATTTTAGATTTTAGAATTTACATAAAGACCAAACCATAATATCATGACTTTAAATTTTCGGTAACTAATTATTAAAGAAAAACATATAAGGATTTGTATTACTTGGAATTATGTTTTCTAAACTAAATTTTTTGTTTGTTTTAGATATTAGAAATTTGATATTGGATTTTAGATTTTAGGTAAAGACCAAACTAATATTGACTATTCATTAGACACTGGTGTGCAAATAGAAAGATAATTAGACAATATGTTAAGATGAATTTTTAAGTGTTGACCTGCCTTGCAATAAGAATTGACTAACCAGACATGAGTTAACTACATACCAACGAAACACTTTGGCGACTATGCTTGTTATTGACCAGTGAGTAGGGTTTTAGAAAAACTGTTTGCTATTTTGGGTTATATACAACAAATGCATAGACCTACTGAGCAACTATGTTTGCGAAACAAGACATTATACCAGAGACGATTAGGATTCTTATGTAGCTCAGGCAAGGAAAGCATTTCTACAGAATTTGTTGACATTGAATATAGATTTAGGTACTAGGAAGTCATTTTTTAAGACCTTTTTCTGGAGCGTGACACTCTATGAAAGTGAAACTTGGACTATTGGTGTAGCAGAAAAGTGGAAATTGAAGTGTTTGAAATGTGGTGTTACAGGAGAATGATGAAGATTAAATGGGTAAATAAGGTTACAAACAAAGAAGTATTAAGGCAAGTGGGAGAGGAGAGATGTTCCTGGCAACTGCTAATGAAGTAAAGCGATAGGTTGGTAGGACACATACTAAGACCCCCAGGAATAGTAAGCTTAGTTATGGAAGAAAGGGTTGAAGACAAGAACTGTAGGGGTAGACCAAGGTTATAATATGTAAAACAGATAGCCTTGGATGCAGAGTGTGGTAGCTATATAGAGATGAAACGATTAGCTCAGGACAGAGAGTCATGGAGAGCTGTATTAAACCAGTCAAAAGGCTGAAGACTCAAACAACATGTAGAGCTTACCAAAATAATGTTGTGTAATGGTAAATGCTACTCAACAAACAGTAATGCATTACTAAAACCCATGACACGATAACTGAGAGCTTTTCTAAAATTATTTTAAGATGCATTTAACCCTATATTAAACACCCAGTTCTCAAGACTCATAACTACAATTTTATAAAAAAAAAATCTACATTTAAAAACGAGCAAGTAGTTGAGTCAATGTACACTGGAAAATTTTGTAAACACTCAAGTGCACAAAACAAATTACATTATTAACTGTCAGGTTGGCCGAGTGGTTAAGGCGTTTGACTTATGTTCACATTTTCAATACAAGAAAGCAAGAATTTGAACCCCTTACCTGACATAACTATTGCTTTAACATAGCTTAGCCACACTGTATTATTATGATACTCGATACACAAATCATAGGTAGAGTGTATTGTTTAAGTCCACTCTCTCTTTCTAAACATAGCTAGAGACTGTCGATGGTTAACAATTGCATTAATAGAGGGAGGATGTAATGATAGTAATTAAGAAAAAGCAGACATTAACCATAAAATATATTTATTAAATTCATTTTATAATAGATACACACTGAATTCAACTCTCTCTATTTACCATTGTTTGACATAGATTTTTTTAAAACACAACGCTTGTTGTAGATCCTTTTATAACTTTCTCCAGGCACTCTTGTTCTTAAAAACTGGGGAAGTCGCAATGGTTTTATAGACATAAACCCCTCATCTTCTTCTTTTTCATCATCATCATCATCAACACCATTGTGAATATTATCATCAAAATTATGATAGTCATTGTCACCATCATTATCATCATCATCATCATCATCATCGTCATCATCATCCTCAACATCACTAGAACTATCCAATTCCTCTTGTTCCTTTTCCACAGAGACCTCTTGTAAAGTCTGCGTTGCTTTTGATAGTGTTAAGGGTTTCTTAGACGTTGACAACTGTCCTAACATGACTTTTTGAGGACATGATAAGTGATTTTGAACAAACACTGCACTATCTTGAGCAGCAATATTTTTTTCTTGGACTTGCTTTTTTACCTTCGTTAGAGTATTTTGTCCATTTAAATGTGTATTAATTTGTGATTCACAATGATGCTCGTTTGAAGTAAGTACGTTGGAGTCTTTTGTTTTAATCATTCCTCGACACTTTTTAGATCGTTGTTTTGAACATCGCCAAATAACAGTTCCATCTTTATTGGTTGTTTTTACAATATATCCTTTATAGTTGACACATGGCTTACCATGGCTGGTTGTTGAGACTTCCATATTTACTAATAAACATGAATTACATTTTAGTAAAGTCACTTTAGTAATAATAACAGTAAAATAAATGAAGTGGATTGATATTTTTTAAAGGTGGAATTTTCAACGTACTGTCAGGAATAATAATTACATTAACAATATTTAGACTACAAGTGATTTACTCACACATTGGTCAATGTCAATATTTATACTGAACACAATTTATAGTGATTATGATTTTTACTGACTGTAATTCATAGTAGCCATGGTTAGAAGGAGCAATGTATACTGGGTGCGTTTTACAGCACGCTCAATTTTAGTAGGTACGATTAGTAGACGAGTTTGATACTGGGCGCGTTTTATACTGATTATGATTTGTCGCCAAAGGGGGACATCGCCCCAATTGCTAGGACCTCTCATACAAGTCACTAGCATGATTGGTTCGCGAGATATTAACAAAAGTGTAGTTAGGCATTTTGACAAAATTTCAAAAATACATTCTAAAAGGGGGCTTCATCGCAAGTCCTGCAATACCTCATACAAGTTCCTAGCCTTATTGGTCCGTTAGTTAAGCCCTTTGGCACAATTTGGATAAATTCATGGGCCAGTCCATAGGAATCAGTCCAAAGGGGCCGGTCCAAAGGGATTAGTCAAAAGGACCTGTCAACAGGGACCCATCCACAAGGACTTGTCAACAAGGACCCGTCAACAATGATCCGTCAAAAATGACCTGTCAAAAATCACCTGTCAACAATGACCTGTCAACAGGGACCCGTCAAAAAGGACCTGTCAACAGGGACCTGTCAAAAATGACTCCCTTCAAAAAGGACCCGTCCAAAGGCGGCTAGTCAACAGGGATCAGTCCAAAGAAACAAATCAACATGGATCAATCAAAAGGGGTTATTGCTTCATGGTCGGGCATACCCCTCTTTGATTATTGGTTTGCCTATCGATAAGCGTCGCTTCATGAGTGGACGTGCGTAAAAACAAAAAACAAGCATGTTAATTCATAGTGGCTTTCCACCGTACACATGTCTCTCGTGTGTGTGGAACAACGTTTAATTCCATATTGGCATTCAAACTCTCACATGTTGCACTTGCAAAGCGAGATTTTTCTAAAAAATTACAATTTCACCCCCTAGTAGGGGTAGGTTTTACTTTTGCGGCGGAAATATGTTATCCATTGGAAACGGGGTGTCAGCCCGAGATCAATGACACCTCATTCGTCAAAATCCGACCATGCGTTTGAGAGATATCGCGCCGACGCCATCTTGTGAGGAGGGTGAGGAGGAGGAGGATTTAGAACCGCCACAGACACACTACTCCTTCTGTATCCGAAGTAGCTGCAGTTCCCCGTCTCGTACGTGCTGAGCTATTTACCGTGCACGGCTACGCCGCGGGGTATGCAATATTATTGAAATACGTGTTTATATTTCCATTCGATTAAGCTGTATGTGCTCAAGAACGCTTGACTTTGGTGTTCTGTGCTTAAACAATTTGGATTAGGACTTTGAGTTATGCGAAAGTTACATCTTAGCGTTTATATATATAGAGAATTATTGTTATTATTATTATTATTATTATTATTATTATTATTATTATTATAATTATTATTATTTCTGTGATTATGATTATCGCATTTGTACGAAATGAAAGAATGCTCCCATTTTCAGAAGTATACTAAGAAATTAATGTGCTGACTTTAGTAATGAATGGGTGATAAGATCCATGCGGGCGAGAAGGGGTCTCGATCTGTAAAAATTGATATGTAAGCAGTTAACATCTCTCTGACCTTATTTCTAGGTTAAGAGATGAATTTCACACAAGCACAAGTGCACTGATCAGCATCACAGAAAATTATTCGGCTGAGGTCAGTCAGTTTTATTGTGCTGCTGCCTGCAAGTGAAGCCAGATCTTTCTTTCTAGCGTCGTAAAAAGCGTTGATGCAGCACTCTGCAATACCTAGTATACTGTCAAAACGAATCGTAATCCCTACTTATACCGTTCACCACTGCCTAGGAAATATTATCAGAATACTCGTCGTTTTACAAGAGGTGGAAAATGGAGCCAGTAGTGTTAATAAATGTTCCGTCGAAGTCAACACTTGTAATTCATGTTTTTAGTCTATTTTCATTGATGAAAAAATGGCTTATGAGATCCCCCTTTGCCGGTGTGTGTGGGTGTATGTGTATGTGTGTGTCCTCCTAATTAAATCTAAACGACCACAGAGATTCCAATGAAACTCGGTAAGTACATACTATTACCTCGTCCGATCTTGACCGAGAGTTTCCAATTGTAATGTGATTCACCACTCCAACATAGCGGCCACTGCGAAGTGTTTCACTGGCATTCCATATACCCGCAACAGTAACAGACATCACCCTGAAATTTTGTACGGTGATAAAGGGTACTACTAGAAGTTCATCTATGTGACTTTGATAAACCTGTTGAGTACAAAACGAATATGGTGGCCACGCGAAGTTGAAACACTTAAATAGATCTTTCACGCGATTTAACCATCCGAGCGCAGTGAAAGTTGGTACAGCAAATGTTTATACACATTGTAATGCATTGACATCTAATTTAGTTCAATTAATTTCATAATCTCCAGATCGCGGCTGTGCGAAATTCTTAAATTAATTCTTAAAATTAGGCTATTTAGTTCTTCACGGAACTACTTGTTTACTTCCGAAACTTGCTGTAGAATGGTTTAGTTGGCTTATGAACTTGGTGCTACCGCCTATGTCGATATTTCCTCGGACTTCTCTTGTTCTGCTGTTAGTTCTACTCGAGCAATATAGAATAGGCACGGAAATGTAATCAGATTCATATTCCAGTATCCTTTACAATGAGGATGATTGTATGCAGACTTTGATTCCAATACCTTTAGGCACCTATTCTATTACTTAGAATCCAACATGACAAGTCCGTTAGAACCTAATTCCTAAACCCATATCTATGATTGTAAGAAATTTTAAAGTCATATTTTGGCTATGGCATAAGATGTTAAATTTCGAAATCCAGTGTGTCGCTTTTCACAGGCAAATTTGTACGCAAACATTTTGGTGTAATTTAGCAAAATAGATATTTTACGCATCCTTCCGAGAATATGAACAATTTTAAAATTTTTAATAAATTTATCTAACCGAGAAATTTCCTAACGGTTGGAATATTATCAACATTTGTCTCAATAAGTCACACTATTTTGGCTGTTGTGTTCATTTGAAGATTATGATATCCTAACAGGGAAAATAATAATGCAATAGAATGACGAGAAAGTACTTCTTACTCTTTGCGTATTAGGCATAACTGTTTGGATCCGTAATGGCAGCAAACACTTCACAACACTTGAATATTTTAAAACCTACGAATATTTGATATGCTGAGTAACTCATGTGAGATATTCTGCACGAGAATCACTCAGTCTGTGCAAGATAGATTTACGGCAACATCCGCAGTTCAAGATCATATGCCCCTTTATCTAATCACAGTGATGTTTGAAGGACTTCGAGTGCTGGATACTAAAATGCAGTCTTGTTGAAAGACGTAAATCACTCACTTCCTACTGAACTTGGGAAGGTGCCCACTTTGAAGTGAATGGAGCAATAGGAGAGGATATTGTTCTATCCCGATGTTGGGGGAGGGATGAACAGGTATGTGTAGATGTATAATTTTAGGGGTGGTTTCCGAAAGGTGCAGTTTCCCGTCTTTGGGGAAACTACTAGTGTAAGTGTCTGTTCTGGGATGAAATATAACGGGGTGCGATCCTACGGGGTGCGTCTACTCGTTAAGGGATGACTGCTTAATAAAGAGCTATTATCTTAGCTTACCAATTAAGTGTGAGCGAGCGATAGCGAGCTCATATGCGGAGTCGGCAACTTGGCCGCTGCTGTCCTGCTGCTACTCGAATACAATGGAGTTCCTGACGGTGTAATTCCTGGCGTTCACGGTCAGGGGCAATTAGGACTGAGGGCAGGCTGGGTGTGAGGATGTAAAGTAGAATGAAATAGGTATAAGATGTGTGTTTACTGACCAAGTGTTTATTTGGTCAGTTATGGTGATCTGCTGTCCCATTTAATAGTGGACAGGTGTGAAACAATGTGTACAGGTACAAGTGTGGGTTTGGTTGGCAAAGTACAAATGTGTAAGTTATAAGGAGATCTGAACACAGTCTTATTCTCACCTGGTGGTGCAGGAGCTGGAACCGGAGATGCAGAGCCGACGGCCGCGAATAGACATTGCTCTTTCTGGGCTCTACCTTTTAAGGTCTCCCGAGCTGCTGACTTGGCGTTTCGTCACTGTTGCTGTTCCAGATTCCGGCGATGTGTATTTGTTTATAAGTGATGTAAGCTTGGCTGACAGCTAGATCGCTGCGCCTGCCTGTGTTAAGGAAGTGTATGAGGCTTGCAGCCTGTAAGGGGTAGTTTATGGGTGAAAGATGAAGGGGTATGTTGGCGTTTCAGGTCCTAGGGTCGTCCCGACCCTTGGGCTGAACAATATTGTCACACAAGGAGAGGAACCAGATCGATGTTGCACTTTGCAATGAAACAGAGATAGAAGAAAGTACGTCGAAAATAAAGAGAGATGGGTCTAGGCTTTCTGTATTATTGACTGGCTGTGTGGTGTAACGGAAATGTTTCGCCTGCTGTGCCCAAGGTTGCAGGATTGAATCCTGGCGAGCCATTTGGCAGTCAGTGCGCAAATGCGAGGGAGCCGTGTCAGTAGATTAACTGGCACGTTAAAGATCCACTTCGGGCCTGAATTCTGGCACTCAAGCTTCTCTAAAATCTGCAGTAGTAAAGAGGGACCCAAAACCAATAGCATTATTATTATTATTATTATTATTATTATTATTATTATTATTATTATTATTATTATTATCTTTTGTATTGACTCCAAACTGGCTGTAAGAATGCGATGATGGTAAGATGGATATGTTCTGGGATTAGGCCTATACATAAGTATTTTGACTGCAAGCTAGATGTTGTCTCTCACGTCTTCCAAATATGCAGTATATTAATGTTTGCGTAGCTCTAATGAAAATAATAAAATACAAAGTTATCTTGAAAATACTTCACGGCTCTAGTTATATCCGGAAATAAGGAGTGTTTCAGCCCATCAGCTAGCCCATACAGTGTGTTAACTATCGATGGGGGACAAAACATGTTTCAACGCGCATAGTAAAGCTATTATGTGGTCTTTAGAGAACATGCTATTTACTTACTATGGAGCATTAATATTCTAATGAGCTGCATACAACGCAATCCGAATATTATTTCTATTTCAAATAGTTTTAACCTAAAGTTATTATATACTACGTCGGGACATCATTTCATTCTTGGTTGTCACCCCAAAGGTTCGAGCTTGATTCCCACCTCAGCCATCCTAGAAGTGGTTTTCTGAGGTTTCCTTCTCCTACTCTAGGCGAATGACAAGATGGCACCTAATTTAAATCCATGACCAACTTCTTCCCCAATTTATAAAAAAAATTAAGTACACCCTAACACATCCATCACAATGACAAAGTTTATCAGACAAATCCCATGCACATCCAAAGTATGCGAGGATGCATGGTCACAAAAGTTCTTACATGAAACAACAACACACTTCTTGATTTGGAAGCGAATTTCTTACTCTGAAAATGTACTAAACGGCTGTTAATTTCACTTTGATATTGCATGGTGTATCACATAATGTGGTTCTCCTTATAACATATTTTATTGCTTTCGTGAAGGGATTTTTATGTTCCTGTTACATGTCTTTGAACGGAGAAAACACGATGTGATACTCGTGATGGGAACGCCTACTAGCAAGTGAAATTAAGTAGCCTACAGCATGCATATTGCATATATTAACGCCTGCTGATTGGTGTCCCCTTCGTGAATCTCCCCGACAGTTCATACATTTACATGTAGCTATTGCGGAGTGGGAACGGTTTCCATCCCTAAAAACTGAAAGTTTAGTACCCCCAAAACTGTCTTAGACAGAAATATTATACAAATCGTATTGCGTAATAAATTAAACTAGAAGACTCATGCAAGAACTCTCGCATATGTATAGACCACCCACCCGGCCTTATTGATCTGTGGGTTCGACGCGGCATTTTTTTGTTTGAGGCTATTGTTTTGTTTATTTTTTAAATCACACTTTTAAAACAAATGTCAATATATATGAAATGGGAGTGTAATTCGTAACTGCTGTGGGTTTTTCTCTTTCTCTTGAATGCTCATTTGTCACGATCAGTTCCTTTTGACACTGGCTGCGTGGCGCAAAGGTAACGTTCTTGCCTGCTGGTGTGCCCTTGGTTGCAGGATCAAATCCTGACACAGTCAGTTTGCATTTGAGGGTGCGCAAATGCGACGGAGCCGTGCCAGTAGGTTAACCGGCAAAAATATCGGGGGAAAATTCCGGCACCCAGGCGTCTCTAAGGCCTCAGTTGTTAAAAGGGACGTAAAACCAATAACTTTATTATAGTTTACTTATGAGCGCTCCAAGAGTGCAAACGACCCTTACGGCTTTACTGAACGCGACACAGTTCTGACAGGGGTTGTCGTATTGTTCATTTTTTCAACGCACTTTGTAAACAAATAAATATATTTACGTCGACTTTTCACGAAATTAAAGATTTTTGCTGTACTATTGTTACGACTTGAGGATGCTGGTACAAGGCGCACCTTCTAACTCCCTCTGGTTTAGGCCTTTGAGATTGAGTATTGTGAAACGAATACCTTAGCATTTTATATACTGTATATGTAGTACGATAGCCTATGTTTCATTTAAGTTACATCAGTTGGATTGGTCAATATTTAGAGTTAAGAGACGTGTTATTGCCCAACGTTACTATGTGGCCATCCTTAAATACGGTACAGTATATACCATAAATTGTTCACACACTGTACGAGCAAACAAATAATCTGTAACACCTCTATTAAGGTTACTTGTAATTTAGCAAACCGCATTGATGACTAATACAGTAGTAGGTAGTAGGTCGTGTATTATACAAATAGTACACAGCACTCTGATGGAAGGTAGAGCAACATCGCATAAAGCCTAACGCCACGAGTTTGAGTCCCACATGCATCGGATATTTGATTTCTAATATCAGAAAACCTTCATTTATCACCCTTTACCTTGAAATAGAGACTTACAACGCCTTCTCTACGTGCATCCTGGAATCCAATCACTTGAATCTTAAGAGACAATGTATAATAAAAACTCTAAATATAGAACAAACACGATAGACACATCCGAAATTCTTGCAAGAATCGACTAAGCAGATCGTCGTGATGAGAAAGCAATGGCTTATTTTAAATTCCCTTGAAAAGCGTAACATGTATCAGCTAGATTTAAATTTACTTTCACCTTCAAGTAAACAGAATTCCCCAGAGAAACGAAAACTTTGCTACGTCATGCAGGTTAAACGGTATCTCAATACAAACAATATTTACTACGTCTCTCCTAGAGCGTGTATGGAAGAACACCTGAACACAGTTTTCCTTGTTTTTGACGTACTTTCTTTTCATATGTGTGTTTTATTTGAAAATAAATCATCGATTGCCACTGTGTGCCATGAAGCTAGTTCAGCGTTGTTAATGAGCTAAAAGGAGCGATTGTAATATACATGAGTTTCCAAATGTTCAAGTTACTCTGAGCCAGGGTACTTTCCAAGAGGTTCTTGTCCTCATACAATGAAGTTATCAAGAACAAGACAACTATTTAGAAGAGGGAAATGTTTGCAAAAGGCATGTTGTTTACTGGCGTAGACTAGAATGACCTGCACTCGGCCTCTCAGGAGGCCACACGACAGAAAGAATGTTGTGTACTTCGTAATATTACGATACTTCCAGAAAATTGAAAAAAATAGTACGCTTCTCGAAAACATAACCTTGCTTTTAATGAACTAGCAATAATACCACCTTTAGTTTAAAAATGAGCTCGCATTAGGCCAATATATATCATTGCTTGCAGAATTACTGAATCGATCAAAGCTTTGTGCTTGAATCTGGTACGTTCATTACATTATTATTTTATGTATTGCAATGCCAATTCGGGAAGATAAAGGCCACATCGACCCTAGATGGAATGGGGTAGACAGATCCTGGCCCGGCCACCATTGCTCTACTCATTTCTGTTTGGAGGCTGAGTGAACCCTAGGGATATTTGCGTTTCTGAAATTGGTAGTATTGTTCTACAACCCGCTACCCAGGTGGGAATCAAGCCCACTTCCTTTCTGTTAGAAACTCAGCTACTCTAGCGACTGAGCTACGCAGCCTCCTACATTATATTTCAAGCTACTCTAGAAGTCAGGTATCTTCCTGTTATAACCCCACTATAAATCATAATTTGATATTTCATAGTTTAATTGTTTTAAATTTGAGTATTGTTGTATGTTATTTTATGCTATAATAATAATACTCGTATTAATAATAATAGTAATAATAATAATAATAATTGGAGTTCCCGAAAGAGCACTAAAGGACTTGTTAACGTTGTTGATCCTGTCAGCTTCCGATTCAAACACTACACATTTAATGTATCACAGCTTTAAAGCTGGCCAATAACTAAACTGTTTCAGCAGTTTAGTGTGGATAAATATAAGCTTTGCTTTAAGATAATTAATCCATGAACTTATACCCACTCTAACAATAATATTCATATCTTATTAACACCTGTTTTGTTCCATCAATTGCTAGATCACACTGCTTCACGTACCCATATAGTTCCACGCTTCTCTTTGATTAATAACACAACCACCCACCGTTTCTTCATCTTGTAGGTGATGTACTGTATACTGTCGAAAGCTGCAACTAGAGGACAATTGCTACCGCGCATGGGTATCATGAGGTTCCTCAAGACTGTGTTTGATATCGCATGCGTATGTTTTAAAAGGAAGAAAGAAGATGTACCAGGACCCCATATTTGTCAACTGAAGTTATAATCGGTCATCCTACTTCGAAGAACATTTATCGTCCAAAACAAGGCTGCCAACGCAGGCAATTATTTTTGTAACCTTACTAAAATCATGCTGAATAGGGCAATTCCAGATGGCATAAGTAGTGAATTATTTATTTTAATAGGCTATGTATCATATATTCAAGATATCGGATGCGTGTAATAGTTGAAAAGGTGATTCTGCAATTTTTCAACGCTACCTTTCCTTACGTATTTTATCAGTGGACTAGCAGTAGTGCCCAGTTTCGCCCGGTGGATTTATTTGTTTTATGGATGATAATGAATACTACTACAGAACTGGCACATGATACTTAAGCTAAGAGAATAATAATAATTTTTGATGTGCAACATCTTTCCGCTCGGTTACTGGATAGTTTTGTGGGAGTGATTTTGAAAATTGGGGACGGAAGTGGATCGGAACGATCGAGGTGGCAGTGGTGGATCAAACGGTAGTATGCATTGCCCGCTCGATAGATCAAACGGAAGTGTACTAGCTGGCAGTGGTAGACAACGGAAGTATGCATTGCCCGCTCGATCGATCAAACGGAAGTGTACTAGCTGGCAGTGGTAGACAACGGAAGTATGCACTGCCCGCTCGATCGATCAAACAGAAGTGTACTAGCTGGCAGTGGTAAACAACGGAAGTATGCACTGCCCGCTCGATCGATCAAACGGAAATGTACCAGCTGGCAGTGGTACCATGCAAAGGCAGCGTGATTTTTGTACAATTGAAAATGTGTGTATTGGAAACAAGGCAGTGTGTGCTCTGTAGCGCGAGAATGGTATGATAATACAGTAAGCAGTGCATTTAGCAGGCACTGGTTTGACGATCACAGTGGCAAATGTTTCATCGACTTTCATTTGTCATTGAGAAGTTTATGAAGCTTCACGTTCAAGGTTGATTATCACATGGGGTAGGAAGTGAAAACTTGAGACTAATGTTGTTGAGTGTAGGCTATGATAAAATAAAGACGACAAATGACATTTAAGTAAGCGGCATTATTGTCAAACTGTGGGTGAGTAACCAAATATTAAATGCATAACAGAATGTTGTTAGATGAGTGGAATTAAAGCTGTATTTTCATCATTTGTGAGACTAAGGAAGTCATGTGTTGATTGTTTACAACGAATTGTATGAGAGCCTTGAGAATAATGAATGTTATAGTTACTGAGGAGTGTGCACACAGTATTTCAGTGTAGAGTCGACGTTGTGTGTCACTTTTTTATTATGAATTATTCCTGTAAAAGGAAGTAAGGAAGCTTGTTGTTTTGTGTGACCGTTAATCTCACGATCATGATCCACGGTACCTCCCTTTTACGTGGAATGCGAACCACAGGACATGGCATTTCAATTCGAAAATCTCACATGTATTGACCGGGAATCGAACGCGGTCTACCTTGGTGAGAGACTAACAGCTTGACCGCTGCGCCACAAGTGTGACAGTAGCATATCTCCAATTCAATCTATACATTCATCATAGTAACAGTATGAAAACGGAGCGTAAAACATCTTAAGAATGTCCAAGCTGAGTAGTATACGTGTAGGATAACATGTCAGATGTTACACATCATATGCGACTACTGTAAGGCTCGTATATTTTTTAAATATACTTTTTGTGGTGGTGGTGGTGGTGGTGGTGGTGGTGGTGGTGGTGGTGGTGGTGGTGATGGTTGTGGTTGTAGTGAGGGTGATAAGCAGTGCATTATAATGGACGTAACATTTAGGTATTTTTCCCCTAATGATAATAATGATAATAATGAATAGGGAAACAGCTATTTACTAACTACAGCACTGACACATATAATTTACAAACACATTTCTAAAAATGATTAGAAAGAGGAGTAAATGAAATAAAAGACATTGCCTAGGGCCTATATCTCATTGTCTGTTAGAAATGTAGAGACCAATAGTGTCGTCTTTTGTCGCATAGCGCCGTAGGAAAATAATCTGAACACTTTGGAAAACTTCGGCTTTCCCGAGCTCCTGAGGTAGCAATAGTATCATTTATGGCCACATAGCGCTCAACGATAAGTTTCGGAATAAATTAAGGTAAATTTGAAAGCACCAACGCTTATTGCAGCTGATAACCTCAATGTATTGCACCAACACCATTGAACTTATAAAGATGCATCATATGTTCATGATAATAACTGTTTTAAGGGGCAATATAAATATTTTTGCACTAATTACTCCCCGTGACTGCAATTTATAAGCAGCGCAAGGTTTAACTATTTTCGCAATTCTGCACCAGAACACTGTTAGGGGCGACGTGAAGCAGCCCGAATTGCCAGTCAACAATAGACTTATTAAAATACGCTTACAGTATGAATGATTCTAGGGCCTTAATACATGGTTCTCAACTTCAGTTTCTTTGTTATTCTAAATGTAGAGAATGGAGAGCGTTGTCCAAAATATCAAGTGGACAGTGTTACCAGCAGGGTTTCAATGTGTATGTATAATTTGGTACAATTAGGAGGAACGGTGTAGATTTGTGAAAAATGGCCTAAATGCAGGGAATGGAGTGGTCTGTCCGAAATTTCAGGTAGACAGTGTTACTCGTCGGGTTCCAAAGTGTAAGTATGTGAAATTTGGTTCAGATCGGTGAAACGGTGTATATTTGTGCCAAAGGGCGTAAATGCAGGGAATGGAGTGGTCTGTCTGAAATTTCATGCCGACAGTGTTACTCGCAGGGTTTCGAAGGGTAACTATACAAATTTTGGTCCAGATCGGTGAAACAGTGAAGATATGTGCAAAAGGGCCTAAATGCAGGAAATGGAGTGGTCTGTCCAAAATTTCATGTAAACAGTCTTACTCGCAGAGTTCCAAAGGGTAAGTATGCACATTTTGGTTCATATCGGTGAAACGGTGTAGATTTGTGTCAAAGGGCCTAAATGCAGGGAATGGAGTGGTCTGTCCGAAATTTCATCTAAACGGTGTTACCCGCAGTGTTCCAAAGGGTAAGTATACAAATTTTGGTCCAGATCGGGAAACGGTGTAGATTTGTGCCAAAGGGCCTAAATGCGGGGAATGGAGTGGTCTGTCCGAAATTTAATGCATACAGTGTTCCTAGTAGGATTCCAAAGGTTAAGTATACACATTTTGGTTCAGATAGGTGAAAAGGTGTAGTTTGTGCCAAAGGGCCTAAATGCAGGGAATGGTGTGGTCTGTCCAAAATTTCATGTGGACTGTGTTACTCGCAGCGTTCCAAGTTCGTTCAGATCGGTGAAACTGTGTAGATTTGTGCCAAAGGGCCTAAATGCAGGGAATGGTGTGGTGTGTCCGAAATTTCATGTAAACAGTGTTACTCGCAGGGTTCCAGAGGCTATGTATACACATTTTGGTTCAGATCGGTGAAAAGGTGTAGATTTGTGCCAAAGGGCCTAAACGCAGGGAATGGACTGGTCTGTCATAAATTTCATGCAGACAGTGTTTCTCGCAGGGTTCCAAAGGGTAAGTATACAAATTTTGGTTCAGATCGGTGATACGGTGTAGATTTGTGCCATAGGGCCTAATGCAGGGAATGGAGTGGTCTGTCCGAAATTTAACATAGCCTAAACTATTCCTCTTGAATCTGGCTATCATATAAAAAAAGAATTTTCGAATCCGACTGGTAGTTCCAGAGATTAGCGCGTTTAGACACAAAAACACACAAACAAACACACAAACTCTTCAGCTTTATTATATTAGTATTGGTAGATTACATATCGTATCATAAAGATGAAAGATTTCGGAGCTCTGGAGTCTTGTGCCATTATTCAAAATGGAATCCTATTTGCAGCTGGCAGCAATCGCTCGATTGAAACATTGAAAAGTCTGGTATCCCTAAGAAGTACCAAGTTTTGTGGAATTATGTACGGGCGTTCAGACAGACATACAGGCAGACGGACAGACAGAAAGACTGACACACAAAGTCCCTGGTTGATTTCATAATCCTAATTTTGAATTTTATTTCTTTTAAAAGTAGGGAGTCGACGTGCTGGCCACGGGTTACCCTTAATCAACAGACTAAGAGTGGAACGGCAATCGTCGGGGTTACGTCTGGTCCTCTGAGATCTAATCGCAGACTTTTAAACTAATTTTAACATTGTTAAAAAATATGTAAAAGTAAACGATATTAGAACAATATGCGACCGTTTGTGTGTCCGGCTATCCACCTGTCTGTTGCCTGCCCCTAATAACTTCTGAACTTCCGCATAGAATTGTACACAAATAAATATTTATAAAGTCCTACTTGTGGACATCTGTCTTTTATAATTAAAAGTATATCATTTTCGCCAACTGAAAAACACGCCAATTTTAATTTGGATACCAGCCTTATAACACCGATAGCATTCATTACAATGATATCAAATTTAATACTTTGATACAACTCACAAGGAAAAGTGTATTTACAAAAACGCAGTCACGCTATCTTGAATATTATAATCAACCGCCATCCTGAATATACAGTATAAGTTCATAAGACAGTAATTTATCATCGAATGATTCTACAATTTCGAAACTCGTCATCGTTCATAAACTTCACTACGCTGAAGTCGCAAGTTCCTTGGTTTTACATATTCAATACGTTGGCCATGAGTACTATGAAAACTTAAAAATATATAAAGAAAGCCATGGTTGAGCAATGAACAAACAATATTGTGAAACAGGAGTCTCGTATAAGACACATTTCGTACAGGTCGCAAATCTATCTCGGTAAATATTACGCGTAATCACAAGCTTGAATATAGAAAATATTATAATTGATAATTCACTATGTAAAAAAAATGCGAATCCGAAACGTGGCAATAAGGTAGTAATGTAAAAGGACATTTCTTGGCTATACACAAAAGTTCAACGACCAAAAATCTATATATCTATATACGAGGGTCATTGCATAAGTCATGGCAACTTCATATGCTATATCATTTGATAATGCTACAGCATGGGAAATCCACGATGTGAATTGAACCCTTAAGGCCGTGTTATATCTCAATGCCAACAGAAAATAGGGTTCGAGTGTAGAAGTTAACGGCAAAGGTACAAATGAAGACCACACAATGGAACTCTGTGTAAATTTATTTTGCACTAGTACAAATGGAACACAAATCAATCAATCAACATCCAGGGCACCGTTTCCATGTATTGGAACACTGTTCAATAACAGACACGGACTTGTCAGTTCGGGCAAGTTGCGGCGAGTCTGCAGTTGTTGCGCGTCCATGTCAGAAAGCCACCACCCAACGCGCAACTCTTTGGTAATCACCAACACCTTCACATAGTGCTGCATGACCCTGACCCTGCGTAGCATTTCTGCCACCGAGAAAAGCAATTTTTATGATTGATCTGCTTACATCCATCTTGTAGCACGGCCAATCTCAGAATAAACGTGTATGGCGCTTGGACCTAGCCACCTGCACTTATAGTCGCCTTCTGTCGGGTGAATTCTGTGCTGTTTGCCGCGGGATTTTGAGTGTCTATACTGGAATTACCACGTTGCCATAGGTCCGAAATATATAACATAGTTGCCTGGACTTACGGAATGACCCTCGTATATACGAGGGCAAGTCAATAAGTATCTGCAATTGTGCTCTAACTGTCGTTAGGTTGGATGTATGGCGGTGTGCTCACCAGCCGCTAGATGGCACCGTTGTCCACGTCTGTGGTAGTTTTCAGCGTTAAGAGATCAGTACAGCTTGCGCTGTTGCGACGTAAAGATGGCCGCGCCCCTCTCTGTTTGCACCAAGGAAGAACAGCGTTCTATAATCCGTATTATGTGGCCTGAGGGCGTACCATGAGCAGCACCTACTGGACCGTCATGCTAACGAAGGTGAAACGTTTCTAAAACGGATCATCACTGAAGATGAAACATGGTTTCACCACTTCAAACCAGAGAGCAAACGTCAGAAGCATGGAATGGAAGCATCCCGGATCCCCCGTCAGAAAGAAATTCAAGAGTCAACCTTCTGCAGGAAAATAAATGCTCACAGTGTTTTCGGACTCTCAAGGGTCAATCCTAGAACATAACCAGGAAAAGGGAGAAACAGTAAACATTGAACGTTACAGTGATATGCTGGTAAAGAAGCTGAAACCTGCAATTCGCAGCAAACGCTGAGGTCGATACTCGGAAGGAGTTATTTTGTTGCATGACAATGCACGTCCACATACTGCCAACCACAGCACTCAAACTCTTCGGACGCTGGGTTTCGAGGTGTTGCAGCATCCTGCGTACAGTCCCAATCTCGTCCCTTCGGATTACTATCTGTTTGTTGCACTGAAAAATGCTCTAAGAGACCGTCACTTCAGCTCCGATCAACAGGTGAAAGACGTGGTGCATACGTGGCTTGCTGCGCAACCAAAAACCTTTTTTTGTAGAGGGTATCAGCAAGCTTGTTAAACGGTGGACCATGTGCATTGAAAAGCAGGGGGACTATATTGAAAAATGATAACAAAACAATGTGTGTACTCATTTTGTTATAAATTTAAAAAAAATGATTGCTGATACTTCCCTTCGTATTTACATAAGTCATACCCCTATACCAAGTGGTCCATCCACCACTAGTTTTATGAAACCCGTCGTGTTGTCTAGAATTCTGAAACACATTGGTCCCTCTCTCTAAACCAGGGTATTATAACGACAAGTGTAGTTACTACCCTACCAGGGAATTGTTACCGCTGGACGTGGAGCGGGCCTGTAGTGTATATGTCGTAGTCAGATAGTGAAATCCGTCATTTCATGAAGATCCTAGGCACTTCATGAAAAGCCGGCGTATGATGTAAAAAGAGATAGTTACACCATCTGACGCGTTTCTTCATGAAGTGACGGACCGATTTAGGCAGATGGTGTAAGAAATGATTTTACATTATCAGCCGAGGCACTTCATGAAAATCCGGTGATTGTTGATTCGGCACTTCATGAAATGACTGATGCAGGGAAGCCGTACATTAATTCACTTAATTGTTCTATTCCAAGAAATAAATTAATGCTTGTTTATTATGGTTTTCGAAATTAATTTTCACATAACAACCTAAATCTAATCGTGAAATACCGGTTACTACTTACTCTCTATCTCTTTATTTTTTTTTGTGTAGAAGTTTGTATTTTCATTTTTACATTTTTATTTGTACAGTATTTTTTTTCTAATCTGTAATGCATACTTTAATAATTTCATTTGTAGTTTTTCTTTTTGTTCTTCAATTGTGTATCTTTTTTCTCTCTTTCCTTCACATGATGCAATTTGTATTTTTGAACTTGTTATGCCAAGAAGAAACATAATTGGGCTTACGTCTGTGTAACTTAATATTGTTAAATAAATAAATAAATAAATAAATAAATAGCCTAAATAAATGAATACACACATACATTAGAATACTTAGATTGCATATTATACTGTAAAATATTTGTCGAAGGATTTCTGCTGGGTTAAAAAAGGCAACAGCTTAATTTCTTTGTCTGAAGGAGGGTGGGGGGTTGGGGGGCGTTAGCAAGCTAGTATACGCTGTCACGCAAGAAAAGTTGAACAACCTGCTGGGTGACGTAGCTTGAGGCTGCACTGTATTATTCAGAACTTCCCAAAATTAAATAAATAGTAAGTTCTTTGGATTATAACGATTGAATTAGCTCTGGAATCCCAATCAACCAAAGCGAAAATAGTTGTGGCCTATAGGCTGTATTCCTATCGGCTAATATTTATTGTGGGAGAGAAGAGAAGGAGAGTTTTCATGTTATGGTAGTAATATTAATTATGTGCGTTTGTCATCATTCAACACCAACAGCGGTAGCTACATTCACTAACGCAAAGCTCTAGGCCAGGCGTTCTCAACCTGGTACTCGGGAGCTCCACAGTGCTCTTTAAATGACATTTGGTGCTCCCGCCATACGAGAAAAAAGAGCTCGCAAGCACAACCTCCCCTGAGATCCATTCTTTAATTCAAATTCTGTTGAATGAACAAGAATAATAGGGTTTTCACTAGAAGGTTTGACAGTGAAAAATTTTATCTTGTAAAATAGTATTTATTAATCATCAGTAATCATAATTGGACATCCCTGCTTTATGAGTAACGCAAAAGGTGCTGATTCGATTCGACTGTACATACGTAAATGATCTTATCTGCATGAGTCACGCAAGCAGTTGCAGCATGCCTGGTGAGCGGTGAATCACTAGATATTTCAGCACTTCAATGCGAGAGAGAGACAGGAAAAGAAAAGAGAGGCGTATGCTTGTTGCATTATTATTATTATTATTATTATTATTATGGACTTAATGGTGCTCGGGTACTTGGTATGGCATGATGGTGGTGGTCACAGTCTAAAAAAAAAATTGAGAACGCCGCTCTAGGATATGAAACCAAGCTATATACGGACTTGTCGAGTGGTTCAAACCCCACTTACATCGGTCAATAAAATGATGTTTCCCATTTGAAACTCTAATGCAAATGCTGGGACGGTACCTTCTAATAGGCCACAGACCGCTTCCTTCCATCTCTTGGTCCAGTTTCAATCAATCTCTCATTAACTTTTCATTAGTTTGGCATCAGGAAGGGCATTTGGCCTAGAAACCACCTACCACATTCAACATCATCCCCAAGCCCATTGAACTGGAATGAGTCCCGCGACGTAGCCTTGCACCCCGGCCACAAAGGTAGCTGCAGCAAGTTGGTGCTAAACCTGGCGATGTCAGTGGCTATCCAGAGTGTGGTTTCTCCCAGTGGATTTTCCACACTCCCTTCACCGAAATGCCGGGATAGTACCACTTCAAGTCCCGGAGAGCCTACCCCATCCCTTTCCCTAATGCAGTCCCACCCACTTCTACAGTCATCATAATTATAAATATAAGTTCAATTTACACCCAATCACACGGGGCAGTTGATTGAGGTGACTCAAGTCCCCCAAATTAATTAACAACAAAACTGGAACGATAACAGGTAAGATCACACAATGAAGAAAAATGCAGAATCATTCTTTCAAATATTTCTGTCTATAATAAATAGGCTGAAATTCGAGATTTTCTCGAAGGTGAACCCTCCACTAAATCAACCAAATGTAAAGCTTTTGTGTAAGCCCCTCTTACTTCTCGCGAAAATGTCACGCTGAGAGACAATAGACGAAATATGACGCTGCTGTTTCATTTGAGGTACTTCGACATCGTGGTCATTCAGCACACTTGGGAGTGTGTAGAATCTGTCTGATAATCAATATTATTATGGTATTTGTAGTAGTGTGCGTATTTGTAGTTCAGTTTAAGATTGGGAAGGAGGCGGCCCGTGGCTAAAGTTAGGAACCAACCCGGCATTTGTCGAGAGGAGAAGGGGGAAACCACGGAAAACCAATTCCAGGATGGCTAAGGTAGGAATGGAACTCTTCTCAGTTTTGCCTCCCGAGGTTGAGTGTACCCCAATTCAACCCTCAGACCATAATTATGTTCCTATCCGTGGTAACCATAGGTGATTTCATAAGTCTACTTAATGAGTAGGCCTAGGCCTATATGCAGGTTAGAATCCCGTCGCTGACTGTGGCGTTTTCCCCCAGGTCTTCCCCCACACCCTCTCAACAAATGCCGGGATGGTACTTCATTTCAAGTCTCGAGACACCTTCCCAAATTCTTTACCCACACACTACTTCAGTCATTACGAAAACACAGGTTATCAGAAAACAACTACCCAAATACACTGGGCAGATGACCAAGATGTTCCTAGCCCTTAAAATAAATATCCAAGAAAACGACTATAAAACAAGGCAACAGCTGAACTATTAAAATCTGCAGATTGAACAAAAAATTCTGAAATAGTTACATGGGAAAAAAAAAAAACATCCTTCAGTGGGATTCGAACTCACCACGTAGTGTTCCGGAAGCTAACACCATACCCCGAGACCATAACTTCACTACGTGACCCAGCTGCTAAGAGCTGTAGAAGATCTCGGTATTGCACGTCCGTAACTGAGTTAGTTCTTGTTGCTTTAAAGGGTGGAACAGGGAAACCAAGTCATATAATACTATCGGTTATCTATCTCTCATGTTTTAAAAACAAAATGGATCTGAACGACGTTCTTCTTCCATTCACAGACAGTACGGCAGCATAATATTCCTTCTAGGCGCAAGCCCAAGCAGGATGCTGGGGAGGGAATTAGGGGATAAATGAAGTCCAGACCATTAGACATTTGTACCTTATGTCACAGTGTTCAATTTCAGAGGAAATAATAGCCCTTTCGTGTCCACATTTTTATCCGATTAATTCTTGGAAATCTCACTTCCCTCACACGTGATCACCACTGCCGCTACGGCACTTCATGAAGTGACGGGCTGGATTTCCCGTCAGATGATGTACAAAATGATTTACACAATGTGACGGCGAAATTTAGTCATTTCATGAAACCACGCGTCAGATAGTGCAACTGTACCTTTTTACATCATATGCCGGCTCTTCATGAAGTGCCTAGGATTTTCATGAAATGACGGATTTCACTATCTGACTACGACATATACATAACGTCATCTCGCCTGGTTATGGCTGCAGCGAGCGGTTGCGGGGCAAGAGGGGAATGAATGTACAGTCATACAATGAGAACACACCGCACAGCGCATGACCCAGCACGAATCATGCACACAAATTACATGCGAAGAGATTTTGCTGGCGACGACTGCACGTCTATCTCCGGCGTGTGGCTGGGTGGAGCGCATTAGTTCCGATTTCCGCCACTGGAAACAATTCGCTGGCAGAGTAGTACGGATTACAAGATATCAGGAATCGCGAGCACCACTATTACGTCATTACCGGTACCACATACGAACCTGTTAACCGAACACAGATATGAAGAACACGTACGCTACAACAGAAGGCGCATATGCACGGACCAGGAACAGGTATTGTATGGCTGGGAATTGTCCGCTGCAAGCTACGCCTCACAATAGCGAACTTGGCAGGGGCGCGATCGGAGATGATGGACAAGTTCCGATTGAACGAAGGTTGATATCCCACCTCAGGTAAATTTTTGTATTGCTTTTGTTCATTTTAGCCACCAATTTCCTGGGATGTGGTAAGGTAGCATACTAAAGAGTTTCCACACACTGATTTGTTTATTTGTCCATAAAAAGGTCATTTGGATCGAGGCATAGGGTATAGAACTGGTATTCGTCCGTAAATAAGATAAACACTAAAAAGGCAGAATGTGTGTTCACATGCAGTAGGGTCCGTAGACTGAATGCCATTCGGGCATCGAAATTATCATGGAGCTCCCGGTGTAAAGGGAGATGTTACGGGTGAAATCGATCGGTGTGGAATATGAGCATAAGAGACGTTATGATGTTCGACTCTGTGCAAAGGTCCGTCTGCTTGTGTGAGGGTCATGATGGTTAGACTCCAACACAACCTCTTCATTGTGTGCAGATGTCACTAGATGATATCGAACAGACCGTGTCGAACGGACAGTTTCATGCATACATCTTTCCACACTCCGATATATCCATGGCTGTCGGTTGCCCTTCTTAATACAGGCGTTGTGCCTGGTATGCTCTCCGTCTAGTTTCTCCGTAAGTGAGTGACATATCCACATACTCGTTGCTGGAAAACATCACGAGGGACTGATAAGCATTGTGTTGTGACCTGCCTCGAAGTGAAAGAGTTCACGTACCTGCCGTCGCATGCTATTTTCCTATTTGCGTCCTACGAATCTTGGCAGACCTACGACGTAGTTAACTGAAAAGTCAGTTGCCAATGCCCTAGCCATAACTAGACGTTGCAGACAGAGAACATCATGGCTTCGAGTCACCGCATGGTCGCGGAGATAGCCGTAGCGTTACGATCAACTACAAAGTGGAGAGCGCACTTTAAAGTAGAGAAATTGACATTATTTTTCTCGATATGTGAGTCAAAACAGTTTGTGTGTTCAGAGTGTGGGAAGGAATATGCCTACAATAAAAATCTAAGGCAACTCGTTGCTAAAGCTTTCAATAAAAAATACGTATTCAAAATTGGAAAAACGATATACTTATAATATCATATGGTCCAATAAGATGTTATATACAATAACTAGCAAACCGACCCGGCTTCGCCCGGGAACAGTTATGAATGCATTAGGTGATAAGCGCTTTTTTTTCAATGTCAATGAACAACGACCAATATCCGTTTTACGTCTCGGCATGATGGGTTCAAATCAGTGATTGGACTATTAATTATATTATCATGGAGATGCATGTGCAACAAATTCTTGTCAGACGTAATTTAAGAATGGTGAGGTGCAAGAAACACAAATCCCCCTTCCGTCCAATCTTAACTTGACTGTGAATTTTGCGGAACGAAACGTTCACAGGCGAAATGAATAAAAGCCGAATTGCACTTCCAGGGAAACTCCAAGCACAACCACTCTTCTCTAAAGTTTTTAATTCAACACGATTCGACAGTTTGCTGCTGGCTGTATCTGGGGCAATAAGCTCGTCCGCTAGCTAAGCTGTAACTGGGGTGATAGACTCGCTCCTAGCTAGCTCGTAAACTGTCGCCTCACTAACTGAATTGAGATTGTTGGAAGAAATGAAAACGTAAAAACACTTATAGTAGGCGATGTATTGAAGATAGAGATATGCTCCCCGGGCTTTTTTGTAGGACTTTTCATGCTGAACAATTCTTATACTCATAGTATTTAGATATTTGAACGGTTTGCCCAGCGTAAGCTTACAAAGCGCTCGGACGCCAGGTTCTTTTTCGACTTTTCCACTGAAATCGTTACTTCTCGGCTTCCTTTGATCATAAATAAATAATATTCTACAGAAATCATCCTCGAGATATCCTTTACAGAATGGTGAAAACCGCATCAAATTCCATCCAATGGTTCTCGAGTTTACCCGTAACATCCAAGAATCGGGGACTTTGTTTTATACTAGGCTAAGTAGAGATTATACGCCAATCAGTATAATTTACTATACTATAATCCCCCTTCCGTCCAATATTAAATTGACTGTGAATTTTGCGGAACGAAAAGTTCACAGGCGAAATGAGAGTTGCACTTCCAGGGAATGGCGAGGTGAATTAAACTCAAATCCCCCTTCCGTCCAATCTTATCTTGACTGTGTTTCACAGCCGAAATGAAGAAAACCCGAGTTGCACTTCCAGGGAAACTCCAAACACAACCACCCTTCTCAGAAGTCTTAACTCAACACAACTCAACGGTTTGCTGCTGGCTGTATCTAGGCAATAGGTTCGCCCGCTAGCTAGGCTGTAACAGGGATGATAGACTCGCTCTTGGCTAGCTCGTAAACTATCGCCTCAGTAGTTGAATGGGCATGGTTGGAAGAAATTAAAACGTAAAAACACTTATAGTGGGCGATGTATTGAAGATAGACATATGCTCTCCTGGACTTTTTTGTAGAACTTTTCATGATGAACAATTCTTACACTCATAGTATTTAGATATTTTTAACGGTTTGCCCAGCGTAAGCTTACAAAGCGCTCGGAAGCCAGGTTCTTTATCGACTTTTCCACTGAAATCGTTACTTCTCGGCTTCCTTTGATCATAAATAAATAATAATCTACTGAAATCATCCTCGAGATATCCTTTACAGAATGGTGAAAACCGCATCAAAATCCATCCAGTGGTTCTCGAGTTTACCCGTAGCATCCAAGAATCGGGGACTTTGTTTTATATTAAGTAGAGATAATTAATTATAAAACTAATTATTTTGTCAAACTTATAAAAACGGTCCTTCATAGTCAGTTTCGATATAAAAAGTAAAGAGCAATTTGACATTATACATATGATGACACTAGAAGATAAAGAAGTTCATTAATTATATTGCACGTGTTGTGCGAAAAAAAAAGCATGTTACAACATAAAGCATGTAAACTGTACAAATAACCCTCTTCTAAACAGTCATTAAGACGAGGTTGTAATCACCCAACTCCTCTTGCATCTGAAAACATTCACATTCTTCATCCTGTGAATCTGGGGTAAGAGGACTCCCATTTGAGTACGTTTTAGCAAATATTGCTTTATTGTTATTATTATTATTATTATTATTATTATTATTATTATTATGTTCATGTGGTGCCGTACTAGTATTAAATCTTGGAGGTAGTTTTTCATGGTTTCCTACTTCTACCCCAGGCAAATGCCGGGATGGTTCCTAACTTAAGGCCACGGCCGCCTTCTTCCCAATCCTCACCAGAATTACAAATACCCTCATTACTACAGAAACCACAAAAACACAGATAATCAGACAAATTCTACCCATACCCAACTACATGGAACTGAATGACCTAATCGCCAAGCCTCTCAAACAAAACATAGAGTATTTTACTTCCGTCCAAAATGCTACTTCAGAACAGACTACGGGATGTCGGAATTTTTTCGAACTGTATTTCATTAACGTGCCGGACGCCAATGACACACCAAGGCTGATTATCGAAAATATGTTATACTACACATGAAAATCAATCAATGAGTTCCACACTTACAAAGTAGGCTACACATTACTACCTGTCCTAACGTCCCAAGTCATTGCGTGCGATTTTAACAACAACAACAACAACAACAACAATACAAATTTTCTTATGAGACGAGTAGTCTTATCCTCATAACAGCTGATACCACCCCTCAACTGGTAATGTCAAAGCTAAAATTACGTAACAACTTCCCCTTCACGCTTCGTCCCACCTCACCTCGCATCGTTCCCACCAGACTGCCACAACACCCACTGCTTGAAGAGTTTCTGGAAAACCTAAAAACATTCACTTTTTAATGATTGATTTTCAATTAAAAATAGGTGACATTTTTTCACCTTGGAAGCTTAGAATAGTCTCTTCTATCACCAGTGTAACGGACTTCCATTATGTCAATTACACCCTGTATATACCTGGTATAAGAAGAGAGCCCGCCATTCCATGACCGGTTGGCTATGCCGTCGTTTATACTCGGATTATCGCTTATACCAATGTCGTACAACTCAATTCTGCGTTGACTTACGGAGATAACTTTAGCCGAGGAATATCCAGTTATCGTACAACTGGCTCCGAGAGACTTGCCTTGTAGCCGAGAGCTCTCAGCATACACAATACTTGTCCCTGGTCTGTGTTACAACGTACGTATTCTTCGTATTTGTGCTCGTTTAGCGAGTTCATTTGGAGTACCCAAAATGAATCAAAGGTAGCGCTCACGATTCTTGCTATCTACTATTCCGTAACCACACATCTTGTTAGATTTTTCCAGGTTGAAGAGAGGAACCGATGTTTTTCAGAATGGTAACAAACCCAATGGGTTGCATAAAACTAGATCACAAGGAGTGGATGGTCCATCTGGTATAATGGGCCTTACTTGCCTACATCAGAAGTATGTCAGACTCAATATAACGCACAATCGCCATTTTCAACATATAAAATATGACAACCAATAATTCACCCGCTAGAAAGCTTTCCGCTTCGAAATTTGTCTTGAAGATACTATCGTAAAGGAGATTCACTTCACTGAAGGCACACTTAATTGACTTAGTACATTCAAGATGGTGACCACGCGCATTTTTAGAATCACTCAATCATGATGTAGCAATAAAATCGCTTACAGTGTTTGCGCTGGAATGAAACACAAATCTCATGTGAGAGTCCTACCTGGCGGAATATTGCAGAGAGCTGCCATTTTGTACCTACACAATTTTAATATAATTGTCACATTATGCAAATAAGAGCTAATGAATAAAATTGACCAGAAAGTGTTATTTATTGCAGACTTACTCTTGTGGGCGTGGTGGCGCAGTGGTCAAGCTGTTGGTCTCATACCAAGATGAACTGGGTTCGATTCCCAGTCAATGCATGTGAGGTTTTCGAAGTGAAATGCCATGCCCAGTGGTTCGAATTCTACTTAAAAACGAGGTTCCGTGGCTCATAATCACAAGATTTACGGTCACGTGAAACTACAATCTTCCATTGCAGCCTAACTGCTGTAGACACAATTTCGTGTAAATCGCTGCATTATAAGGGGCACTATGTCACAAAATTGAAACATTACACGAGAGGCATTTGAAGTTTTTTTAAATGTTCCTTAGGGTGCAGCGTTCTTGGTAATATATATTATTGAAGAAATCCTTGTCTGTTTCATTCTTTGGATTATTGACTTTGAAATAACAATACTCTATTTTGTAAGGTTAATTTCGCTATAATTTTTTTAACATTTTTTTAATGGACATAGAGCCCTTTACCTCCGGTTTACATATATATAGGTTACATTCATGTTCTCCTTAGTTTAGTGATTCAGGCCATCCTTTGATATTGAAATTTAAGTACAACTGACGAATAAAGTTTAGCAATCTGACGACATTCCAATTGAGAGGGTTCACAAGAGACTTCAGTAATGAAAATACCATAAAATTAGTTGAAGTTGCAGATGCCAACAGTTACCTTATTGTAAAAAATCATAGGTCACCGTTGAGTATCGCTGTGTAGGCGTGGGTTATATGGCACTGTAGAGCTGCCCTCGTTTCCTCTCTACATAGGCTACAGTATATATGGGCCTTAGGTATGTACTACGTTTCTCATGGTATTGCCAGTAGGCCTATATGATAATTAAAAGTTACCACACAAATCTACTAATTTTAAGTACATATTTATGTCAAAAGAGACCAATGTAGCATCAAATTTCAAAAAAGTAGTTGATTTATTCATTACTGAACATCAAGGATTAGCAAGGCTACTGTAAGTTTCTCTCACATTCCGTTAACATTTGAATTGAATCACGTGAAATATTTTTCAGCGCACTCTCTCATTCACAGGTCTAAAATATGAACAAAGTGAAAAATAATATACTGTATAAAAGTACAGAATCATCACCAAGAAATAATAATACTATTACTACTACTAATAATAAGTTAAACCCCAGATATCATCTGAAGGAGAGCCATCCTGTATGAATTAGACGTTACCCTTGAACTAATATCTAGCAGAAGAACTGAAACTGGATGATATGTGGCCATTATTTCATTATTGAGCTGTGTAATCACGAAAATTGATACTTGGCCAACCAACCAACATCGTAAGAGTCTATGAGTCGTGATTTGTTTGTACGCCCTTCATCATAATAATTAGCTTGCCACGTTGGGTGAGTGGTTAACGTGTCGGTCTACCAACCCTAAGCTTGCAGGTTCACTCCTGGCCGTGGTAAGTGATTTTTTTGAAAGGCGGCAAAAATTACGACACGTATGTCATACGACGTTGGCATGTCAAAGAACCCATTTGAATTCAGTAGGCCGTGTTCATAATGGCAAAATTAATCTCGGGAGTTTCCGACAACACAAAGTTCCTCATTTCTCAGTAGGAAAGCGCTATAGTGTTCAAGGAGCTTAGATATCTAACCTCCTTGACTGTCATAGTGCTTCAAGGAACAACGAAATTCGACATGCAAGCTACCCTCTGGGTGTCAAATAACGAAGCTTGCACCCAACATCCGAGGCCATACGATATTATTATTATTATTATTATTATTATTATCATACTATTGTACTCGGCCGGGAATCGAAACCGCAATCCTAGGTCCATTAGGTAAACCTTCTACCACTGATCCACCGTGGAAGCTATAAGAGAGAAGTATAGGCCTAGTTACAAACGCAGAGTGAGTAGTGTCAAGCACATACATAAACCGTCATAAGCAACGATTGCGCAAATATTATAAGTAGTGACATGTATTATGGATAACAAATACTTGCAGTGTGTGGACACGCATAGTGTTTGCGCTGTCTGTGATACATCACGCAAGTTCAAATATTCGGACGACCCCACCGGAGAGTTGATGGAACAATTCCATCGTAGAGCAACTTAACTGGACTTAATTCCTTAAACTCCTGTTGAGAAACAGAGGGCCGAAATAAGGGTTCACCATCTCAGAATGGGATGCAATCGTAGAGCAAGCTTAGTCTGTGTTGATATGTGCCTAAATGAACTCACACATTAATAAGCAATTATATAATATAATCCTTGGTTTAGGCTGGTTGTGAGCCGTTCAACTTGTTTCACTGGTCGAACAATATATTATTATATAATACGCTAAGGCGTATGATTCACAAAACTCAAGCTCCTAAACCAGAGGGAGTAAGAAGGTGTGGTTTGTACCCAAATTTTCCAAATTGTCTCAATAGTACAGGAAAAATCTTTCGTTTCTTGAAAAGTCAACGGAAATATATTTATTTGTTCATAAAGTGCTTTTAAACAAATAAACAAGACAATATCCCCTGGCAGAACTGTGCCACGTCCAGCGCGCATAGCACTAGGTCCGGGCGGGTAGCCTGTACACATGGGGCGCACACAACCCATTATGCGTGAGTTCTCGCACGGGTCCGCTAAGAATGACCACACATGAAACTTTCTTTTTCCAAGCGATCGAAATATTGGTATATTGACTTTCACGGCCAGTGAATTAAAACTCAGCAATTCTTCTAGGTTTGTGCCGTGTCTTGTGTGGGGTTTCGCCTAGGACACCAAGCTGGCTCATCGGCGGGCTCTTGGTGTCCCCGCCCGGACCCCCCACAGGAGTAACGAACTGCGCGCTACCTCCCTTTATATTAGGTGCAACTGCACAACTTGACTGCGAGAACTAAAAGCTCAAGCAGCCATAACCTTCCTATGAAGGCTTGAAGAATTGCTGAGTTTTAATTCACTGGCCGTGAAAGCCAAAATACCATCTTTTTGGAAGCCTTCATAGGGAGGTTATGGCTGCTTGAGCTTTTAGTTCTCGCAGTCAAGTGGTGCAGTCGCACCTAATATAAAGGGAGGTAGCGCGCAGTTCGTTACTCCTGTGGGGGTCCGGGCGGGGACACCAAGAGCCCGCCGATGAGCCAGCTTGGTGTCCTAGGCGAAACCCCACACAAGACAGGGTACAAACCTAGAAGAATTGCTGAGTTTTAATCGAATTATTATTATTATTATTATTATTATTATTATTATTATTATTATAAACTGACTGCATGGTTACTATTAGCACGCTCGGGTCTTACATTGAAATATACAGGTTCGATTCTTGGCTCTGCCAGATATTTTAAATTGCACGTGAGAACATTTGAGTAAATGTTATACATTTTATTAAAAGCAGCATACCATGGCCTAGCACCAAGGCAATGTGGATGAGGGTATTGTCTCGCCAGTCACGCATCCCCCATGCGTCATGGGTGGCAGTTGTACTCGGATCATGTGGGCCTAGTCGCGGGGTTATTATTGTTAATATTATTATCACTATTATTATTATAATTACTATTATTCTTCTTATTACAAATCTGCACTTTGGACGGCAACCAACTAAACAAATCGCCACATGACATCTCAGGTAGAGAAAGGCATCTCCAATAAACCACAAGCCCATTTCTGACCAATAGAGCTTAACAGCCAGGCGAAGTATTCGTATCAATTTAAAGATTGTCCAAAACAATTTACATACGATATATAACTAACAGTTTCAGTAATTTATGCATAGGCCACAATCTTTTGGATCAAGAACTACTCCATAAGAAAACTTATCTGCAGTAACCCAATCATTCCAATTATACCGTATTTATATGAAGGAAGGTAAAAATTAACAGGAGGGAGATGTTTGAAACTCCCATCCAAGAGAGTCAGCTAAGCATTCCTCAATATTTACGAGCAAGATTTCTCAGATCAATCCAAGAGAGCCTGGAAACTCCACAATAAAATAGACAAAGTATTTCTCATTATTAACACTACTGCTCGCCAAGTTTTTCTACAGTACCGGTATATCAAAATAATCAACATATACCACCTCTCCTACACTCTTCTCCATGCATTAGGGTGCTAACATAGACTAGTTTTACTACATTTTTCAGTCAGTCCCTTGAAGCAAATGCACACCCATCAAACCGAGTGTAGGCTACGGCAAAGTACAAAAGAGCCAGAAATTAAGGTCTTGTGCTGGTCATTCGAGTTGACGCCCATACACGAGCTGCGCGTTGTAAGGAGGACGAAGATATTGAAGAAGACATGACCAATACTATGTCCACAAGTCAGGAGATTTAACCATCCCACGACTCGACAGGGTATTGATCCCGGGATTCCTCGGTGAAAGTCTAGTACACTGTCTACGTGGCCACGAAGCTGGCCATAATAATAATAATTCAAGAGACTGAGCGTAAGACTTCAGCATTTTCAACTAACTGCATTAAAACAGTGGCCACAATGGTACTCATGGAAGCACACGTAGACCTACCTCTGACACAGACTGAATAATGCATTCAAAGTTAAACATTAACAAGATGTTCTGTAAGGAAAATGTAGCGTACATTCTCTTAAATCAATGGACTTATTTATATCTCTTTGTCTTTCAAGCAATTCAATTATACGTTCTAGTAATGAACGTTAAGAGTTGTAACCTATTTAAAAATGCATTTACTAAGTTTCGTTGTAATTCCACTCTTGCATCCAGAGGAATTAATTGTAACATTTGAAAGGTCCGTCCATCCACCATATTGCATATAAGGAATCGTTCTTTCTTCTTCTCCAGAGAAAACCTCTTACGTGAGACTATATACTTGCTGCGTTTAGTCGTGGTAACTGTAATAAATATTGGATTATCGATCTTAATATCTTATATTTTCAAGATCACGGGTGCATGCTACACGCAGTGTGATAGTCTTATGACTAATGTTTCAACGTCTCTTGTATGATACTCCTCTTTTACTAAGTTTCGCGTTAATTGCGCAATTGGATCCTAAGTTGTAGATATCCTTGCTACAATAGTACGCTCAGCTACCATCTTGAAATTATGGTGAGGCTACTTTTTACCTTGGGCATATATGGCTCCTCTCTTATGCTAGTTTTAGTTACTGTATCTCTAAAATATACATGTATAAAGATGTTTATTTTTTACATTCCATAATTTAAATATTGCCACTGCACGCTATATTCAGTGTGGTATTCTTATGAGTAAGGCCTTTCATATGGTACTCCTTTCTCACCAAATTTCGCGTTAATTGTTCTATTATGTGATATTCAGTTTTAATAATAAGTCCAGCCACCATCATGAATATGCATCGCTGTTCTTTTGATTTGGCAATAGGATAACTCTTACTAGGTTCTAATTTATTACTAATGTTCGTTATTGTAACATCAAAACACTTCGAGTTATTCATAATCATATTCTATACTTCCAAGGTGGCCTCTGCGCATTGTATTCAGTGTGTTATTCTTACGGTTCATTTCAGCAAAGTGCCTCGTATGGTACTTCTTTACTATCAATCATCGTTTTAATTGGACAATTATTATATTCTGATGTTGTTTTTGTTGTTTCTTTAGGGGCTTTTTGACATCATGGACATGTAGCCGCGTTTATTTGTGTGTGAGTGTTTGTGTGGAATTCCTCTGATAACCTGTGTTAATGTGACCACTATATTAGTGTGTGAATTTGTGACTCAGATCAGGATTAGGAAGAAGGTGGTCGTGGTCTTAAGTTAGGAACCATCCCGGCATTTTCTTGGAGTAGAAGTGGGAAACCGAGGAAAACCACTTTCAGGATGGTTGAGGTAGGAATCGAACCTACTCTACTCAGTTTAGATTCACGAGGGTAATATAGTCTGAATGATTCATTATTACGTAGTAATAGTACGCCCAACCGCCAACTTAAAAATTTGGAGTCGCTGATACTTTGCTTTCGACACATAAAGCCACATATTAGCTTCTACTTTCGACTAGCACTAATTTTCGTTATTGTTGCTCTAATACATAGGAAATTGTTAATTTTTAAAATGCGAAATTTCAGCACGGCCGCTGTGCGATTAATTTATCACTAACGCTACTGAGGCATTTTAAAGACTCTTCTTCTACCAAGTTCAGTCTTAATTGTAATATCCTGAGGTACAAATTTGTATAGTTTAATATTAGGCCTACGCCAAGCCGCCATCTTGAATGTATGGCTTTGAGGTGCGATGGTGCAGTGATCAAGCTGCTTGTCTCTCACCAAGGTGGTCCGGGTTCCATTCCCGGTCGATGCATGTGAGATTTTCTTTTAATATAGCCTATACTATAATGAAATACCGAAGATAGTGACTTATGATCATCAAAATGATATCACCAACATTTCAACGCATTCAGAGACTTATTTTTAGCATACTACTTCGAATATACATGTATAACTTTTCAATTTCCAAACAATTGCAGCTTACTACCGCCAATGTGTTCGACATTATTTTCTTCGTATGCATTTCCTTCAAAATCTTTGAAATAATGTACTGATTTCAATTCAAATTCAACATAGTAACACATTGAGGCCATGAACTGCAAGACATTGCGTGAGAGTGAGTGTGCTGACGAGCAAGCAAGTAAACAGCATCCCATCCCCCGACCAATAACGGTAAAAGGGCAATATATGATTTTATAGACCTCATTACTCAAATGTCACATTTTAGAATCGTAAAATGCCGGAAACTTTCAGACACTGGGCTGTCGAATCCACTGACCTCCAAACTATTCCTCATACACATTAAAACTTCCAGTAATATTGCCCTTTACGCAGGAGTAAACCTTCATGCAATCACTTAACGATTAGTAATCAACAAATGGAACTACAAGGTCCAGTAGCACGATACTGCCGAATTAAACCAAGAAATGGTGATGGGTTGGTCCATTCACGCATGAGATATTGAATATAATGAGAGACATATATTTGGTCTCACATTTAAACTTCCTGTTTCCTTTTTCGTATTTTTATACAGACAAATACATAGGTTGCTTTTTTTTAGTTTTGGCAACTATGTTATAAATTGATAAATAACACACCTACATGGTTCCAAGTTTCATAGGCCCTCGATGTAGTCACCAGCACTGCGTACAACGTGTTCCCAGCGACGCGGAAGCCATTGGATTCCGTTGGCACTGCCCAATCTATTGATGGGGCGAAGAGAGCGCTCAGGAGCCTGCACAACATCTCCAATTGTAGGGTAGCGGTTCCCACGCAGTGGCTCCTTCATATTCGGGATGAGATCAAAGTCACAGGGACTTAAGTCAAGAGAGTGGGGGGGGGGGGGGGGGGGTGATAGAGCACCTCCTAGTTCCAGCGATTCAACAATGCAGACACAACTCCTGCTGTGTGTGCCCTAGCATTGTCATTCAGAACGATGGGTGGAGTATCGATGTGGTGTCGCCGTTTCCTTCTCAGAGCTGCTAGGAGATGGTCTTTCAGAAACGAACAATAGTACGCCGCATTAACGGTTTGCCCTGGGGGAACGGTATGTTTTATGTTAACACCATCCCTATCATAGGCAAGAATCAACATTACCTTCACATTGGTGGGGGTTTGCCAAACTGTTCGTTTTCGTGGTGATCCGTGGTGCCGCCACTCATTCGATTGGCGTTTCAACTGCGACTCATAAGATTTGGCCCACGTCTCGTCAATGGTTATGATACGCTGTAAGAGGTCCTCTCCTTGACGCTCATAACGCTGCAAGTGCGTTCAAGAAGCGTCATATTGCAGCCATTTCTGCATGTCGGTTAAGTCATGCGGAACCCATTTAGACGCAATTTTCCTCATTTACAGGCAGTCCTTCAGGATGTGGTGGACAGTTGAATTCGCCAGTCCTGTATCTTGTGCTAATTCACGAAGCGTTACGTTCCTATCCGCCTCCACTAACGCTGACACCATCTGTACATTTTCATCACATACTGGTGGGTGACCTCTTAGAGGCAAGTCCTCCACTCGCTCGCGCCCATCACGAAAGGCTGCAACCCATCTTGCTACCGTTCTGTAAGGTAACGCAGATGCACCGCACGCCTCCTGCAGTCCTTGGTGGCACTCTCGAGCCGTGCGACCCCTAGCACACTGAACTTGCATCCACGTTCTCTGCTCCTTCTTCGAAAACATTGCAACCGTCTAGCGCGAGCGCTTGCCCACAACTACTCATCTAACAGGCACCACTGCATACGAATGGGGGAGGGGACGGACGAGGTCATGTGCTCTAAGGGAGGGGATACAGGTTAGCTACTTTTGGTAACAATAGCAGGGTCCAACACTGTTCCAATATAAAGCAGCAGCATCGTTGCCAAAACTAAAAAAGCAACCCTTGTATTATACACACGAGTACACGGGGCAGATGTTCAAGAACGTCCCAACAGCTCTTTAATCTGATTGCTCTTGTAGGCAATATTTAGATGACCTAGTGCAACATATCTGTTCTCGCCAGGTTTATTCCCCTGGTTCAAGAGAGTACGTAATTGTTATTCTTGTTGTTGCTTTAATTTAGGGCCCAAGGCCGTGGTGATTACATGCCCCATGTTACATTATATCATGTATTTATCTATTTATCCCTTGTTATTTCCATTTCTACGGGGTCAGATATGCAGTAGGTGAGATGAATTTCTATGGGACAGTCATGTCTACTGCCGCATACCATTACTGATGCTAATCTCATCCAAGGAATTAATGAGTTAGACTAATATGAGTTATGACAATAGTACGCAGGACGATGATAATCACCGTGACCTGATTTCAGCCGCAACTCTCAACTTCGATGTTTCCATACGTCACATGCAAGTCTGTGAAGTTCGGTAGGTACACAGCTTGTATCATTATAATAAAATATCCACACTCACAGAATAGTCACATTTGTAGTCCTCGCACTATAAAGTTTTAAGGTAACACCAAATTCAGGGCAATCCTTGCATCTTAGTACAAAAACGCAACATGCTCTTAAGATTGAACATTCACTTGGCGACCTCTCGCTTTTGAGTCTCATACCATGACTGGATGATGAGCTGGAAGTCCGGGGATTGAATGTTTGAAACCGGGCACTGGCAGCGCCCATCCTCAATAAGGTTCCTTGTTGTGTTCTTGCCCACTCTCTCGCGGAAGAAAGCCGAGATGGCACATTGTTTCAAGTCCTAGGGCGTCTATTACAATCCCAAACCATCAAAAAATTAGTTACACTCTACTATAGTCACCACAGGAGTACAGGTTATCAGACAAATTCAACACGCATAGAAATACACGGGGATGATGACGAACATGCTTCAAACAATTATTTAATGACAACTTCATTCTAAGGCCCGTTGGTGCTTACAATTTAACACTAATCACTTCAGTAACCTGCCACTTCTCATGACAAGAAACCATGCTCTTTGTGTGTCTACACGGTGGAATATTTAAGGCGATTAAGGGGAAGGACTCCCTCGCTTGTTTATATGGTTCCATATGAAAGCTCAGGTGTTTAGTAGCCCGTTATGTACGTGAATGGCAGTCGTATTTCCAGAATCAAAGTAAATGTAAGATTTCACAATCATCACATTTCTCTCGTTCACCAACAAAAAGGAAACAAGATGTTCTCGAAAGTGCATGCAGCCTACTTTCTCTTAAGTGTATAGGTATAGTTGTTCCTTTGTCCTTAAGCAGTATAATTGAATATTATTGTGATGAACTTAAAGAGTTGTACCTTGCTCCACGTTTGCTTAAGTGCCGTTGTAATTCAACTCTTGCATCTAAAGGAATTGTTTCTAATTTCAGAAAAGTGCGTCCATCCACCATTTTGAATGTATGGAACCGTTGATCGTGTGCCGTATACTAAGAAAGACTCTTATCTGAGACTACAGTACATACCTGCTGAGTTTCGTCTCTGTAACTGTAATTAATAGTGGATTATTAAAATTAATGTTCCATATTTTTATGATGGCCGCTGCACGCTATATGCAATGTGAAATTCTCAAAAGTAATGATAGCGAGGTCTATAACACGGTTCTCCTCTCTTCTTCCAAATTTCCCGTTAATTGTGTTATTGTATCTTAGAGCGAATGATACTCAACCGTCATCGTGAATGAATGGAGTCACTGTGCTTTGTACTTAGTCTTAGAAATCGCTTGACAATCGAAACTGGTCATCCAAATGTATTTATTAATGTAAATATTGTTCAGGATTAGGGAACATCCCATTACAATTGGGTAAAATCGTGTGGACTAACAGAAAAACATGCCATTTCTATTTTTTATTTCCTGTAACATAATCATAGGTCATGTCATGAAAGGTTGTGCGTTACCAACAAATTTACGAACAGCAAATCTTTAAGGTAACTTTCAATCTCGAATGATATTCGATAGGACTTATCTACTATATAAAGCTCAAATACCACTCACTCACTCACTCACTCACTGACTGGCTCATTCATTCATCACGAAATCTCAGAAACCACCGAACGGATTGGAATGAAATTAGGTATGCACCTTCCTCAAGGGCCGCAAACGCCCACTAAGACAGGATTTTTGGATATTCAGGTTCTAAAGGGGTGTTAAGGGGGTAGACCTGCTTTTCATTGAATAGCAATATCTCCCGATTGGTTTCATTGGGGAATGTGATACTCGGCATATAAACTCATCATAAAAATAAGAAGACACGTGTCTGAGGATTTTCGATGTGGTGTATATTATGAGGTGAAAGGGGTGAAAAGTGGGGGTTGAAGGATTCCTAACGGAGCGTGTATCTCTTAAACGACATAGGCGAGGAGTTTGGAACTCAGCGGAAAAAATCAGCATAAAAAATAAGTAAATAGGTGTTTGACCGTTTTCTCATGAATCCAATTTAAGGGGCCCATGGGGAGGGGTGAAATTCTGGGGGGAAAAAACAGGAAAGAAAGTGTCCTAACTGATTGACTGACTGACTCACTCATCAAACTCAGGGGGAAAAACTGCTTAACACGTTGAGTGCCACCATACAAACATTGATGACATTTCCCAGGTGCCACAGTAAGGGAATGGTAAATAAGTGTTCATTGGGTGACAGCTAACACATTTATGTTTTGAAAAGCATAAATACACATCAGAAAATTCGGAAAATTCTGAGTTCACCGGTGATCCTCATGGCACTGCAATAACATCTGTTTTACTCAAGTGCCATGGGGATCACCTGTGATCCTCAGTCTCAACGCCATATTTCACAGTCACATTTTTACAACTAGTGTAGTTTTGTGAAACAGGAGAGGCACAAATACTTCCCACAAACAGAGCACTGGGTTGAAACTAATTTTGATTGTTTCTGGGCCACGGAACGGCTTTCTTTGGCAGCTTCAGTATAGCAGTTTGTGCATCTTCTTCGTTTCCTCCGATTATTCTGGTCTCTTTCTTGACTTTGCACTAAACAATGCTTTTCAGCTGATGGCTTAGTTGGAATATCATTTTCCACAACTCCCAACATTTGAAGAACTAGCTGCTCCCTGAAGGAAGTGATCTGAGTTTTTTTTCTCTGGAAGTGGTTATAAATAAGACGTGAGTTGACTACTGATGTGTTCAGCAGAACTTGGAAAGCTGCCTTGTGGTGCCATTTAATCGTTTTTCTCAAGGGCGTAAAATAACTCGACATTTGGTCTGAGAGGTCTATCCCTTGTTTGCCCTGATTGTAATCAATAATAGCAACTGGCTTGCTCACATCTTCACCAAGTCTGTTTTTTCTTCCAGTTGTTATCTTCTGCAACGTGTGTTTAGTAGACAGGAAATGCACGTCACGGTTGTCATTCCACTTTCCGACAACAGTTCCTTTCGAATTTTGCTTCCCTACAACCTCGCCTTTTCGTAGTTTCTTTGCGATCACATCCTTTGGTAGGTATTTTCTATTCTTTCTCAGTGTTCCTAACAAATGGGTATCTCTTTGAAGAAGTGAAGTTGCTAATGGCACTGATGTGTAGAAGTTATCCACTACTATAACTCTTCCCTCAGATAAATATGGTTGTGCAAGTTCAAGAACTACTCTTTCAGCAAGTTCAGTGCTTGTGTTGGGCGTTTGTCCAGAATACATGGTCATTCGCAATATATAGCAAATGGGGCTGCACAATTTGAACAGTTTCAACCCATACTTATGGCGTTTGTTGGGATTATACTGTCTGAATAATAATCTACCACGGAAAGGAATCATCGTTTCATCAACAGCTAACATTTCTCCAGGCACGTATTCAGACACAAACCTTTCTTGCATCATGTCCATCAGACTTCTAACTTTGTACAATCTATCACCATCACCAGCTGCTGAATTGTCAGCGAAGTGGACGAATCTCAGTAATAGCTTTGGAACAAGATAGTTTCTATATAAAATACTGCTAGACCAATAATCAGCAATTTTAGGGTATTTTGCAATTCCCATATAAAGCACCACTGCAAAAAAACTTCCACATTTCATCTTCGTTTGTGTCCACCCACTTTTTCATTCTTGAAGAGCGACTTAATCTGGTGTTTGCAATGGTATTTGAGGCATTTCTATTAGTTTCATGAACAATGAGCTTCAGGACATCCGCATCAAGAAACCTCCTGTACACGTCAAGGATAGATAAATTGTCTACAAGGGTAACTGTCATGATATTTATATGATTCTGAGCCAGTAAACTGTATGTGAAGTGGCAACTTGTTCATATCTACCTCCTGCCATTCTTCAGTTTGCTCTTCAACTGGATCGTCTTGATGGTTGGCCGTTTCAACATCTACCTCATCATCAGATTCAAACGAAGAGTCTGACATACCCTCTGGTTCAAAATCCATGGAAGAAGTCGTTGAAAATAAGCTAATGTCATCTTCACTTTCTTCAAGTACAGCTAAAACTTCGTCTTCGGTCATGGCTTTTCCGTTCCTATTTATACCACTGGGACCGGGATCTGAATCCATGACGAAAATCTGTAATGTAATACATAAAGAAAGTCAATAATAATCAACTATTAAGATACATATGTTTACTTTTTATATGAATGAAATATAACAATTATTACTTACCTCAATAATGACTTCTCAATGCAGTCGTTTTGTCAATATTCCATTGAATAACACGCCCGACTGTTCATTTAGCAATAAAACACTATATGAAATTCAACAATCGCAACGATAATAGATTCAAATTATATTAGAATACCACAGAATAACAAGACTCAGAGTTTCAAGTTGTATATCTGTATAAACCTGATACAAACACATGTAAACGACCAATGGTCCAAAGAAATTAAAATATTAATAACTAGTTCCATACCAATCCAACAGGTGGCAATTGTGTATCAGTCAATTATTTTGTGTTCCCGGTGTGCCATATAACAGTTACAGACCATTAATAGCATGCCACGGCATGCTAGGTTCCATTGAAAAAGCACTAGCCTGAGGATCCACTGTGATTCTCATGGCACACAAGTGAAATTAATTTGAGGAACACCGGTGATCCTCATGGCATCCAACGTGTTAAAAATAAGTAAATATCTGTTCGACATTTTTTTTTTCATAAACCAAATTTAAGGGGTTCATGGGGAGGGGTGAAATTCTGGAAAAAGAAACATTCAATAGCAATATCCCCCGATTGGTTTCATTGGGGGATGTGATACTCGGCATATAAACTCATCATTAAAAATAAGAAGACATGTGTCTGAGGGTTATTCGATGTGGTGTAATTTATGAGGTGAAAAGGGTGAAAAGTGGGGGTTGAAGGATTCCTAACGGAGCGTGTACCTCTTAAACGACATAGGCGAGGAGTTTGGAACTCAGCGGAAAAAAATCCGCATAAAAATAAGTAAATAGGAGTTTGACCGTTTTCTCATAAATTCAATTTAAGGGGCCCATGGGGAGGGGTGAAATTCTGGGGGGAAGACAGGTAATATGTAAAATTATACATGGCCTATGTTGTAGACAATAACACATTACATCTTTTTTGTCTCTTGCTATAATGCGTCTCTAAAAGCCAGGGTAGTTAAAAGGGACGTAAAACCACTAACATTATTATTATTCTCTTGCTATTTCATCATACGACGAATACTTAGGGAGTTATTGATGATTTTGTACTTTTTGGCCGGAATTTTCTAAGTCCCAGGAATGACATAAAAATTGATTCGAATGAAATTTCAAAAAATAGCTTTTTAATACTTTTATTATATTTTTCACGTCTTTTAGTGTCCGAAACGAACATGATATTTTGATGATTTTTTTCGTCCCATGCATTTTTGGTTTCAGGTGATAGAATTATTTTCCACTAGGACCCATGCTTATCTATCTATATAACTAATGTTATAACGGGATTCCAAGTGTAATTGCGGGCGAAGCCGCGGGTAACAGCTAGTACTCAAATAAAGCAATATTATGACATAATTAAAAGAGCCTCAAAATAGAACAACGAAATAGTAATTCTGACATTTATGTGAAATTGTCATGTGATTTGGGCATGTGAGTAAAACTGCTCAGATGTGACGTCGTGTTTGATTGAAACTAGTTGTCATTATTATTGAAGTCCACTAGTGTCCAAAAATTAGGCATAATCACTAAACGAGGCCATACCGCCTGATAGGAATGGCAGACAGATTGCTGAACAAACGGAAGCTGAATCACACACCATACGTACACAACTTGTCCAAAAAGACAAGGTTCTGTTAGCTAAGGTACACCTTTGACAACTAACAAAACAAAGTATGCTGTTAATAGGGTGTATGGTTATCCCTAGCGGCCACACATGCTTCGCAGCGACGTGGCATGCTCTTTATCAGGTGGTCCAAGAGCTCTTGTGGCAGTCGATCCCATTCCTCCGAAAGGGCTATGCGAATGTCTTGGAGGGTCCTTGGTGTAGGCTGACGGGATGTAATTCACATCCCCAATGTTTCCCAGGCATGTTCTATAGCATTCAGATCCGCAGACCTCGATGGCCAGTCCATGAGATGAATGTCTTCCCCAGCCAGAAATTCATCCACCAGAGCAGCGCGGTGCGGTAGGGCATTATCGTCAATTAAGAGGAAGTCTGGACCAACCGGACCTCTGAAGAGTCGAACAAGTGGTCTCAGTACCTCATTCCTACATCTCCGAGCGTTCACAGTGTTCTTCGGACCTCCCATGATGATGTTCAGGTCCGTACGGCCATTCAACATGATGCCGCCTCACACCATGACGCCACCACCACCATACTGGTCCCGTTCCACGATGTTCCTGTGGTTGTATCGACTACCCGGTTCTCTCCAGATTAGTGTGTGACGGGAATCGTTCTGCAAACAGAAGCGGGATTCATCTGTGAAGAGCACATGCCTGCATTCATTCATGGTCCAGTTTCGACGTTGACGGCTCTACAGTAAACGGGCCCGTCTCTGCGCTGGAGTGAGGGGGACGCACACCGCTGGACGTCTGGCAAACAACCCTGCTGTTCTGAGCCTCCGGTACACAGTTTGCCGGGAATCGGCAACCCCTGAGACGGCTGCAAGCTCCGCCGACAATTGTCTTGCAGGTGCACTCGTCGGGCGGTTAAGGCCAGATATCGGTCCTGCTGTGGGGTGGTTACTTTTGATCGACCTGGTACTGGCCTACGACTAACATCTCCTGTGTCTCTAAGTCATCTCCAAAGCCTGGAAATGACACTTAGTGGCACATTCAAGGATACGGAGACTTCGGACTCTGTCTGGCCTGCTTCCAGGCGGACGAGTATTCTACCCAGCAAAACGGGGTCTAAATAGTTTTGTTGTGCTATTATGTTGTCTCGTTCACTACGAGGCTAAACTCCGCTCAATACAACAGGGCAAACATGACTGAGGGACTATGGGGCGCAGGCACTGGCTGTGTTTACCTTGCGGTTACGCCGTTAGTCAATGCAAGGAATACTCTTCTCCTATTCCGAGTGAACACGAAAGGTTGGTAGGTGCATATATCGTGCGATTTGCGGTCTATTTCCTGTTGCCCTGCTTATTCGTAACTTTTGCTTAACTTTGGGACACTAGTGTATATTTACGAACTTTACGCGGAATCCCATATAACAAAGGGTGCACAGGTTGACTCAATGGGCAGCACTTCAGCTCAGGCAGGTTAAAGGAGCAAGTGTAGCCGCTCAGGCGAAAAGTACAGCCTACCAGCTGCTTGCGTGGCTCACATGGGAATGGTCGCGTATCAAAACAAATTTAAGGCAAGCCGTTAACAGTGTAATTGAGGCTACAAATGTATCGTTCTATTCAGTGCATTGGATTCTTCTTCTTCTCCTTCTTCTTTTCCCGGTTCCAGTGATCTGGGTCGGGGCGTGAATCAAGGACCTCCATCCAAGGCCTCGACTCACACACTATCATATTTAGGCTACTTGTACGATGGGTTCACCACACCCAAAGGTAGACAAGGCCCACTTAAGGCTTGAAATTGAATGACTCCCTAGGACTAGGATACCCTGCTACCGTCGGGTCGGATGAGAACAAGTGGTGACCAAGGGAGGCCGACAGGAAAGATAACTGAAAGGATCCCGGCACAAGTAAGTGGAAGCAATGCCAGACTCAGCTGGGGTCCTGTGGTCGCCTACCCACGTTCCACAAGTTGTGAGCCCCTGGGGGTAGTGCATTGGATTATGATGAGGAAACAAATAATTTTGTGAATACAAATAGCATGTGCTAAGTGAATACATTTAATTATATTAATTTATTTAGGTTGTGCGTAAGAAGCAAGTTTATTGTGACATGTGATAGGCTACTTATACCGGGTGATTCAGCAGCCCCTTCAAATATCGTTTGCTGCAATCCAACCAACGCGTGTTGGCAGGAAGGTCGATATTTCCCTGCCTGCGTCCCGTTTGGTACTAATGCAATGCAAGCGTATCCCGCAAATGATACTGAACACTATTATTGTTTCCTCGTATTAGTCTGTAGTCACATCTAGGGAAACATAATAGGGCTCAGTATCGTCTGTAGGATATGCCATCCTCTATCATGGATTCACATAACTTATATTCACTAACGCTCTTAGCACCATGTGTGTTAATCTGATGCAAATTTGGTTTCTATCGGTAAATTGATTCAGACCTATTTCTTATATTCTAGGCAATGCATATAACGCTGGCTCATTATTTATATACACACATCAAAAAAAGTTTTGCATCACCTCGGTTCCAAGAGTTCCGGAACCTTTAAATACAAAGGGAATAGAGATCAACACAAACAACATTTCAGCTCGTTTTATTGCTCATGAGACCCACACATTGCATGTTGTACCATCATACAGCTAGACTTTCAGCATTTGTGGTCCAGATTGCAGTACACACCACTACCTCTAATACCCAGTAGCACGTCCTCTTGCATTGATGCATGCCTGTATTCGTCGTGGCATACTATCCACAAGTTCATCAAGACACTGTTGGTCCAAATTGTCCCACTCCTCAACGACAATTCGGCGTAAATCTCTCAGAGTGGTTGGTGGGTCAAGACGTCCATAAACAGCCCTTTTCAACATATCCCAGGCATGTTCGATAGGGTTCATGTCTGGCGAACATGCTGGCCACTGTAGTCGAGCGATGTCGTTATCTTGAAGGAACGCATTCACAAGATGTGCACGATGAGGTCGAGAATTGTCGTCCATGAAGACAAATGCCTCTCCAATATTCTGCCGATATGGGTGCACTATGGGTCGGAGGATGTCATTCAGGTATCGTAAAGCCGTTTCGGAGCCTTCCATGACCACCAGTGGCGTACGTCGGCCCCACATAATGCCACCCCAAAACATCAGGGAACCACCACCTTGCTGCACTCGCTGGACAGTGTGTCTAAGACGTTCAGCCTGACCAGGGTGCCTCCAAACACGTCTCCGACGATTGTCTGGTTGAAGGCATATGCGACACTCATCGGTGAAGAGAACGTGATGCCAATTCTGTGGGGTCCATTCAGCATGTTGTTGGGCCCATCTGTACCGCGCTGCATGGTGTCGGGGTTGCAAAGCTGGACCTCGCCATGGACGTCGGGAGTGAAGTTGCGCATCATGCAGCCTATTGCGCACAGTTTGAGTTGAAACACGACGTCCTGTGGCTGAACGAAACGCATTATTCAACATGGTGGCATTGCTGTCAGGATTCCTCCGAGCGGCAATCCGTAAGTAGCGGTCATCCACTACAGTAGTAGCCCTTGGGCGGCCTGAGCGAGGCCTGTCATCGACAGTTCCTGTATCTCTGTACCTCCTCCATGTCCGAACAACATCGCTTTGGTTCACTCTGAGACGCCTGGAAACTTCCCTTGTTGAGAGCCCTTCTTGACACAAAGTAACAATGCGGACGCGATCGAACTGCGGTATTGACCTTCTAGGCATGGTAGAACTACAGACAACATGAGCAGCGTACCTTCGTCCTGGTGGAATGACTGGAACTGATCGGCTGTCGTACCCCCTCCGTCTAATCGGCCCTGCTCATGCATGGTTGTTTACATCTTTGAGCAGTTTTAGTGACATCTATGAACAGTCAAAGGGACTGTATCTTTGATACAATATACACAGTCAACGTCTATATGCCGGAGATCTGGGAACCGAGGTGATGCAAAACTTTTTTTGATGTGTGTATATATGTGCTCTGGTGGACAGATCTGATCCCTGGTTAACAGTATGTGTCACATCTCATTACGTTGTGATACGTTATGTCATTAGACTGAATTTTATAAGTTTAAACACGACTACTTTCAAAGATTGAAAAAGAAATAGTCTTATACGAGATAAGTGCAAGCAAGATGTTTGTCTGCCTATCTGCCTGTGTGCGTGTATTCTGCCACTTCCTCAGCTCTTAATTCAGCAAGTTCACGCATGAATGCGCGCATGGCCTTTGGGACAGAAAATGTCCGGTTTCAGGAGGTGAGTAGGTGACAATCACTCGACAACCAGGTTTTATATACTGTAGTTATCATTGGCTTCCCACTTCCAACTACAAGAATATATTGGATTGTAACATCTAATAGACCACAGTAGCTTGCACTCTACTCCTCGCCCAATTCCGTTCACCTTCATTCATGTCATCTCCAACTAAATCTCACTAACCCATTGGGATATTGACAATTAGTTGGGCATTCTGCCTCAAAAGGTTTACGCATGAAACCCACTTACATGTGATCCCCCTCTCCACCCCCACCCATACTCCCCCGCCCCCGCCACCTCCCCTCCCCCTCCCCCTCCCCCCCCCACCCCATCTGGCATCCACTTCCAAAGCAAACAAAGCTCTCACAATATCTAGCATTGTTGCTGTTGATTCTTTAGGACTTTGCGATATACTGATCATGCGGCCCCGTGTACTTCCGTGTGTATAGAAGTTAACTGATAACCCATGTCAATGTGATGTAAGTACTAGTGAGTGTATTTGTAATTGAGATAGGATTTTATAGTGGCAGTGGCCTTACGTTAGGTGCCATCCCATTTGCCTGCTGTAGAAGTAGGAAACCATGGATAACCACTTCCAGGTAGGCCGAGGTAGGAATCGAACTCGCCTCTTCTTAGTTTTTCCTCACAAGGCTTAGTGTACCCCATTTCAGCCCCCAGACCAGAATTAAATTTCGTAACAGAGCCGGGAATAGAACCCAGGCTCCGCGGTGACAGCCAAGAAAGCTAGGCACTAAGCAAAGAGGCGGGCCTCCCGACAATGGCATTTATTTGTAAAGTTCAGCGTGCGACTAGCGCCCGACACATATGCAACCCACTATTCATCGATGACTTCAAGTTGCTTCATGCATGCAGAGCATATACAAATTGAGATGCGACGTTTGTGAAGGAAGAACATGCACTGTATTGCGCTGTATTGAAATGGGATGAAACCACATCACCGTTTACCACTCTTCATCTCCGGACCAATGTCCGCGGTTTTTCGTAAACCCGATGGATGTGTATTTGTAAGGCGCCAGCAAGGCGGAACAACGCACATAAGTGAATCCAATTAACGGATATTCCGTGAGTTTCCGAGCATGTACAGCCTGTTCCGATTAGACACGGAACTGTAAAATGGGTGGCCTACCCACCCGCAATCGGCTTGAAATCTGCTCGCAGCGCACTAGCAACGGGGCTGAGTTCGATTTGACTGATTGTCGCCTTCTTATGCAGCATTCCAAAGAATTTTGCTCTTTTAAAATATATGTACACAGGCTTCACAATAAGTTTGAACGATTTATGTTTCAGAATTTATTATTTTACACTTCATGGCTTTCGCAGAGCATTTCTATAAAATAAAATGTTATTGTTCAACATAGTATACGAGGCACGTCCAGAAAGTAAGTTCCGTTTGGTAATAAAATTAAATTGTGTACAGATACAGAAAAATTATTTTTGCACAACATTCTACACCTTTTAAACTATTTTTACACATAACTGCCGAACTTTTGCAGGCATTTGTCATAGCGTGGCATAAGTTTTTGGATACCTTCTTCATAGAAGTTTACCGCCGACCCGTTGTCGAGAGTGAAGACTCCCCTGTAAGATATCCTACTGTTTGGCCACCACTGTTAGGCAAATTGCGTGCTTACCAGGAGAACTGCGTATGTTTAGGAGTTCTCCTGACCACATACGCAATTTGCCTAACAGTGGTGGCCAAACAGTAGGATATCTTACAGGGGAGCCTTCACTCTCGTTAACGGGTCGGCGGCAAACTTCTATGAGGAAGGTATCCAAAAACTTGTGCCACGCTATGACAAATGCCTGCAAACGTTCGGCAGTTATGTGGAAAAGTAGTTTAAGAGGTGTAGAATTTTGTGCAATAAATAATTTTTCTGTATCTGTACACAATTTAATTTTATTACCAAACGGAACTTACTTTATGGACGTGCCTCGTATTACCTCACAATTTATTTTGTGTTGTATTTTATTTACAACACAATGTATTGCTTTTTAATCCAATACTACAAAATGAGATACAATTTCGAAATGATTTGTTACAAAATTGAGTTTAATTAAGAATAAGTTTCAACGATTTCTATTTCAGAACTATTTACCTGTAACAATGTACTGTAAAATGATAGAACGACGAACACAGGCAGTTTAGTCTTACTTCAAAGCAGCTGCACTAGGCTACATTTTGCTGAGAGCCCAAAAAAGCATTATTATGAGAACCTAACATTCTGAATCGACGAACAACGACGACAACCACCACTTTATTGATCCAGTGAACTATTTGAGATGATGTTAGTGCTTGGTGAATGGCAACAAAATTATCATGAGGTCTCCAGGGTTTATGCTACTCGCGATCCAGCAAGGCGGCATCTGACTGCAGGACAAATCCATCGTTTTGATGAAACTTTGAGGCAAACTGGCAGTTTTTATAGGTGAAGAGTTAATCGCGGTGGTCGCAGAACACCCCCTGGAATGATTGCTGCGATTGGTGACAACGTTGCACTTGATCGCCATTCTAGCACACGGGCTGTAGGCCGCGATTTAATTATCACCCATACCGTGGCGCATCGAGTTTTGAAGAAGCACCTAGCCTGGCGTCCATGGAAGCGACACACCGTTTAAAAATTGTTAGACGGGGATCCAGCGCGTAGGATGGCGTTCTGCGACTGGGTAGTCGATATGGTAAGTCGCGACATGCTATTAATGATTAATACACCAAAAACAGAAGTTATCTCAAAGCTTTAGAGGCAAGACGTCTTCCAAAATCCTCTGCTAACATCCTCTTAACATAAGTCGATTCTTATCATATAACCAATATTGACGTCTCATTTTGAGAGGATTTTTCTCGTTTCCTTTTCATGCTCTTGGGTAATTTTTCCCTCTTTTTTTCGTCAACCAAACAAATGTAATATTTTAAAATTATTTTTAACGACTTTTCTTTTCTTCGTCTCTTTTAGGAGGATAACCAAGCTCCTAACTATTGCCCCTTTTTAAGAAGGATCATGTGGACGGATTAGTGCTGCTTCGACAGTAATGGTGATATCCACAGACGGAATGAACACCACTACAGCGACGTGAACCCTAGGAGCACCAAAGTCACAGGTGCTCTGGAAAAACTCATTTTTTCAATTTTCCAGATTTTTTTCCAGCCGGTAAACGTGTATTAACACCCAGAGGGAAATGAAAAACAAATCTGTGTTGAATATGTCAATTCGACGCCTTTGTCACTTTCATATCTTACGTTCTCTGGCCTGTCAAACAGGCAAAGTGATCTAAAATTGCCATGACTATTACTCTCTCACTAAAATGAACCGTTTTCTTGGTTTTAAAGGGCCACTTTTCAGTTAATGTGTGTTCAGCAGTCTTGGGAGATGGAGTGATTGGTCCCATCTTCCTAATAGAAATAGTCACAGCAACGTCCTACTCTCGTTTTCGAGAATATGAACTCCAGGTCTTCTTGGATGATTTTACATTGGCGGAGTTGAACAACATGCTTTTTCAACAAGATGGTCATCCAGCGCACTCCTCCAGACTGGCGAGAGAAGTTTTAAACCGTTTGTTTCCTGGCCGGTGGATAGTAATTGGCGGATTTATAGAATTCCCACCACGTTCATCTGGTCTGACCGTCCTGGATTTCCTCATTTGGGGCTACGTCAGGTCGAGAGTATTTTTAAGATCACCACAAACACCCGAAGAAATGGAGCTCGTCATTACCGAAGAATTTGCGGAAATTACTCGTCAGATGTTGTCCAACGCAAGAGAGAACTTCATACGACGAGTGGCCCTCTGCTTGGAAAATGATGGACGCCACTTCGAACACCTTATGTAAATGTCCATTTGCAGTAGATGTAACGTCTGTGATAAAGTAACTTTTTTTAGTCGCATCAAAGACTGATTACAATTTTGTAACAAATCATTCCCAAATTCGTTCTCGTTTTGTGGTATTGGGTTTAAAAGCAATAAATTGTGTTGTAAATAAAACACAACACAAAAATGCATTGTGTTGTAATAAACTAAGTTGTAAAATAAAAATTTATTTCATAGAAATGCTCTGCAAAAGTATTAACAGAAGCGTAAAATAACAAGTTCTGAAACAGAAATCGTTCAAACTTATTGTGAAGTCTGTGTAAATATATTTTGAAAGAGCAAAATACTTTGCTATGCTGCATAATAAGGCAACAATCAGTGAAATCGAACTCAGCGCCGTCGCTAGTGAGTTGTGAGCAGATTTCAAGCCAATTGCGGGTGGGTAGGCAACCCATTTTACAGTTCCGTGTTGAATCGGAACAGGCTGTACTGCCGACATTCACTAAGCTCTGTGGGAATTCTCAAGGATTTGAGTGCCAATATCACGGGGTTCAATTATCAATTCACGCAAGCCACCGTCTGTTGTCTCAGATTATGTATTTAGACTCCGGTCCTTAAAGTCCTGAGTTCTTCACCAACCTCAGCTATCCCAGAAATGGTTTTCTCTGGTTTCCCACTTCTATTCAAGGCAAATGTCGGAATGATTTATAACATTAAGGCTACGACCACCTCCTTTCCAATCCTACTCTCAATCACAAATATTCACACTACTACAGACACTACAATAACACGGGTTACAATACAAATCCCACTTGCACGCGGATGAATGACCATGAAGTCGCAAGCCCCTATATGAATCATCAACATCAAAAGTTCATTTCACTTCATTCCTGGTCCCGTGGAAACAGATGTAGTAACATAATTGTATATTCAGTATGTATACCTACTGTAATTTCAAATTTCGTCTGTGAAATTTCGTTTCTAGGTAACTAATGTTAGCTCTTCTTGTCGTGATTGAATCCCTAGTCGACTCATTAGCTACAGTAGTGGGTACAAAATAGGCTTTGGTTATCAAATATACGAAGAACTTACGGACTTGCCCTCTGTGTCACGAACATCATTCCCAAGCCCCTAATTGAAACATAAAAGAATACAACTCGAGCCAGTGCAGACCATTGGTGTTGTTAATTCAATTGAGAGGATTGGGACATATTGGTCATCAGCCCCATGTAGTTGGCTGTTTGTTGATCGTGTCTGATAACCTCTATTTATGTGATGACTGTAGTAGTGTGTGTAAATGTATTAGGGGCAGGGATGGAGTAGGTGACCCGGGACTTGAAATAAGATACTATCCCAGCATTTTCCGTAGTGAAAGATTTAACTACGTTGTGGGGTAGTACAAACCAATTATTGAGCGTGTGCCTCACAATTATTTGATCTCTTTTCATTCCATTCCTGACCCAGTCGGAGACTGGAAGCAGGCTGTGGATTTTCATTTTCACATGATAAAGTCTATCACAGAAGAGTCAGTTTGTATTATAACATGAAATGACTTTACACATCAAAAGCCCACAATACCCCATTAATTATATGAAATCATTGCGTTTTATATAGAACGATATACTGTATTATTAATACTTGTATTCAGCAACAATAATAACGTGCCTTTTTCCATCGCAACCGTAGAAAGCGAATCTTTTCGCAAATCTAATATCACGCCTGGGCTACCCTGACGAATAATGAGCCTATGCAAGAGGTACAGTAGTCTACTTCCCATCTTATACGTTTCATTACAGAGTTTAAACATTTAACTCATAGAGTTATTTGCTGTTATTATTATTTAGCTCCATGTTCTTGGATGTGTCAAGAATGTGGGTGATAACCTGTGTTATTGTGGTGCCCGTAATCGTGTGTGTATTTGTGATTGTTGTGAGGATTGGGAAGGAGGCAGCCGTAGCCTTAATTGAGGATCCATCTCGGCATTTGCCTGGGATAGAAACGGGGAAACTACGGAAAACCACTTACTGGTTGGCTGAGGTAGGAAAAGAACCCACCTCTTTTCAGTTCTGCTGCACGAGGCTGAGTGAGCCTGTTCTAGCTCTCAGACCAGAATTAAATGTCTTGGCAGAGCTGGGAATCGAACCCGGGCCTCAACAGTGACAGGTAAGATTGATAGCCACTGTGCCACGAGGTAGTTGTACGTGTAACTGTAGTAGAAGAGTGTATTACAAGTGATTCTATGCTCCTCCTGACAATCGATTGAAGCTCGGAAACTGAAAACAGTGGTGAGTCTCCTCTGAGACATCGTGTATCGCACGTGATTAAAAGTCTCGGATACATGAGGCACACAGCAGGACAATCCACAACACAGCGTGAAGTCCCTTTAATACAAGATTCTCTTAGTTCCCGTAGATTGAAAACCAAGCGTGGTTATCGTTTGTTCGGCAGCACATAGGCACATAGGGATGGCGTAGGCAGCCCGGAGGCTGCTTGGATCCACAAAAAGTGCCACCATAGTGTATGTGGGCAGAAACCCACAAAAACCAGGGAACACTATAATGAGGCGTACTAGGCAAGGTGAGGAGTGAGGTAGTTTGCTATTGCTTTCCTCACTGAGTCGATACAGCAATACCAACCCTATGAGTAGAACCATTCACAGCATCTACAGGCACTAGCTGTGCCCCTAGAGTACTCGGCACCACTCATAACTCAGTAGCTTCCATATAATTACAACCATAAATGAGACAGAGACATCGGTAAAAAGCCACATGTTATACTCTAGCCTGTGCCAACAGACAAATGCAAATGTACTACGCCCATCAAGAGATGGCAAAGAGGAAATGTAAGCGTCCGGGATTTATAAACACAGTATGTGTTTTATACAGAAAGGAACAACAGATAAATACAGCACGTTTTTGTCGTACATTATGTATAACTTGAAGAACTTTGCCTTCATTGAAGGCAGCGATGGCTCCCCCAAATGAGCGTGGAGGCTTACGAGACAGTTATTTACAAAACCGAGGCTTTCTACTACAAAACCTGACCACTTATTGTTTCTTTTTTTTCTGTGTGTGTGAATAATATACGACTGTAACCCCAGAATGTTACAGATTACATCGCGAAATGAATAATGCTTGATTTGTAGTTTGTGAAACCAACTAGCGTAGCCGTAACCACATCTTATGCGCAGCTGAGGATAATCGGAATAATTTGCTCTACCATAATGATTAATTGGTATTCATAAAAAACGAAGATGATGTATTCCAAAAATAATGAAATACGTTTAACAAATACCGTTCCTGAATTCAAGTACACCTGTACACGCTGGTAACATCAGCAACTAAAATGACTGTACAAAATATATTTCTGTCAAACTCACCCATAATAGTAATCATAAGTAACGCAATAGAAGCTTCAACAAAAGTGGAAACATGTTAAGCTAATATTTCCATTTAAATCTCATTCAGGTAATTGTCTTCTCATGTTTTCTACTTCAGGTGGAAATTACATCTTCTACTCGAAACCCTTTCCAAATAAAAAAAGACAAAATCTATTCTCTGTTGATATGGAATAATCGTCAAATTTCTTTCTAAGGTCTCAGATATTTTTTACAGTTCCTGGCCACTAAAATTGATACTCCAAATGTATATCATATTGATAAAACTTCTTGCAAGCAATGTCATGAACAAAAGTTAATTTTCTTTTGAAAATAAATATGAATAGATCTAGAAGTGGTACAATTTAATATCTCAATTATACAGCAAGCTTCCAGAGAATAACTCGGAGTAAAGTTTACCTCGTCTCAGAAACGAGGCCATAATTACTTCAGAAGACCAGTAACTGTGCTCAGCTTCACACTACCGTCAAATTATGAAACTATTTTTAATCTCTATGCAAATAAACAATAACCGTGGTTCAATGCCGGCACTAATCTGCCGCCAAGTAATCAGTGCAAATCGTGGTTCAATGCTGGCACTAATCTGCCGCCAAGTAATCAGTGCTATCACTACTTTGCAGTAGTCGACTTATAAATTTGAAATTTGAAAATTCACAAATGCAAATACTACAATTGCTAAATATTACATTATATTTACATTTATGATGATGATAACTTAAATTGTATGTCTATCTTCAAATTGAAATAAACACAGGGAAATGGCAGGGTTCAGAACGATGGAAATTTCCAAAACTTTACACACATCATTCGCCACACAAACCCCATGGCGCTGTCGTGTGTTTCATGAGTTCTCAGAGAGCCCTGATCAGTGTCACCGAGTTAACTGTTTTGCAGCTAACTATGTACATTTATGCGTTTATTTAGGTAAGTTGCATTTCTTTTTAAATTCCCATCAGAAACATGTATTGCAGCTTTTGTTTTAGATTCGTATAGCTATTGAGCCTAGATAGTTTCCCTTTGTTAACATAGGAGTTTCTGAACGTCATCACATTTCGGTGTGGAATCTGCAGATATTACTGAGATAAGCAGTTTGTACTAGTGCTAATATGTATATGAGGACAAAGAGTTTAATACTGTCGTTGGTGAAGGTTTCTATACACTTGTACCACTTTCTGATATTTGTGCATTGATTTTAGTTGTTTGGATAAAATAAAACGTCCCCTGTGCTTACTATTTCGCTTTGGTCGTTCATGTATTAAGTTTGCAATGAAGAACTATTCAGGATACATAAAATCAACATGTTTTTCAGAGTTTCGCCTCAGGGGGAAATTTCTTATACAACGCTAAAGCAAGAAGAAGAAAATAATGTCCAAGAACTAGTTAAGGTGTAGAAGGAATATTCCTACCAACGCATAATTTTATTGGTTCGGTTATCAATGCTTCCCGACTTGTACAATTTACAGTCATGTAAATATTGTATTTTTAAATACGAAAGGTAACTTCTAATAGATGTGATCCACTACAAAGAAACTTTCTCAGTCCGCACTTGGTAGGTTGTATGCTACAAGTGATTTGAAGACTTACCGTATCACGGTCAGCATGACGAGATGTATGTGGCTCGTAAGCCAACGTGACCAGAGCGCGCAGAAGTTACGGGCGCACTAGGGACAACGTGCGTCGCGCGAGGTGATGAGCCACCGACGTCGACCAGCGCAGGCGCGTCCAGTTGGTACAGCGAGAGATGCTGAGCAAGCAAGATATCTATCGCCCCAGCTAACATCACCCATAAGTTATACTACCACACGTACTCATCACTTGAGCCAAATGGTGCTTCGTTGACAAACATGTATAAACATTTTAGTAAAAACACTACTTGGCGATTTTGTTCATGAAAAGAAACACATTCAACCTTCAGGCTACATGCATTCTTTCATAAAAAAGGACATTTCGCTTGGAAATATTGATGATAGCTATCACTGATTTAAAGCGATTAACTTTGCAGCAAAATTTGGAAGAAATTGAGGCAATTGGTAATGGGGGAGCATAGTGGCACAGCGGTTAAGCTGTTTGCCTCTCACCAAGGTGGACCGGGTTCAATTCCTGGTCAATGCACGTGAGGTTTCCGAAGTGAAATGTCATGTCCTGTGGTACGGATTCTACGTAAAATGGAGGTCCCGTGCCTCATAATCGCAAGATTAATGGTCACGTAAAACTACAAGCGCCCTTCCTTTATAAAAATGTATTGGTAATAACGTACTCCAAGCTCTGCTAGAAACCTGTAATGCTTTTCATATTCGGTAGCGTGGACATTGTTGTTTTCGAAGTCCAAGACCACGTACTCGGTTTTGGCTCAGTCCAATGGCATATAAAGGAGCATTAATACGACAAAATCATGTCAGTAGATTTACCAGCACTTTAAACACCCTCTCCCGTGCAAGGTTCTGCCACTCCGGCGTCAATAAGAGGAATGTTTACCTATTCATTTATTTATTTATTTTATTTGTCTTATTTATTTCAGTTATTTTTATTTATTTATTTATTTATTTATTTATTTATTTATTTATTTATTTATTTATTTATTTATTTATTTATTTATTTATTTATTATTTTGAGACAAAAAACAGAACAACGTTGTTAAATGTATGGATATAGTACTGAAGGGTTATAGCAGACATCCTGGTATGTCATGCATCAGTTGGCAGCTTGATTGCTCCTATGCAGACCACGCAGTAACGATTCGCTTTCAAGGTGCATGTGGACTTCCCTGATACACAGTAGTTCAATGTTCTTATAACTGTTCTCTCCAGTCGTAAGTATATATGTTTTAAGCAAATATTTCCAGTTGTAACTACTTATACCTTCATCAAAAGCCAATATAATTACTTCCGCTCGCTTTTACTGCAATTGGCTATGTAACAGTCAATGGTCTAACCAACAAGGTGCTAGGATATGTTAGGTTCGTGGTATCAATCACAGTGAGTGGGACTCAAAGCTCGTAAATGAGGTCACTCCGATCTGATGAAACGTGGCGCACTTATAGGTCAGGTCATCAGAACAACATCCATGATGTTCTTTTGACCTCAAATTTACACTAGGTTAAACGGAGTTAAACGTCACGTAAAATTAAAAGCTTGATCTAACTGATCTAATATACATGTTTTATAGCTTTCTGTTCAAACTGAACTGCTGTTACGTCTAGACGTAAACTTAGTGGCATTGGTCACATAACGCCATAGAACAGTGAATATTCCGGAGAAGGAACAACGCACAAATTCTGAGATTTCGTGCAGTTACCTTATTGATTGTTTATTAAAAATTTCCAGCCGGTCAACACGAATTGTGCCCAATGACCTTACATTAGATGGCAAAACAAGTATTTATATGCCCTTACACGAAAAATAATACAAAAGATATTTAACACAATATAACACGCTTCTATGTACAGAAAATATTTATTGATTGGTGCTTTCCGATATAAATCCCTCTACTATAAATAAAATTCACATTGTGAAACACAATTGGCTTTCACGGCCAGTGAATTAAAACTCAGCAATTGTTCTAGGTTTGTGCCGTATCATGTGTAAGGTACAATATACCATCTTTTTGAAAGCCTCCATAGGGAGGTTAAGGCTGCTTGAGCATTTAGTTCTCGCAGTAAAGTGGTGCAGTTGCACTCTATATAAAGGGAGGAAGCGCGCAGTTCACAGGGTCCGGGCGGGGACACCAAGAGCCCGCTCATGCGGCAGCTTGGTGTCCTAGGCGAAACCCCACACAAGACACGGCACAATCCTAGAAACATTGCTGAGTTTTAACACTTTATTTTGTTTGTATAAAAATAATCCTACCATAAAATTCATTCAGCAGACGCTCATTCAGTTAGTAGTTTTCGTTTCCTATAACTTCAGTTTCTCTCTTACCATATATTTAGAAACAAAAGTCATGTTAACAATCGAATGAACTCAATACGATACGGGTTTCCTCATTAGTGGATGAATTAATACCGTTTTATATTTGTCGAAAGTAAGAATGAGGAATAGTTTACATCCCAGGGTTACAGAGTGTTTTGACGCGACACGTGCGGTGGCCTGAGTGAGTCTGATTTTTCCCTTAAACCAAGGTGATCAACGTTTTGACCACTTGGTACTCTGAATATGCAGGGTACCTTGCTTGCGTCTTACAGATCATTATGTCATCGTCCAACCTGGCTACGTACCATCGGTTAAAAACGGTCCTTTTCAGAACAAATAAAGAATCATTCATTGGAACAGGTACATATGCGGTTATAGTACATCCACTGTAAACTGCATTAAGCGAAAAAACATGTACCAGCACGGGGATCGAACCTGGTACCCGACAGCTTACCTGACGCAACAGCAGGAATGCATGACTTAGCCACCTTAGCTACCAATAGCCATAGCAATTTTCTGGCACGTATTGAATCTAATCGTAGCCCCCATAGACACCTGTCCAAACGTAATGTGGTTTTATTCTTACGTTAGCTGTGGTCGTTTGAAACGTACATTGTACAGTAGTTGAGGTCTTTGAAATAATACTACCGCTAATGATTTCTACTATATTCGCAAGCATGAATTCAACGGTAAATTTGTATTAAGGCCGTGAAGGAGCAGGTACTAATGTTTTTAGGATGACTATGATAAACGCGTTAGTTGGGATGCCTTCCTCCAAAACAATAGGGGGTTGGTGAACCGTTCTGTATATATAGTACTGTTTGTAGAAAGTGAAACACCCAGATGAAATGGTTGGAGACACTCCCAGAACAGGGGTCGTGCAGGCCCACGGTACCATACTGTGCCCGTTTAGACCGAAGTCCAACGACCAAAAATCAGTCAGCACGAGAATCTAAACATCTCAGGGCGCCATATGGGTTAAAGTTCCAACAATAAACAAGATCTAAAAATACTTGACTGATTTTCGGCTCGATGCAACAATAAGGATAGAAAGGAGACTTTGAAAATATCACAATTCCAAAATAATCTCATTTTATTCACAATTTTTTTTTCGCTATCGTTTTAACCTCCAGCATTTTACCCTCTACCGCCACGGAGGGCAGTGTCCTGGAGCTTGAGACTCTGAGTCAGGGATACAACTGGGGTGTGTGACCAGCACTACGCCCAGGCGGCCTCACCTGCAAAGCGAACAGGGGGCCTGATGAAGGGATAGGAAGAGTGGGACGGTTAGGCAAGGAAGTGGTAAGGAGGCGGCCGTGGCCTTATAGTAGGAACCATCCCGGCATTTGCCCGAAGACGAAGTGGGAAACCACGGAAAACCACTTCGAGGATGGCTGAGGTGGGAATCGCACCCCCTCTACTCATTTGGGCCACCCGAGGCTGAGTAGACCCTGTTCCAGTACTCATACCACTTTTCAAATCTCGTGGCAGAGCCGGGAATCGAACCCAGGACCTCCGGGGCGGCAGCTAACCATGCTGACCGCCACGCTACGGAGGTGACTAATTTAAAATTTGACTCTAAAATAATGTCATAAAAGCATTGAGAATGCTTGAAAATTCATACACTTTATATACAAAAACACAGAATCATCAACACATGAACAATGTTGGATTTGAACCAAAGCCAGAATAGCAGTCCGGTTGACTTCGCCCAAATTATTTTTATATACAACAGTAGGATATTCGGGGCAAATTAAATCGTCCAGCCTGAATCCTACTTGAAGAGCATTCACTTGATGAATGAAAATTAATATTTAACTGTGTCACTTGTTGTCAAAATCACTTTGTTTATGAGTTCATTTCTTTAAACGAAAAACTATCACTTTCCAGGAATCATTATTCAAAATTGGTACATTAAATATCATAGCCATGAAATCAACACAACAATATCGATTTGTCGGACATCTGAGCGTCATTAAATAACAATATTTAAACATTATGAGCATGGATTCGAAGAACTTCGATGGTGAGCAGAAACTTTATTACATCATCTGTTCTCGATCCGAAAATAACAATTATGAGTGCATGACTCAACTAGAAATTCATGGTTCAAAAAATATTAACCAAAACTTTACATTAGATGTTAACTAAATAATCCAAACATTGAACTTTCATATAATTGAAAATATTATTCTGAAAATTGTCATCAAAATAGCAACAAATACTATTATCAAAATTGTAATTCTTTTCTTCTGAAGACTACGAAAATATTAATCTTTACAAAATATTTTATTTTACAATATTTATAACTTCAATAGGATCACAAATATCCTTGAAATGGTAGTGGATGTTCATTAAATAACAATATAAACTTTAGCACCGGCCCATTCTATTTATGTGTCAATAGTCACCTGATCAAATTTTGTATTTGACAAACGGTAAGGTATCATAGAAATTAAAGGCTTATCTACAATAAACTCGGGTTGACAAGTACTGGGAAAATATCCGTAGAACACGAGAATCAAATGTGAAAAATAACTGTGATGGTTGCATGAAATAACCATTGGTTATCAAATTCGACGAAAGTGTGATTCGTAATTATTATTAACTTCCATATTTTTCCAACATATTTTATAAAAGCCATCTAACCCTAACAATGGTTGATGCTTCACGTAACGACGATTTCATCCCTGCGACTTAATTGCACAATTTGAATGTCAAAATTCAACTATTTCCACACACAACATTTCTCCTCATATTATACATTATTATGATAACCAAGCCCTTGCTTGTTATCCAAACTGGAAGACTAGGAAGCTAGTAAGCTCCTCAAATGAGTTTACTACAAATTTCACCATCACATTAAATCTTAGTATTTTTATATCGTGTCTACTCATGGTGGTTAGGATCCGTCGATACTAGACCTCCCCTTTCAGACAGAACTAGAGGTGAAGCCTCTAGCTTAATATACAAGTGAACTTTTACTAGGTAGAAACAAATGGGACATCAAAAAAGAAAACAGCTAATAGAAACAGTTTGCCAAATAAAAATGACCTTTATTTATAATTTGTATAAAGATCAACAATAACATCAACCTTAGAAACAGGTAATAGAAACTCTATAGGCACCAACCAACAACATTTGAAAAACAATGAATAGACTTTAAATTCTCATGAAGTATAAATTAACAAATTAACAAGAGATAAGAATAAGTTAACCATTTTATGGTTGAAGGTCGCTAGGTAGAATAATCCTAGCATAATTTACAAAATTAAGGCTGCTTGCAAATTTACAAAATTAAGGCTGCTTGCAAATGCAGGGCCAAAGTCATAGGATAATAACTTCATTGCTCAATACGAGCTTCAAAGAGTGACTAGAAATAGAAATATGCCTGGTTAGCATGCTTTGGTTTAAATGAAACAATATCGTCAACCATCAGTAAGATCGACAAGCACCAGGGGAGTAACTTACATCCCGCAAGTCGTTTCAAACAAGAGAATTTGTTTAAATAAGTTATAGCAAACATGCAAGAAAACAAAAAGTAATTGTTTTAACATACCGTAGTTTTCACTTTAAAAGGGCAAAGTACTTGCGGCCACGCTAAACAAATAAGTTAGGTTAAGTTGAACATGGCAGATACACTTTGCAATTTGGAGGTTAGAGTTTGCACTTAACTTGCTTGGGCAGTTCTTTGAGAGATTTCCATAACGGGAACACTTTTTGCTCACTTTTGTTTCTTTCGAAATGTTGGAGATTGTTTAGCACTGAAGATAAATGCCACTTTGAGTAGATGCTGTCAAAATTGATGATTGCAGTAGGCCAAATATCGACACGTTGTCGATGTAGAAGAATTCGGTAGCGATGACAAATTGAGTTGGACTAGCGATTTAAGGCAATGTGCCAGCACTTCAGCAGAGAAGCAATTTTGTAGAGTTTGTGCAGAGACGATCTTCATGACCCTTATTTTTAGAAGTTCTTGGAGTATGTTGTCATGTTTGAAGATAGCGACGGTTGCCGAGTCGTTCTTTCATTGGCATGATCCAATTTCAGCACGTAGTTTCTCGTAGTTTCACGCAGATGGTGAAGACAGCCGAAACAATTGAAGAGTGAATGGCGAAGAAATGGCGAAGAAATGGCAATTGATGTAGGCAGCGTTCAGGCTTTATACCGGCGATCACGCGGGTTGCGTGATGCAGACAGGTGACGTCGGCCAATCCGAGAGCGTGGAGAATTCTCGAACGATGCTGAAGGCTAATCACAGTAAGGGGCCAACTGAAATGAACCTCGTGACCAACATTACTTCCGGAAATCATTTACAGTATCATGGAACACGTGCGAGCAAGTACAAATTGAAAGAAATGGAATGACATGACAGGTAAGAGGTTATGTTATAAATCCAAATAACTAAACTTTGTAATATTCACTGAAAAGTGAACACATGGTCAAACGTTTCATAAAATGACGTTACCCAAATAATTTATTATTTATATAAACTCTAGCAAACCCTAATTTATACATACAGTTATCTTCCCATTGTGATAACCTTCCGTGTCTCTACATGATTTGACTGTATAACGCAATTATTAAATTCTTCCAATATTATTCTGTTATTTCAGAATGTGGACGTTCGTCTAACCACTAACCTTCGGAAATACAATGATAGAAGATCTGATGTTCATGTTGTCCCTAGGTGGAGTTATTCATTCTCCAGACAGCGCTATGTACTGCTGGTCCCAATGTCGGCTAAGTGATCTTACCAAGCAAGAATGGTATTTAGTAAAGTACTGATATGATGCCGTGGTTGTTCTTTCTGTTACCAAGACAATGCTTGCCTCTGGTAGTTGGAAGTAAAAATACTCCAAAATAATTGAAAGTGGATTGTGTAGACTAAGTCTACCATATGTCCGTCTGCAGTTGGATTTTACCAAGTGTTGACTGCATGATAATGTCTATCACTTGAAATGTAACCTTCGAAAAATAAACTATGTTCCACTGTCTGAAAAATATACTAACACCTTCGACTATTACTTGGTCCAATATTTTAAAGTCATAAGTAACGTAGTACCATTAACCATGTACTGTTGAAAGATTCACTCGGCGAACTATCAGCGAAGAGTTTAGCGACCATGCGCTCCGAAGAACTGACTGTGTAGTCTCAGCGACCGTGCGTTGTGAAGAAGTGAAGTATTGAGTGCTGCTGGGCCCGTAATTTATACTGTTACAGAGCTCTCCTCTGACGTCAAAGCGGAATAAGTCCTCTATCATTAAACTGCTCATATCTCGGCTTCCAATGATCCTATTTTCTTCTGATATGGCTCATTCTTCTTCTTTTTCCCGTGCCAGTAAAATGGTATGCCTTCCAAGATTCTATCCAATCGGGAAATATTTAATACAAATATAGCCTCGATTATGACGCGGCACGCGTCACTAACCTTTCTGTTGCCTGCATATTCCTTCGATTCCAATCTAGAACAAATGTCGCGCGCTATTCATACCTTCCGCCTGGAACTTAGGATATGTGCCTGTAATCACCAATCTGCAAAAGTGGATTTGGGCACAATACAAAGTGATTGAAATCGCAGAGAGATTGCGTGCATATTTCCCCACCACGGCCCTCTGTCGTGGGACCTGAAAGGTCAGTATTCCGCACAGCTCTGTCGGCATGGGGCCGTCATACAAGTGGAAACGTGTAAGCAAGTGCAGTGATACCTCGCCGACGTCACAGGGTGGACTATCAGCTTGTGAGTGCGGTAGAACGCGACAGAATGATTGGGCTCCGGGAGGCGGGTCTGTCGTTCCGGAACATTGCGGCTCGTAGAGGGCACGCTGCGTCAACAGTAAGGCGTATCTGGATCCAGTGGAGAGGGGAGGGCCGTACACAGCGACGACAGGGTATAGGGCGACGCAATGTGACCACAGCGCGAGACGACCGCCATCTTCTCCGCATGGCCGTATCGGACAGAACAGCGTCGTCCTCGGTGTTGGCTCGACGTTGGAGCACTGCAGCAGGGGTGGACAAGTCTGCGTCAACGGTGCAGCGCCGTCTTTTGAGGGCTGGAATGGTAGCACGCATGCCACTGCGTCGGCTTCCATTGACTGGAAACCACCGACGCCTCCGACTACAATGGGCACGTGCACGCCGACACTGGCAGGCTGAGTGGCGAGATGTAGTGTTTTCGGACGAGTCCCGCTTCAACCTGTCCTACAGTGATGGCCGCATACGCGTTCGACGCCACCGTGGAGAACACAATCAGGCAGACTGTATTTTTGAGCGGCATAGCGGACAAACACCAAGTTAATGGTTTGGGGCGCAATTGCCTATAACAGGCGATCGCGCTTCGTACGTCTTGTGGGCAATCTGAACAGTGACCGCTACATCAGGGATGTTTTACAGCCCGCGGCACTGCCCCTCTTGCAGGCCGTTCCACAGGCCATATTTCAGCAGGACAATGTCCGCCTGCATGTGGCGAGGAATGCGCAAGCCTTCTTCGCAGAACGACGGATAGCTCTGCTTCCCTGGCCTGCCCGTTCGCCTGATATGTTGCCCATCGAACATGTCTGGGATGTGGTCGGTCGGCAACTTGTTCGTTCAGGTCCACCTGCCGCCACTGTTAATGCTTTGTGGACGCGCCTACAAACCGCGTGGGACGATATTCCCCAGCAGCGTATTCAAGCTTTGTATGATTCCATGGCACGGCGTCTAGCGGCTCTGAGTGCAGCACGTGGTGGCGCGACGACGTACTGAAGATCGACGGTCAACATGCATGTACCGGACTGTCCTTCTAGTCAGTAATGTATTGCCATGTCCCTAATCTGTGGTATAAAGTGCAATGTGATCACATCTCTTGTTCTTGGTGTTTCACTTTCTACAAACAAAAGTGTATTTTAATGGTTTACCCAGCATAAGCTTCAAAGGTGCATGGACGGGAGGTTTTTCTTTGACTCGATTCACTGAAATCGTTACTGCTTGGTATTCTTTGGCCATAAATGAATGTTTTTCTACAGAAACGTTCCTCGAGGAATCCTTTACAGAATGCCGAAAACCACATCAAAATCCATCCAGTGGTTCCCGAGATTGCCCATTACATCCAAGAATCGGGGACTTTGTTTTATACTATGTTGAGATATTCTGTGGCTGAGTGGCGCACTGGTCTTCAAAACATAAAAGCTTCACTCAGATCGATGGCAGGGTCTTTAAGTGTAACAGCCTCGTGTCAGTAGAATCTTGTTTATCCTCTAACACAAATACTACAAGCAACCTAACACAATAAGTTGTAAGAAAATAACTAAACTGTAATGTTTTAAATCCTTGGGCCATAATTATATTTTAAGGAAATCGAAAGAAAGATTAATTTAACTCAAGATGTTATTATGCTGTTGTGCATTTCAAAGAAGTTTAGAAATGATCACATGTGTTTTGTAAAATTGAGTGGGACGAGTCCCCCACTGTTGAGCCCGTAATACTACACTAATTATTTGATGATTTCAATTACTGGTTATTGCAATAATTATATACTGTATTTTCAGGAGAAAAGGATTTGATGTCAATTAAATAAAACTCGAGAGAGCTATTAATAATTTTCGAGTAAGTTTCGGCTAACATCAAATATATAGAAGAGGAAGAGAGAAGTGAATTTTATATTTTAAATAAACCAGAGATGGCATTGGTGCAGTCAAAAGAAGATTACAAATCCATTAGCAAATGAAGAGTTCGGCCACAACAAAAGTATATAAAGGGAAATTATAAAAGGGATGCCGATAGTCAATCATTCTCAAGAGAGGGGATAGCGATAACCAGTCAAGCGATTTGACACGCACAAGCAGTAGAGGCACGTGTCATAGGCCCAATTGATGACGTGTCGTTAAAAGAATACTTCCACGTGACATAACAAACCAATAACCATGCAGGGAAGTACGGGTCAGTAACTAGACTAATATAATTTCTTCTAGAAATTAATTAAGAAAAAATATGCCATCAATTAAAAGAAGAAATTATAAGCAATATTTTCCTGTTTACACATGTATAAGGTATGTAAATGCAGTTAAAAATATTCGAGCCTACATTTCCCACATTATGTGAGAAAGGACGCTATTAAGGAGGCCAAATCGTGAGCTTTCTTGTTCGAGACGTTACGCGAACAACCACGCGTAGAGCGGAGTTAAGACGAGTGCGGTCGTGCAGTGAAATTTGTTGACGTTAGGAACAGTAGTCCTTACCGCCAAGATATTTAATAGTTCGGTGAAGCCGATATTCTATAAATGTGGAACTTAAAATATTTTTGAACATACCACAGTACGACACTAGAGAGATATTGTCAACGGAAGCAGAGTAAGCATTTTTAGTTACACAATTATAGAGATAGCCAGCGAGTTGAACTTGCATTATTTCAATTACGAAAAGTGAACATAATTCGTAAATTGAGCGCACATAAACAATATTTTTACATATCAAGTGATTGTTATCCGAGCTATTAAAAGTGCTTACAGACATATAATATTGGCAAAAGTGTTATTCTATGAATGTATTATGAAAAGTACGGAATGCAAGTTATTGAAGTGCAATACAGTGCTACGTCAAAGTAAGGTACGTGAGTTATTCGAGAATAAAGTGAATTAGATAAATATTTGAATACGTGACATGAACATTGAAGAAACATTACTTTTCATTATCATACTGCATAATTAATAGAGTTGAAGATGATATCTGAATTCGACAGAAATATGATGATTTAAACGAAGTACACTACTATGCCAAGGCGAACATTTTAGCAACAACTATGGTTAGATCAGGAGAGACTTAGGAGAACATCTCAATGCACACGAATGGGATGAGGCAATCTTCGAGAACATCGAAAAGTAGAAGAAGAAGATGATGATAGTGATGATGATGATGAAGAAGAAAAGGTCCATATCGGAAGGCATCATTAGACAATTCTTCAAAGATCCTGCAGATGAAGATGACAAATCTACTACAAGAGACGCGTTGGAGCGAATGGAGACCATGGAATAGTCAACGGGCAGAGGTACAACTACATCTAGAACCTAGGAGGAGAAGAAGGAATAGGGGTCATTAAATGGAATCATGGAGGAATTTTCAGGCAGGAAAGCCAATGTCGCAGTCCAGTAAAATAGTTGTTTGCAAAATTCAGTGTATTTACGGTAGTTTGAAAGTTCTGTAGTACATTGTTCGGCCATTGTTTGATGTCATTTCACTACATCAAATTCTATTTCGGAAATTTAGTCAAGGATACTACGATATGTTTTTAGAAATTCCACGATGTTACTTGAAATTTAAACATATGAAAAGAGTAGGGAAATTTTTAATTTAATTTGTTTTTATACTTAATACATTTTTTAAATTAAAAACAGGGTCATGAGAATTGTATTCGATATTTCTTCGGTGTTTGAACTGAACAATCAGATTGGGATAATTTTTGGTGAGTTGATATGCAAATGCATAATTATTACCAAGACAAAATGGCCATGTGTATAGTCACGTAGTGATATGAACGTAATCACATATAATAGTTTCCTTATTGACGATTAATTCTGAATGAAATTGATATTTATAAAATTTATGACACCTTAGTCAATAATTAAATTAATAAAATGTATCAGTTTCGGGGTTATTATAGCAATCATAAACGTTGCTGTTATAAAGAAACTAAAGTTACCACCAGCAAAGTACTTTTTAAATATTTCCCTTGTTTCTATGAAACATCTTACAAAAATTGTTAAAACAGATATGTAGACAATTGTGGTTATTAATTTGATGTTAATAAGAATAATTTTGTAAAAATGGCATTCATAAAAATAGTTGATATCTGTATATTCCTATAAATTAGTATAAATAAGTCTTAATAAATACTTTGCAATACATCATGTCAAAAATCTTATTTTAATGTCAAAATGCAATACTATCTTGAGAATGTCAACAGGGTGTGAAGTGTGTTTTCTACGTGAATAAAGGCTCTTCGTGGAATGGAGCATAGGTTCAACTATTAATTTATGTTCTTGCTCCAATGGAAATAGTAACTAATACCTAATATATGATGATACTTTGATGAGTAGTATTTTGATAGGTTACGTACGACACAACATTTTTTGTCAAGGATTTTTTTTCATTTCGGATAACTTCAAAATCTTAATAATCTTCTGAACATCTGGGTGATTTTTTGTATCATTTTACAATTTGTTCCAATGGGAATTGAAATTGACACGCGCGCTAATATTTAGTATTGATTGATATTTAATCTTCCAACGATAAAGGACATAGAGACCTTTCTTTTAAGCTAACATATGACTCTTTGGGATTTTTAGCTGTGAAAATATAGCCTACTTTCTAAATTACACTTTCTAGGAAAAAAATAAAAAATACCATGTTTTGTTCTGACGATAAAGGACATAGAGATCTTTTGTTTAAGCTAACATATGACTTTAGATTTTTTCCAAAAAAGGTTAATTTGGAAAGTAGGCTATATTTCCAAAACTATAAATCATAGGAAGTCATATGTAAGGTTAAACGAAAGACTCTATGTCCTTTATCTATACAACAAAATATGAACTTTTTTTAGATTTTTTTTCCAAAAAAGTTCAATTTGGAAAGGACCTTTCGTTTAAGCCGATATATGACTTTCTAGGACTTTTAGTTTAAACATATAGCCTACTTTCTAAATTATTTTTTTTATTAAAAATATTATGTTTTGTTCTAACGATAACGGACATTGAGACCTTTTGTTTAAGCCGATATATGACTTTCTAGGATTTTTAGTTTTGAAAATATAGCCTATTTTCTAAATTGATTTTTTGGGAAAAAAATAAAAGTACTGTGCCCGTATATTCGAGAAGAGACCTGTCGGAATATCCAATTCTCAGCTGGATTGCAAAAATTTTGAAAGCATCCGGCTAAATTTACCATCAAAATCCACTCCAACAAGGTTTTCGAGAATAGACGCTGAAGACTGCAATGATATTATGGATGAACACAAATACACTGGGAGTCAGGTGAATACTTACCTTAATATCTCTCGGGGTTTAAATGGGTATCAGCTTCACACCTGTAAGGTGGCTCCACAATATCATTTCTTTATATCTAAAATAAGTCACTCGAAAAGACGACGTAGAAAATTAACTAAATAAATTGATTAACATTATGTAAACTATAATCTAAGAACTATAAAAATTCCCTGACTTAAAATTAATTAATAAATTAATTACACTCACTCACACCTCTTCATAAACACGCTCCTGAAGTTGTTAAGCCTTCAGTATTACAAAAATCCAATTTTGAAAAGTTTAAGCCTTCTACAAGTGTTAAAACAATGAACTAAATTTCCTTACATGTCTCGCATTCTTTAAAAAGCTATTAGTGTTATTGAGCGCGCGCCAAGCGAGCCTCTGGTCATGTGATACGGTTATATAATCATACAGATTCTCGTCTGCCGTGAACCTGTTTCTTTCATATCGGCTGCGGCGGTAACAACTCTCCCCATTCACATAACACTGACCTTGAATTTATAACGGAAATATCTCTGCTCATTTCCACACACTTTAGTTCGCACTGCTAAGCGAATGCAAATGGGCGCTCCAAATATACACGTTACAACTGATCATTCACGCTGAGCAAAACTTGCTATATCTCATTCATTCCTCTAACAAATGCCTTGAAACTTTCACACAACAATCCCAGCATTCCCTTTTACCATTCTAGAACTGGAAAAGTTGTTCTCATACACACTTAACAGTATAAAACATTCATTCCAAAAATATTAACTCTTATATACAGTACAAATCAAAGACATACCATCAAATTATTAATCCTAACATCTTATACACTTGATTCAATAATTGTGAAAAACTATTTACAGTATTGGTTTGCGTAATAATTAACGTCCGCTATCATAACAATACACTCGTTATATTTATATATGAGCCTTAACTCTGATCAAGTTTAATTCTTCTGCACATTCTAAATGTCAGATTCCTTCAAAGAACTCCTTCTCCTCACAAAATACTACTGCACAATGTCTTAACTGGGTTTGTAGTCATAGTCAGTCTGATGCATTCGATCAAAAAAGATCAAACACATGCATTTACTCAGATCCGTGTTTAATAAATCAATTAATAATTAGTATTAAATAACAGCAGTTGACAACACTTTCCCCATAATTATGTCCGCTCATAATCGCTCTTGTCAACTCATATAAGTCGTGTACACACATATCGGAGTTCGAAACAACTCGATTCCATTGCCATAATGCCAAATTCTCGCCAAAAATAGTTGCCCTGCAATGACTTTTATTAATGCGGAAAACACCTCGCAATTATACAAATATCTCTTGAACAGCCTCGTATACCCTTGCATACGGAATTACAATCTCCATTACTGCTTATTGAACAATTCTATTATAGAGAATAATTGTTACCATCATCTCTTCCACATAATTAACATTACATTACTGGCATCTACCTCAGCGTTACAAACAATTAATCGCTGGCATCTTAAACGGTTACGTCTGTGACGTTACCTTGGTTTATAAAAACGAACTTAGATACAACGTGAATGACCTCCATGAGTTTACTTTAAAAATGTTACTCGGATATTGACTAAACTGTTACATATACATTTAATAAAAATGCAATAATGTTCCACCGTACTCATCTGATCTCACAGTTACTCGTCCTGCAATATTACGTCCACAATATGACGTGACATTACACATTGTGTATACATAACCACACATGTTATTTATGTATCTGATAAAATCAATCTCGACTGGGATAGACTAGCTTTGACTACCCTAAAGTCAGATGAAAGTATCTTCCATGAAGATATGTCTCTAATACTGTTAAAATTGACGAAAGAGCTTAGCTTTCTCTAAAAAAAAATTACGAGCCTTACAGTAGTCGCATATGATGTGTAACACCTGACATAGAAGAAACCTCACGTGAAATTGGTGGTACACCGGTATTTTATACTATTATTGGCACAAATATTAATCTATTGTAAAAGGGAGTGTTTTACAGATATTGTAGTTTATAATACGGAACTCATTTTATTAGATGATTTGTAGCTTACACCAGCACTAGCCTAAATAAAGAATACGATATGGATCAACTAGATTAATAGACGCGACAACGCTAATAACATTAAATTCCTTATAAACAGGTCCTCTTCATTCACAGACCAACACGTAATTTCATATGGATTCTGTTCAAATGAGTCATATTGATATGATAAATATCGTTTAAAATGATAATCTGGTAGCAAAAATATCAACCCCTTCCGGGATTCGAACCCGAGATCTCTAGATTCACAGTCATAGGCGCTAACCCACCGGCTATTTCAACTACGCAAATATTGTGCACGAGATGGTGACTTATTTCCACGTTCCAATAATACTGCATTACGGAATTAAGTTTCATTTACATTTTTCTTGTTTCGATAATGTTCCTGCGTGAAATTGAATTTAAAATGCCTTATGAATAGGCCCCCTTGTGAGTAAAGAGAATGTATTCAGAAATAGTTCATGAAGGCTTGCTCAATTCTCGTATAACCACAAGGATTTTATAATATTGATGACTGCATTACCGTTATGTGGGTTAATATTTGAATAGCCATTGTGCAGAAACATAATACCGGCAATGCCGACTACTTACAATGTTTGATATTAAGGCATTTTACCATTTAAATTCTGACAAGAAGACTTCGAACATGTACCATGTGCTTTGTTTCAATCACTTGACACCAGAGTTCGCATGAGCGTTTACCTTTCAGTATGTCATATACATTCCACATGGCTGAGAGTACGTCATGGTATCAATTTCCGACACCGCGCGCTTATTGTTTCTCTTACCACTGCCAGCTGGATCGATCGATCGAGTTGGCAGTGCGTCTTACACTTCGGTTCCATCCACCACTGCCAGCTACTACACTTCCGTTCGAGCACACTTCCGTTCGATCGAACGGAAGTGTGCCAGCTGGTGCCTCCTCGATCGTACCGATCCACTTCCGTCCCATTTTTTAAAATCACTCCCACAAAAATATCCAGCAACCGAGTGGAAAAAATATTACACATCAAAAATAAGCATTGTCAATTTCAGAAAGTGTTATGTTTAAGTTCATGAATTATGTTAATGTACGAGATGTAGTTGTACATAACGTTTCATGTATACTTGATTCGTAATCATTCAAGAGTAATCTCATTATCGAAACTCCATGTTGAATCTATGACTCTGTTTGAATATATCCCTGACGCATATAAGTCCTTATTTCATCATCTCAAACATATTATGTATAATGAATAATGTTTCCACTTGCTGAATATAAACAGTCATAATTCTATAGCGACCGTATACTGTTCCAATGTTAAATTCTATCACTGTAACTCACGTGACTTCAGAAAGTGAATCGGTGTTCGCTGTAGTCTTGTCGAAACAAAAAAAAGCTTTACAGCTATTGAGTCCGTCACTTTTCTTCTTCACTTCTAAAATGGCTATAACAGCTGCGAAAATCTTCTTTCGTTGACGCTGAAAATTTGTAATATACTAGTATGCGTACTGGACTATAATGTGTACTAAATTGCTTTATTCTATCTTCAACTAATAGATAGTTATTGCGTTCCTACGACTCTTCTCAACTTCACATAAAATGAAAGCACGGGCGATCTCCACTATCGACCCTCTTTCGGCGCTATCTCCACGAGTGGTTGAAACAGCACACTCGGCTGAAACCTTCGGGAATACACTCTTCCGGAGTAAACGTCGGCGCGCTTCAAACTTTGCAGGAATAAGAACTCTGATGCTTGGTGTCCCCTCTCCAAATCATCCATTTTAGCCGCCATTTCTGATCCCCCACCCCCCCCCCAGAAATTTAGCTCGCACTTGAGAAATGCTTATTACGGCGTAATTCGTCCTTTCGTCACCTTTCAAAATATCTGTAATATTTTCTCTTCATTTTCTTCTTATTACCAATGAATAAAATAACTTTCTTGGGGCATAAATGTAATAATTCTCCATATAATTTAGTTGAAGGTAATCCCGTCTTCAATAAGACCTCTTTTTATTGGCTGTGGGTCTATATCCAATGATATATAACAATATTCTGTCATCATCCGTCGCAATTCCACTGTTGCTAGGTCTATTTTCAAGCTTCTAGAATATTCTATTGCGCATCATATCACGTGATGGGATCTCCCTCCTTGCTGAACACAGTAATATGACTGGTATGTGTCAAGTTTCAGGATTTATATTGCCATGTTAAATTGTATCATGGGCTTCAAAAATATTCTCATTTTCATCCCAAATAATTTTTTTCTGGGGCATTTCCACTCCATCTGGTTAAAAACAGTTCCAAAATTGCTTTTAATCATTCCGAATCAGAACCTTAGATACGTCACTGAACACGAATTATAAATTATTTTTCAGTCTGCTTTCTTATAATATTTTTTTAAATTCTTTGCATTCAATTTTCCTAGAATAACGTTATTTTCTTCAACATACAGCTCATAACAGTTATTCCCATAAGAATTTTCTATGCAGAACGGTCCAATAAAGATAACTCCAAACTTTGGGTATACCTTCTTACTCACGTCCGCTTTGACTGTTCTACGCAACAAAACCATGACTCCAGTTTCTGAAGGTTTGCAGAATCGTTTCCCTTCGATTCTTTTCATGCGTTTTTCAGCAGCTTTCTGTAGTTTCTCCATCGCTCTATCAATCCTTTCCTGTCTTCCTACATCAGGATCTCTGGAAATGAAATTAAATACGTTGTCCCATATTCATTCTGGATTCTGTCCTAAATGTAGGACCATTGGAAGTGGAACTTCTGCCGTGCTCTCTTGAACTGTGGAGTTCAAACAATCCTCAATGATTGGCACATACTTAACCCAACTAGGGTGATCGTTTGGGCAGAAAATTCTACAGAATTTACTAAATTCTGCCATATATCTTTCGCTAGAATTTGATTCAGGATAACGCACGCGGCAAAATATGTGCATAATTCCTAATCTTTCCATATCTGCTTCAAATTTGGCTGAGGTGAACTGAGCTTCGTGGTCTGATAAGAGATACTCTGGTCCTCCTGCCTTAGGAAAAACAGCATTACCACATTTCTCGTATTAGCTTTTTGCATTGGTTCCATAGTGACGAATTTAATAAGAACTGGTTCCCTTGGTAGCCTTTCGGGCAGGGGCCAAAAATATCCACCGCCATCAACTCATGTGGTTTGGAAGGTATCATAGCTGTACGTCTTCCTTTCAGCAATTCAGATGTAAATTTTCCTCTCTGATATTCATCGCACGATCTTATAATTCTCGCTATGGCAGATCTCATGTTGGTCCAGATAAACCTCTTTTTGAGTGTACTAAGAGTTTTATCCAGGCCGCCATGTCCTATGGATTGGTGTGCTAACCACACTAATTTCGAGACAAAATTAGGGGCACAACTATGCGGAATTTCGTACGCTTGGCACGTAGTGATGCGACGTCAGCGACATTGGTCCACTTCCAACGATTATTTTCTTTAATAAATCATACAGTGGTGCCATGATTTCCGAATATTTTGGACAGTGAATACTTATAAATTGACAAGCTCCCACGAACTCTCTGACTTGCCTGACCTTAGTGGGATTTGGGAATCTCATAATAGCCTCCACTTTCTCTAAGTTCGGGTGATAACCATATTGATCAATAGTATGTCCGAGAAAATTAATTTTCTCATGCAGGAAATGGCACTTATCAAAGTTTACTTTTATATTTGCGTCTCTTAAGTTTTCAAAAAGCTTACCAAAGTGCATCAAGTGTTCCTGCATATTCTGACAAGATATGATCACATCATCGATATAGCAAAGCACATTCTTCGTTACCTCATTAGTGAGCTTGCTATCAAGGGCTCGAATTTGTACTGGTCCACTATTTTCTATACCAAATGGTACTCTCTCAAAAACCCAGGAAGTCTGGTCAAAAATAAATCCAGTGTATTGTTTACTTTCCTCTTCAAGTTCTAATTGGTAAAATGACGCTGTAAGATCATGGACTGAGAAACATGCCTTTCCTTTAAATTTCCTTAAAAGGTCTCGGATTTTCGGAGGTCGGTCTGCCTCGGGAAGAATTTTCATAATAAGTGTGCATGCATCTAGACATATGCGTAATTGACCATTGTTCTTCTTTACCACAGTAATGGGGTTGATGTAAGAAGATGCCTGCTTCCTTATAATGCCATCGGCTTCCATCTTCTTTATTATCCCTCGTACTTCCTCGTAGTACTTTTCCGGAAATGGGATATATTCTCTTCTGATATGGGGTTTCATCAGTTAATCTGATCTTGTATTTATAGTCTTTAATTAACCCAGGCTTATCATCAAAAATGTCATGAAATTCTAATATCAACTCCTCGAATTCATTTTTAATTTCTTCAAATCCTTCAGCTCTGGGGGTAGGCTTTCTCTTCCATTCTCTGCCTCTTCAATGACATTATTTATAATTTCTTCCCTATAATCTATATCTAGATTGCCATTCAAATCCTGTTTTTCTAACTCTTCTGTGTTCATTAACCCTTCACTAAATTTTATAATCCGGTTTTTCATAGCAATTACTGCTCCAACCTTGGTAATAAAGTCAATGCCCAGCACAATATCGAAATTAATCCTGCTAACAACTATGAAAATATGTTCATAAGTGCGTCCATTAATTTCAAAGTTTAGCAAAACTTGAATTTTGCATTTAACAGCCTTGTCTTGAAATATACCACGCACTTTCACTGCAGATGCGGGTAAAGCAGTAATTTTGTCACCCTTTAACAATCTCTCGTAACACTCATCTGACATAATGGACATAATGGCTCCAGTGTTCATCAGAGACTTGCATGTCTGATCATCAACATTAATAAAAATAATAGGTAATTCATATGGCCTCTCCTCTTTAATAATCTCCTTTTCGAACAGTAAATCCTCGTCCGTTACTTCGTAGATTTCGTTTATCGATACTTGGTGCAGTGTAGTAGTATTTTCTATCTCTCTTACTTCCGTTTTACAAATGAGGTTTTTTGTTGTTCTTGAGCGTCATCTTTATGGTTTCCCTGCTGACTAGTACTCGGCTTGGGATCCACACTCAATTTCACCTCTATTCCCATTTTCTTTTCCTCTCAATTCTTTCAGATATTCTTTTCCTTCCCGGTGACGTTCCTCTTATCTTTCCTTTGTTTACAAGTCGTTATGTTGATTCTTGTATCGGTTATACCCTTGGTTATTCCGATTATTTCTGTTATAATAATTGTTATTATTATACCGGTAATTGTTGTAGTAGTGGTAATAACAACTTCTACGGGTATCATTATTATTGTTCCGGTCTTGTTTTTGTTGATAAGGACGACCTCCACGGAATCTCCTATATCTGGGTTCCGGTCTCCTATCTCTGAAATATGTGTTACGCTCTAGACCTATATTTCCCTCTTCTTGCACCTTTGGGCTTTCTGTCTGCTGTGTTTGGTCTATATACACAGTATTGATATCCTTGTAATTCTGTCTGTGATTTCTGGTTACTATGTTGGGCATTGGACGCGTGTAATCCAGTTTACGGAGCAATTCATCCCTGCCAGCTAAATCACATATGCCTGACGAGATTATTAAACGTCTGACCTCTACTGGCAACATCATAGCTATCGCATCTATTAGCTGTGCCGTCAACAATGGTGGTTGAAGAAAACGTACTCGGGCGAATTGTGTCGTAAAGAAATCAGCACAGCGTGTCGGTAAACTACACGAATATTTCCTTGAGTAAACTTCTGCGCGTAAACTGTTCTGCGCCTTGGTTGACCAAAAACGTTATATTAGGGCTTCTGTGAACTCTTCAAAGTCCACGAACGTATACCTAAAAGCGCAGAAACATTCAAGAGGCCCATCCGATAAATAACGCTCTACTATCTTCATCTCTCTCCCTCGAGGAATATGAGCTTCAATAAAGTAGTCCTTGTGATTGCGGATATACTCAATTGGTGTGAAACTATCGACATTGCTAAATTTACGAGGTTTGTCCTCAAAGTTTCGAATCACCGTCACATTTCTAGGTTGAGAATCTTGAGAGTTAGAGCGATAATCTCTAACGTGTCTTTCGGACTCTCTACTTCTTTCTTCCTGTCCCTCAGTATATCTGAATACTCTTTCTTCTGGTCTGACTACTCTTTCCTCCATTTCTATACTTTGTCTTCCATAATCATTTAGATCTATCCCTACTCAATTGATTTTTATCATCTACCTGTTTTTGTAAAAGCTGATCAATACGTTTTCCTAGGTCTGATCTTACACTAGTAACATCACGGTTTATCTGTAGCTGTGTCCTAGCTAACTTCTGCCCAATATTGTCCTGTATTTGCTTTACATGTTAACTACTGGGCTTATTCTATTCGTTGTTCCACACAACTACATTTGCCTTTAACATTTCGGCAATGTCTATCTCTATATATTCCTTAAGGATTTTGTTGTGATCTAATACCTGATTGCGTAAAGTATCTACATTAGTCTTTAACTCGGCTAATGAAACAGTTGTCTTCAAAGCATCATGAACAAATTGTGTTCTTAATGCACCTATGTTTTCTTTACATTGGGTTTTAGATTCTTCGACTTCTCCTAATTTTGTTTATGTCCCTTTGGACCTTAGTGACATCTAAAAACATAGTATTGACTTCTGTTTGCATCTTATTAATATCGGTCGGTACACTAGTAATATCAGTTTGTACATTGTTAATACCGACCTGCATATTACTAATATCTTCCTGAACCCTAGCAACATGGGATTTAACATTAGATACATCAGTCTGGACACCATCTACCTTGGTTTGGACATTGGACACATCTATACGGACATTAGACACTTCAGTACTAAAATTTGACACTTCAATACTAACATTTGACACTTCAGTACGGTCATTACATACATCATCCTGTACTTCTCTGGAACTGGCCTGTAAACGCGATACATTTTCATTTGCATCAGTGGCACTAGTATGCAAACCCTTGAGGGAAGTCTGAACTCCCTGTATATCTTTCTCAAAACATTCATTAACTCCAACAACCTTGACTACAACAGTGTCAAGATTCTCCTTACGATTCCTCTTAAGTTGATCCAGGTCTCGTTTCGCCTCCTGAAATTTGCGTTGCATATCCTGCATATTCACTTTAAAATTCTCCTTAATCTCATCTTGGACACCATCCAAACTTCCCTGCATTTTAGTCTGGACACCCTCCAAACTTTCCTCCAAACTTTCCTTCAAACTACCCTTCATTTTCTCCATAATCTCGTCCATCATCCTCCTGAAATCCTCGGTCACCATCGTTACCATAACAACAATCAAAATTCACAGATGCTGTAGGGATACAATCAAAACAGAGCACGATAACAACATTCACGACCAACCTTTTTATCCATGTATTTGGGCATCTTAATGTCTACCAATAACTTAATATTAACTTAATATTAACTTACTAGACACCCTATCGTTAGTAAATTTATTCAAATAGTTCGTTCGCTTGTGACTTATTTTAAATATACTACCATAAAGAACATTTACATTTACTGTCGTTAAAACAAGTAAGCTTTACATTAACATGAATAACATCGGTCATGAACCGGTCAAAATGAAAAGGTGATTTTCGAAAAATCCCACCTATTATTCCTTTCTCTGGCTATCCATTAGATCTGATCTTTATTTGAGTGCAATATTACTAAAACAATTCAAAACACCTATATTAGCGCACTCACATCCACCATAAATGGTATGGTTATTTAATCCCATAAACTCATAAAGTCGAGTTACCATTCTGATGCTTCCTAAATGGCCTTACAAAACTATTTGTTGCCCCTCAACGTTTTTCGACGTCTAGACATTGGGCAGCCATTTCATTCAATAGAAATGGTTGAACCAACGACCTCTGACATCCAGGGATCTCGATCTCCCCTTAGTTAGGGCGACATTTCTTCTACTGTTCCCGTATATTCGAGAAGAGATCTGTCGGAATAGCCAAAGCTCAGCTGGATTGTAAACATTTTGAAAGCATCCGGCTAAATTTACGATCGAAATCCGCTCCAACAAGGTTTTCGAGAATATACGCAGAACACTGCAATGATATTATGGATAAACACAAATACACTGGGACTAGGTGAACACGTACCTTAATATCACTCTGGGTGTAAATGGGTATCAGCTTCACACCTGTAAGGGGGCTCAACAATATTATTTCCTTATATCTAAAATAAGTCACTCGAAGAGACGACGTAGAAAATGAACTAAATAAATGTATTAACATTATGTAAACTATAATCCAAAAACAATAAAAATTCCCTAACTTAAAATTAATTAATTGATTATTTACACTCACTCACACCTTTTCATAAACAAGCTTCTGAAGTTGTTCAGCCTTCAGTATTAAAAAAATCCAATTTTGAAAACTCTAAGCCTTCTACAAAAGTTAAAACAATTCACTAAAATGCCTTGCGTATCTCGCATTTTTAATAAGCTATTGGCGTTATTGAGCGCGCGCAGAGCGTGCCTCTGATCATGTGATACGGTTATATAATCATAGGATTCTCGCCTGCCGTGAATCTGTTTCATTCATATCGGCTGCCGCGGTAACAACTCTCCCCATTCATATAACACTGACCTTGAATTTATAACGGAAATATCTCTGCTCATTTCCACACCCTTTAGTCCGCACTGCTAAGCGAATGCAACTGGGCGCTCCAAATATACACGTTTCAACTGATCATTCACTCTGACCAAAACTTGCTATATCTCATTCATTCCTTTAACAAATGCCTTAAGACTTTCACACAACAATCCTAGCAATCTCTTTTACCATTCTAGAACTGGCAAAGTTGTCCTCATACAAACTTAACAACATAAAACATAAATTCCAAAAATATTAACTCATATATACAGTTCACATCAAAACATACGTTCAAATTATTATTCCTAACATCTTATACACTTGATTCAATAATTGTGAAAAACTATTTACAGTATTGGTTTGCGTTATAATTAACGTCCGCTATCATAACAATACACTCGTTATATTTATATATGATCCTTAGTTCTGATCAAGTTTAATTCTTCTGCACATTCTAAATGTCAGATTCCTTCAAAGAACTCCTTCTCCTCACAAAATACTACTGCACAATGTCTTAAATGGGTTTGTAATCATAATCAGTCTAATGCATTCGATCAACAAAGATCAAAGACACGTATTTACTCAGATGCGTGTTCTATAAATAGATTAATAATTAGTATTAAATAACAGCAGTTGACAACACTTTTCCCATAATTATTTCCGCTCATAATCGCTCTTGTCAACACATCTAAGTCGTGTACACACATATCGGAGTTCGAAGCAACTCGATTCCATTGCCATAATGCCAAATTCTCACCAAAAATAGTCTTGCCCTGCAATGACTTTTATTTATGCGGAAATCACATCGCAATTATACAAACATCTCTTTAACAGCCTCGTATAACCTTGCATACGGAATTACAATCTCCATTACTGATTAAAGAAACATTTCTATTATACAGAATAATTGCTACCATCATCTCTTCCACAAAATTAACATTACATTACTGGCATCTACCTCAGCGTTACAAACAATGAATCGCTGGCATCTTAAACAGATACATATGATACGTTACCTTGGTTTATAAAAACGAACTTAGATACAACGTGAATGACCTCCATGAGTTTACTTTAAAATTGTTACTCGGATCATGACTAATCTGTTAAATATACATTTAATAAAAATTCAATAATGTTCCAACGTACTCATCTGGTCTCACAGTTACACGTCCTGCAATATTAGGTCCACAATATGACGTGACATTACACACTGTGTATAAATAACCACAAATGTTATTTAAGTGTCCGATTAAAATTAATCTCGACTGGGATAGACTAGCTTTGACTACCCTAACGTCGGATGAAAGTATCTTCCATGAAGATAAGTCTCTAATACTGTTTAAATTGACGAAAGAGCTTAGCTTTCTCTAAAAAAATAAGGATTGCCAAGTTCGGAATGTGTCTCCATTGTATACAAAGAATGTCTATGAGTATGTGACTTCCTATCGTAATCATGACGAATATTTTCTTGTCAGATCGACGTAAATTTCATAATAGTAATGATATTACAACTATATAACACATGTAGTTTTCTTCTTCTCTTGCGGTTTCTTCTCAGCAATTAAGATGCCCAAATTAAGTTACTAAAATAATTTAATTGGCATCCTAGACAAAATGTCTGAATCCTTAATTCAAAATAAATTGAAAAACGTTGAAAATTTAAGTTACTGATCTTCAATAAAAATAACTGGACTAAATATCTCAGTACAGAAACTGAATCGTAGAATCTCAATGTGAAAATGACGAAAATCGATCACATCACCTGATCTTGTTGAATAAAAATGTTGTTACATACATGAAGTACATATATATATCGAAATATGGATAAAGCTTTTGGTCTGAATATCACTATAATGCTCTAACTACAAAATATTTTACACTGCTAGTTTGACTGAAGAATTATCGATGTTCTGGATAAGTATTATAAAAATACTTAGATGGTTCCTCCTTCAAGAAACTAAGTTGGACCCCAGTCCGCTCCCTTGAACGAACGTCCTCGGACAAGGAAGGAATTCCTCTCCGGTAAACATCAAGCTCCATCTGGTATCGAACTGCAACATCTCGGTCAAAGACCTTCAATGTTGCCGTGTCCACCCCCGGCATCTTGCCTTTTCTTCTTAATAATCTTCTTTCTCCGTCTGGATATGGTTCCATATTTGTCGAGTAATATTGTAGGTTCAGCTTCATAGTTACAAATAAATACGTAATAAAAGTATTGGACCTCACTCGTTGATAACAATATTCATACAGATGTGCTATAAAATATTTATGTAGCTCGAAGATGTTATGTTCAAGTTCATGAATTATGTTAATGTACGAGATGTAGGTGTACTTAACGTTTCATGTATACTTGATTCGTAATCATTCAAGAGTAATCTCATTATCGAAGCTCCATGTTGAATCTATTACTTTGTTTCAAATATATCCCTGACGCATATAAGTCCTTATTTCATCATCTCAAACATATTATGTATAATGAATAATGTTTCCGCTTGCTGAATATAAACAATCAGAATTCTATAGCAACCATATACTGTTCGAAAGTTTAAGTATATCACTGTAACTCACGTGACTTCAGAAAGTGAATCGGCGTTCGCTGTAGTCTTGTCGAATCAAAAATGCTTTACAGCTATTGAGTCCGTCACTTTTCTTCTTCACTTCTAAAATGGCTATAACTGCAAAAATCTTCGTTCGTTGACGCTGAAATTTTGTAATATACTAGTATGCGTTCTGGACTGTAATGTGTACCATATTGCTTTATTCTATCTTCAACAAATAGATAGTTATTGCGTTCCTAAGACTCTTCTCAACTTCACATAAAATGAAAGCACGGGCGATCTCCACTATCGACCCTCTTTCGTCGCTATCTCCACGAGTGGTTGAAACACCGCACTCGGCTGAAATTTTCGGGAATACACTACCCCGGAATAAACGTCTGCACGCTTCGAACTTTGCAGGAATAAGAACTCTGATGCTTGGCGTCTCCCCTCCAAGTCATCCATTTTAGCCGCAATTTCTGATTCCTCCCAGAAATTTAGCGCGCACTTGAGAAATGCTTATTACGGCGTAATTCGTCCTTTCGTCGCCTTTCAAAGTATCTGTAATATTTTCTCTTCATTTTCTTCTTATTACCAATGAATAAAATAACTTTCATGGGGCCTAAATGTAATAATTCTCCATATAATTTAGTTGAAGGTAATCCCGTCTTCAATAAGACCTCTTCTTATTGGCTGTGGGCCTGTATCCAATGATATAATGTATATCAATATTATGTCACCATCCATCGCAATTCCACTGTTGCTAGGTCATTTTCAAGCTTCTAGAATATTCTGTTGCGCAACATATCACGTGATTGGATCTCCCTCCTTGCTGAACACAGTAACACGACTGATCTGTGTCAAGTTCCAGGATTTATATTGCCATATTAAATTTTATCATAGGCTTCAAAATTATTCTCATTTTCATCCCAAATAATTCATTTTTCGGGGGCTGAACCATGTTTTATTCTAACGATAAAGGGTATAGAGCCCTTAAGCCGACGTATGACTTTCTAGGATTTTTAGTTTTGAAAATATAGCCTACTTTCCAAATTGAATTCTTTTTGGAAAAACAATTTAAAAAATACCATGTTTTGATTTAACAATAAAGGGTATAGAGAACTTTTGTTTAAGCCGATATATGACTTTCTAGGATTTGTAGTTTTGGATATATAGCCTACTTTCCAATAATGTGTTTGAATTTTTTTTAAATACAACCTTTTTGACTGAGAGTGGGATAGAAGTAACAGTAAGAGTTAAAACATGATTTTATATGATTTTTAGTTTTTACATATAGCCTACTTTCCAAATAATTTCTTTTGCAAAAAAAATTAAAAATATAATGTGTTTGACTAGGCGTGGCATTTTTGAACTTTGGTATGTTGTTGCTGTTGCTAACTTACAAACTGCCACTAATTATATCAACAAAATAAGCCGCTATACTAAGCCGACATATGATAAGCCCCTAAAAAGCCACCAAAATAAGCCGACATATAGTAAGCCGCCAAAGTAAGCCAACACATAAGCCAATACACAAACCAACACATAAACCCAAACGTAAATCAATACATAAGCCAACACATTTCAGTTTAGTTCGGTTTAGTTCGGTTTATTTCAGTTTGATTCGGGTTTGGTTAGTTATAAAAGTAATGATATTGTTTGTTTACATTTTGTATTTTATGACCTCGGTTTGTAGCGCCTGATTTAACGAATTTTCACGCTTTTCTTTTTTAAAAATGTATACACTCTTACAAGTCACATCCTGTTCGCTAATGCGATCGTAGAAAGTTAAACACTTGCATAGAATTACATTTTAGCTGATGCAACAGTAGCATACTATTTCACAATTTAACTTTTGTTACATCATGTGACAAGATAAATCTCTTTTTAACGATAAAGCAAACCCGCTGTGTGTACAGCCTTGTCTAGGGTATATTAGGGAATCCCTAGTAACAATATTTTCAGTTGACTACTACCTCTCACGGTGATTACATCGTGAAAGATCGTCTAACCACTCATTCTACTGCCTTGTAATACATAAAATAAGCAGCTGTTAGCAGAAAACAACATCCATGATGGAGAAAACTATTCCAAGCTCTATATGCAAAGAGTGCGAAAAAACGTTTCTTCGGGACTATGATAGGAAGCATCACAATGTATCGTGTGGTCCATTCCATCAGTGTTATAACTGTGGATGCAAATTCAACAACGCCTACAACGGACGTCGTCATGAAAAATGTTGTGATGTTATGTCATTAGCTATAAGACAAAAAACGGATCCTACGAAATATTGCCTACTTTCAATGGTTCCTGATAATAATGAACTCACTGAATATGAAACGTATTTTCAAGGTAGTCTTAAATCCTATGTTATAGGTTGAGATACGTGTAAGGATTTAAATTCATACCTTAAAGAGTCCAAACATCAAATAGTTCATGCTATAGACAAAGAACAGGCAACACACAAGTCGTTAAAAGTTAATATTGTGACTGAAGGTAGATTTATTCATACGACTAACAGTGAAATTACGGATCGTGCTTATAAAACACGTAATGAAGCCGTATATTTCGAAACATACTTAAGTAGTTTCTTGAAAACGTACTTTAAAATGTTACCTACGAAAGGGAAGGAATTTGAGCTAAAGGGCAGTAATTGGGCTTTGCTGGCAGTTGAAGGGGTACGATTGAAAATAAATAAGTATAATCCCTTGCTTGGTAACACACATATTTCATTACAAGTAGCACTGGGAGCAAAAATAGCCGGCGTTAATCCTCAAAACTTTAAGGACGAGAGGTGTTTTATGTATGCCATTTTAGCAAACCTCGTTTAAAAGGATGCCCAACGCGTTAGAAAATCCAAGGACCTGGAAAACAAGTATTATTTTTCAATGACATTGGTTCCTACTTCGCTAGCAGACGTTACAAAATTTGAGAAAGCAAACGACATATCCATCCATATAATATTTGGACAGGAAAAAGACAACGAACTGTTCCCTCTAAAGGTAGCGGATGAAAAGCTTCAAGACCACCGCGACCTTCTTTTCCTAAGTACCTCATCTGGTCAGAACCACTATGTCTTTATCAAAGATTTTGATAAACTAGTAGGACATCAAATTACTCACCGTGAATATATGATATGTACGTGTAAACGGCGATTTACTCACTTTGATAATCGATATGGCCAACGAGGAATAGATAAATTAAAAGAATATAGAGCTTTGTGTGTCCTGCATGTCATTGCTAGGGTTGAAAAACCTATTAAAACCCAATTCTGAAATTTTCAAATGTGGAATACCTTACGTTATCTATACGGATTTCGAAGGTATACTCTTACCATATCAAACATGTGTACCTAAACCCGAGGTAAGTTATACAGTCCCATACCAGAGTCATCTTCCTATGAGCTTCAGTGTATATGTTAAACCCTCACCATCTGTGGAACACATAAAAACAAACCTGCCGAGCAAACCTTTTATTTATCGTGGTTCTGACTCTGCAGAAAAGTCTATGGACAGTTTGATCTCAATAGCTAATTAAATTGATCGCCTTTACAGCTTGAATGTTCCAAAGGTTTTAACTAATGATCAAGAAAAAGGGTTCCTATCTTATGATACCTATTATTTGTGTCATAAACCATTTACTGAAGAGGACTGGAAAGTTAGAGACCATTGCCATATTACAGGCGAATACCGTGGAAGCGCTCATAATAACTGTAGTTTGAGGTGTATACCACGTAACCCCGTTCCTGTATTTCTACATAATATGAATGGATATGATGCAAATTTTATTGTAAAGCAGTTGGGGTGTACGACTGAGAGAGTAGATGTAATAGCTAACTCTAAAGAGAATTATATCTCTTTAACCAAATATGTAAGGAAATGTTAAGCTTCGATTTTTGGATACGTTTTGGTTGATGCCGAGCAGTTTGGAAAACTTAGTTACAAACTTTATATCATACCCTGAAACAGACAAGTACTTTGGAAAAGAAAATGCCACGCGTATGACTCGTAAAAGTGTGTTTCCTCATGATTACATTGATTAATGGGAAAAATTAATTGAGAAGTGTTTACCTCCAAAAGAGGCATTCTTTAACAAATTAAGTCAGGAAGAAGTTAGTAAAGAAGACTATGAACGGACCGCGGTGGCCGAGAGCACTAACGCGCTACCTCGTGCCTCGCTGGCATCGGCAGAGCGTGGGTTCTAATCCCGCCTCGGTCGTCCTGAAAATGGTTATCTTGGATTCCCATTTTCACCACCAGGCAAATGCCTGGACGGTTCCTTTTAATAGGTCCACGGCCGATTTTCTTCTAATATCCCTTCCCTGACCCATCCTGAAAAGAAAAGTACATGACCTTTGGCTGCATTAATAAAATTATAAAAAAGACTACGAACATGGCAGATATGCATGGAATAAGTTCAAAATTAAAACTCTAAGGTAATATAGTGATCTTTACCTAACTTCAGATGTACGTATTCTTGGAGACAGCTTTGAAACTTTTAGAAACAAAACACTATAAACACACAGAGTGGATGCCTCACACTTTTTACTACACCTGGTTGACGTTTCTAGGCAATGTTTTTACACTGGAATTGAACTCCAATTGGTACAGGATTACGATCAGATTCTTTCAGAGTCTGGAACACATGGAGGAATATGTCTGGTCTCTCATCGGTATACTGAAGCTAACAATATATACATGGAAACATTTGATTCCTAGAAACCGTCACAGTATATTACTTATGATCATTCCAACAACCAGTACGGGTGTGCTATGTGTCACTCCCTTCCTTGCGGAGGATTTCAGTGCGTCTCTCCAGACATCACTAATTTAGAAACACTAAAGAATAACGACCCTGTTGGATATATTCTAGAAGTTGGTGTCGATTATCCATCTGACATTCATGATCTACACAACGATTTACCTTTCCAACCAGAGTGTATACAACCTAAGGATTCCCCTCTCGAGAAATTAATTCTTCATCTTGGCACTTAAACAAGCTCTAGATCATGGACTAAAATTTGATAAAAAATTCATCGTTTGTTCATGTTTCAACAGAGACATTGGCTAAAGTCATACATTGATTTTAATAACAACCTTCTAAAACAGGACAAAAATGATTTTGAATTATAATTGTACAAATAATTTAACAATGCAATTTTTGGAAAAATCAACAGAAAATATTCGTAAAATAATAGATATAGGTCTTGTAACTGACAGCTAAAAGGTTGAAAAGCTAATAACTAAACCAATATTTCCATGCTTTCCACATGGCTAAACGTAGCATTGTATTCAATAAGCCTATATATATTGGAATGTATATACTAGATATTTCAAAAACTGTCATGTATTCTCACAACTATGATGTCCTGCTACCCTATTATGGGAATGAAAATCTTAAACTCATGTATATGAACTTGAATTCCTTTATTTATTCTATCAACACTAAATATGATTATTAAGACAAGGTGAATTTTCTAGAACACCTGGACACATCTGATGATCCTACTAATCACATAAATGTCTGCTAGGAAATGGAAGGCTAGAAAACTTAGAATGGGAAATGGATAGGTTGACGTTGGATTTGGTTGGGATTAGTGAAATGCCTGGCAGGAAGAACATCTTTACATTGAACAAGCAATGAAGGAAATAGGAGAAAAATTTTAAGTGGGAGGGAAGATTCAAGGAGAAATAATTTCAAATCTGAGATTTGCCAATGACATCGTCAACTTGGCGGACACGCCTGTGGATTTGAATGAGCTTTTGAATGATATGGACTCCGTCTGGAGGAAATAATTCATGATAAAAATTAATAAATATAACACAAATATATTGGAATGCAGCCGAAAAAATCAGAAACCTCTATTTGCATGAAATTGGCAGGTGAAAAGCTGAAAGAAGTAGGAGATTTCTGTTACTTAGGAAGCAAAATAACCAGTGATGGATGAAGCAAAGAGGATATAAAAAAGTAGGTTGTCCCAGGCAAGGAAAGCATTTCTACAAAAAAAGGAATTTGTTGACATCGAATATACTGTAGATTTAGGTATAAGGAAGTCTCTTTTGAAAGCCTTTGTCTGGAGCGTGGCACTCTATGGAAGTGAAACTTGGACTATTGGTGCAGCAGAAAAGATGAGAATTGAAGCGTTTGAAATGTGGTGTTACAGGAGAATGATGAAAATCAGAAGGGTTAATAGGGTTAAAAACGAAGAGGTATTAAGACGAGTGGAAGAGGAGATATGTTTCTGGCGACTGCTAATGAAGAGAAGAGATAGGTTGGTAGGACACATACTACGAAACCCAGGAACAGCAATCTTAGTTATGGAAGGAAGTGTCGAGGACAAGAACTGTAGGGGTAGATCAAGGTTAGAATATGTTAAACAGATTGTCTCAGATGTAGGATGTGGTAGCTATGTAGAGATGAAACGATTAGCTCAGGACAGGGAAGGATGGAGCGCTGCATCAAACCAGTCAAAAGACTGAAGACTAACTGGAACTGGTAAAATATGAAGTTTGATATCTAAAATTTAATAGGATATCTAAAATATGAAAACTTAAACTAAAATCAAAAATTTAAAATGTAAAATGTAAAATGTAAAATCTAGAATCTAGAATCTAAAATCTAAAATCTAAAATCTAAAATCTTAAATCTAGAATCTAAAAAAATATATATTTTACCTAAATGAAAAATTTAAAATCTAAAATCTAAAAATAAAAAATCTTATCTGCGTTAATTTAAATCTTAAATCAGGTTTCTGCAATTATGGGTTAGAGAATTCTGGGGTTACTGAACTTGCAGTTTAGTGATTTAACATAATAAATAATAATAAATCGAATATTAAAATATAAGAAATTAAAACATATATTAAAAATTATATAACTAATAAATTAAATACATTATAAATAATTAATAAATAATAAATAATTTACAGTTAATAGCAAATAAGTAATTATTTGTAAAGCCTGCTATTCAAGAGTGCGGTTGCGCATGGCGGCCATCTTGCGCACTAGCCCCAGGCTAATGCACATTCACATTCGTGAATATAATGGCAGGCCTACTGGTATAGCAGTAATTATTTGTCTATTATTTGGTATATGTTAAGAATGGTGGTGAGTGTCTAGTTGCCAGAAATCCATCAATAATTACAGGTTAAAAAAATGCATACCGGTATAATACATTCATTTCCCAAGTGCTATACTATATTTTAGATCGGTGTATTGCCCTAGTTTATGTTGAAAAATTAAACGTTTTACGGCAGCTTACGTGATTTTCGAGTGCGACGAAAAGTATTGTGACTGCCGTACAGTTCACGCTAGCCAGCAATTTCAATCGTCATATACCTTACATCTTTGTACTATATCTGCGCACGAATCTTTTACTGGTAATCATACTTAAATCCCGCTAATCAATAAGTCTACGGTACCGTAGGATCCATTTAACGCTGAAGCCAGGCTACTAGGGGGGCGTGGTTAGTGCTTCAACTTTCCGCATGCTGTAGCGCTGACAGGGCGTCTCCTTATAATTCCTTGTGCGGTGAGTAGAAGCACTGACCACGCCTCCATACTTGCCCGGCTCCAGCGGTAAATGGAGCCTATGGTACCGTAGACTTATTTATTAGTGGGAATTAAGTATGATTACTGGTAAAAGAATCGTTTGCAGGTTAAGTACGAATTTTAAGGTAGGGCCTATATGACGATAGAAATCAAGGAATATTTGTTGTTCTTTGCTGGCTAGCTTGAAGTGTACGGCAGTCACAATACTTGTTGTCGTACTCGGAAATCATGTAGACGATTTAATTTACAGCATAAACTAGAGCAATACTATATAAATAATTCATGCTTTTGGGCTAATTTATATAATAATCCGGGCCGTGAAAGCCTTAATATGCAAATTAGAGCAATACTGTTGCATCCCTAAGGTCCCCTAGGGACCTTATAAGGCTGCACCCCTTTAAATACACTATCTGCCCCATGTCTCTACACACCTTCAGGCCCTATTTTCAATACCAGAGAATTCACCACTATACCCTGAAGTAATCAACTACAACTCACCACACTTATTGCATTACCAGGACACAACACTGGCAGCAAACAGTAAGTGTGTCAGGAATTCACTGACATACCAGTTCAGAGGAGCCAGGCCTATAAATTGCTGCACACACCAAATATCGAGGTCTTGTGCCTGCCGAACCTTTGATGGTCTACACCGAGACGGACGCCCATTCACTGATAAGTGTGCTCACGAGTCTACACTCCTACACAAATCTTACATTTCACCCTCTAATACACTTTGTAATTGTCTTGTTATACCTTGAGAACCTACAGCACTAAATCTGACTAGTGCAGTCTCCGCATTTCACACATTACAGTAAACAAACTACTTAGTAGTATCATCATTGGCCTCACGGTTAATTTAGTTGCACTATAATCCCCTACCCTCCAACCATGACCTAGTAGGGTCCAGTATTATCTAAGCAGTTCGCTTTCCGACCTGTAGCAAAGTACCGGTCAGCAGTTCTGCTCTATTCTGCATTCGCACGCACGTACACTGTCCGCACGCCGCCGAATCATAGTCTTACGCAGGCAGGCTAATCTGTTATCCCATCAACCCCTCGAAAACACCCCCAACCTTGAGCTCACCAGACACTCTGAACACCTGGAAGCCCTCCTTCGATTTACACGTGATTTATGTAACCGATCCTTCCCCACCCCTATAGAGGATATTCCCTAAACCGCCCCTAGATACCACAACACGCTACACACCCCCTAACACACAGTTTAAGCCCTTAAAGGCTAAACAAATGGTGGAGGCGCTGGATACTGCATTATAAGGGGTTCATACAAAGAATCCTGCAGTAGATCTCGAAGCAACGCCAAGCATACCCCAAAAGTAAGAATTCTTTTTTCTCGAGAATAACTCACGCGGAAGCGAATAGGCAAGCTACACTATTATAATAATACACTGTTTAATAGCCTAATACACCCTCTTGCAAAGCCGAGCAGCCCCAAAGTCAGGAAATTTTTTCTTGGGTGGACCATAAGGACAAATTAGGAAAATTTTCCCGAGTACCAAGCGTATGGAAAAGGTCAGACGTACAGTTAGGGACGTAGCACATACACTTTCCGCTAGTACCTACCGGCTACGCCCTAATATCAGAGTGAAAAACGCGACTTTGTCAACAAATATAACGCGGGTCGACTGATGGCCGAACTCGAAGCTGGGGCTCTAGAACTCAGGTTACGATACCCCGACGCAATAATACACGCACCTCCCCTCACAAGAGCACAGGCACAAAGCGAGACCGCTCGACACTCATCCTCAGATAGTAACATTAGTGAGGACCCAAGCCCTATACTACCGCATAGCGCATTACAGCAGATAATCGATACGCAACAGACATATAATAGCTTGCACGTACTCATACAGCAATTCGAGGAGACTACGCGGGACACAGAAGACACAACACTAGTTGCAGACAGCAAAGCCATAGCTGAGACGTTAGAACAGAATATTAACAAGAGTTTAGTGCTTTTCAGTCGGTCAACACGAATGTACCCAAAAGAGATGGGTTATGCCCTAATCCTGAAATAAATTACATGAGATTAATAAAACACTAGGATGACCAGTTTCGATCGTCAAGCGATCATCATCAGATCCAATACACTTAGGCTATAAAATCTATGTTTGAAATACAGGTGAAAATATTTACAATATGTACAATTATTTAGTTGCAGTATTGGTACTGCAACTGTCAGTGTATGCTAAATGCAGTATATATGTTAGGTGAAATGCTAAATGGTGATGGCTATCCGGAGATTGTACTTTAGAGAGATTATATGGCTGTAAACTATGGTTAAACTATAAAATTTTAGGCTAACTACTTATCTGATTGTCTTCCGTACTACAGCTATTCGCAGTTTCCGTGCTCACTTGAACCCGCTGTGCGGTCGACTGCGGTGGTTATCTTAACGACTGGTTTTTCCCTGCCTTCCCCCCCTGTCCCTACGTGCTGTGGGGAGTGATCGCGATGTGTTTATGTGAGGTGTTGCCAACCTAGATAAGATGTATGTTATTGAATGAGGTGGATCTACAACTATTAAAGACCGTGGATTAGTCCTCGCCACGCGTGGAGCATAACCCATTCGAACTAAGCGTTGACGGTCTTATGAGGACGTCCCGGCACCTTTAATACTGCCTATAATATGGGCCTTGGTTTATTGCAGAAGAAAAGTACATCGTACACCTGATCCAGATAACATTTACCTATTAAAAACCCCCTAATTTCCCCCCATTTTTTTATCTAGCTTGGCTGTGTCGCTAAATTGTGTTTTGTTTCCGACAGGGTGTGTTTTTTAGTAGCGTGAAGAGGGGTGAGCTCTCCATGAACGTGTGTTCATTTAGATTGTTGGGATTGTTTCGTTTGGCTAGGTGTATCTCGATTGCTTCCTTTATGTCAAGAGCTCTGCCTTTCGATTCGTGATGGATTATTTTAAGGTCCGACTCTATGTTGGTAAAGCTATGCCCTGCGTCACACATATGTTCGCACACGGCTGAATGTGTTCCGTATCTTATCGCATTTCTATGTTCATTATAACGTGTGTCTACTCGCCTTCCACTCTGCCCGATGTAATTAGCTTGACAATCGGTGTCTTGGCACGTTATAGAATATACCCCTGACCTTGAATACGGGTCACGTTTATTTAGATTACTATTTAGGAGGTGCCTAGCGGTTGTGTTTTTCGTCGTGAAAGCTATCTTTATGCCTTGCTTTTTGAATAGGTTAGTGATTTTATATGTATTCGCATTCACATAGTTGAAACGCGCAAATTTTTTCTCATTACTGTCCGGTTTGGGAATCGTTTTATCTTTATTTTTATGTTTGGCTATAATTTGATTTATTTTGCTTGGCGAGAAGTTGTTTTCCTTTGCTATTTGCATAATAGTTCTTATTTCCTTATTATAGTTGTCTTTCGACATGGGTATGTTTAAAGCCCTGTGCACCATTGAATTGAAACCCGCTAGTTTGTGCGTACTGGGGTGATTAGACTGATTGTCGATTGCATGCGAGGTTTGTGTTGCTTTCCGGAATATGGAATATGAAAGGTCGTTGTCTTTACGTTCAATAGTTATATCGAGATAATTTATTTTCCGGTCTATTTCGGATTCCTTAGTGAATTTGATAGAATGGTGAAGGCTATTAATGGATTGGAGAATTGTTTCTTCGCTTGTTAGTTCAGTATCGTAGATGCAAATTACATCATCTACGTATCTTTTCCATATTACTATTCCCTTTGTTGAAGTCTTTTCTAAGAACGCATTTTCTAGTGCATTGATGAAGATGTCAGCGATTAACCCACTTAGTTGCGATCCCATTGCTAGGCCTTCTCTCTGTGTGTATATTTTATTGTCGAATTGAAACACGTTTTGGGTGAGAACGACCCTCAGTAATCTCACAATCTCTTCAATTTCTTTTACCGAATTGTTGGATTTTAAGTTGTTTTCGATAGTGTTGATTGCTTCAATAATCGGAATATTGGTGTACATGTTAGTTACGTCGAAGGATACTAGCCTGAAGCTAGGTTTCATTTGTAGGGTGTTCAATACTGTTACTAGTTCTGTTGTGTTCTTTACAGAGTTGTTTTTGTCGTTGGAAAGACGGCATTTTAAGATTTTTAGTAACTCTTTGCTGATTTTGTAATTAGGGGCATTCCTACAATTGACTATTGGTCTCATTGGGCATTCCTTTTTGTGTATTTTTGGTTGTCCCCTCAATGACGGTATTTTCGGGTTCATGTTTATTAGTTTTGATTTTTCAGCTTTGGTCAGTATGTATTCTGTTTCTTTTAGCGCACTTTTTATTTGTTTTTGGAATTTGTTGGTGGGGTCTTTTGTTAATTCCTTGATTTCGTTGTTGTTTAGGAATTCGACTGTTTTTTCAATGTATTCTGTTTTGTTCAAAATTACTGTAGTGTTTCCCTTATCTGCTTTTGTGATGATTAAGTCATGTTCTTTTATTTTTTGTTTCAACGACTTTATTTCTTTGATTTGTTTGTTGTTTTGAATGTTATTGCTATCGCCCTCTCGTTTGAGGATTTTTTTGGCTTCGTTGGTGGCGAGATTTTTGGTTAATTCCCTGTCTTCTGCTGGGAGCTTGTGACTGGCTATCTCAATATCTGTGATTAACTGTTTTATATTGTGGTTCGTGTGTGCGTCTGTGCAGTTGTATTTCAAACCTTTGTCTAACATATTCATTTCACCTTGAGAAAAGGTTACGTTCGTTCTGTTGTTTACTCTGCTGTGGAAATTGAATTCATTGTTATTCGTGTGTTGTTCGTTAGATTGATGGTTCTGTGTTTCTCCTAGTTTTCTTAATTTATTTTCTAGCGTTTCATGCTTCCTCGTTGCTCTGATTTTGATGGTGTCATGTAGGTGTTCGGTGAAGCTGTCCCATTGGGCTGCGTGCCAGAAATTACTTAGTTGCAATTGAATGTCGTATAATTGTTGGTTAATTTTTGCTTTCTTATGTATGCAAATCTTAATTCGTTTTTTATCCAAAGCGCTTTGGCTTGTTTAGTTGAAATGATCGAGGCTGGTGTGTTCGGTACGGTTTTAATTGGTACGTATTTAGGGGTGAGGTTTAGTTCTATACATTTTTTGTTGAACCAAATTGACTTGTCTAAATTCATGAGTTTAAGCCTGAGTGATTTGAATTTCTTGGCTTCACGATTTGCCTGACTAGCCGTGAACATTGTGGTGTTTGAATATTAATAAAACACTTTCCAGTCTGGCTGCGTGGCTCAGGGGTAACGTTCTCGCTTGCTGAGCCCAAGGTTGCAGGTTCGAAACCTGGCGCAGTCAGCTGGCATTTGAGGGTGCGCAAATGCGAGGGAGCCGTGTCAGTAGATTTACTGGCACGTTAAAGATCCCCTTCGGGGCAAAATTCCGGCACCCCGGCGTCTCTAAAAGCCAGTGTAGTTAAAAGGGACGTAAAACCAATAACATTATTATTAAACACTTTCCACAATACAAACGGCGCAAATAAAGCTCAATATATCCCTAGATAATATTGAATCAACCAAGGCATTTGACACACAACTCGTATTACAATCCACACGAATCGAACGCGGTACTTCTCAGGAGAGCCATACATACGCCACACGATCGAAAACCAACGCTCTCTCACACAATCACGAAGACTCAACCACTTTATCACACGACAATAGTCAAGTTATTACAAACGCTCGCGACTCCTTAAACGGCCACGAGGAAACATACGAACAGGACATGGCCATGCAAGCCAAATGTCCTATGATCCACCCCACAAAGTATTCAGGGGACAGCCAGGATCCCGAAGAGTAGCTCAAGACGTTCAATAGGACAGACAATACAAACGGGTGGTCGAATGAGGATAAGAGACGCCTCTTTCCTGCATACCATTCGGGATCAGCCATAATATGAGGCCAATTTAAATGACACTACATGGGAAGAACTCTGCATATCAGTAACACACGAATTTAGGCTCACTCCAGACTACACTACATGGGAGGAACTCTGCATATCACTAACACACGAATCTAAGCTCACTCTAGACGAGGACGACTTATACGATAGGATCAGAGAACGAACCCAAGGCCCCACAGAAAGTGCACAGGCGTACATTAACGACAAGCTCTTAATGTGCGGCAAATATGACAGGACAATGCCAGACAAGCAGAAAATTCGCCTAATCATGCAAGGTCTAAAGCCATCATTGGTGGTCAAATTATGCATCATGAGGAGTCAGACGATACAAGACCTGCAGCAAAATATCAACCTAATAGAGCCAGGAAATAAAATCATCGGGAAGGCGATCGATCTCCACCTCAGGACGGACAATAATGCTCCGCATCAACAGATACAGGACCTTACACAACAGATGCAGGAGATGCAAATCACTGCAATCCATACACAGACACAAGGAAGAATACGGAGGGATGATCTAGGTGACATGGGGCAGCCACAGTATAATGGTAGGCAGGAAAGTTATAGGGGAAATTACAGTCGCAAGCAACAATGACAAACCAACCCCCCATGGGGGAACTCACCCCCGCATACACAAGCGTATTATCCTTCACAGTACACAGAGGACACCCCCGTCGGGGTAATCAACCCCCACCTAAGAAAGCATACGGCCCCCCGCAATACAGAGAGGATACCCCCGGTCGGGACAACCCACCCCCAGTCAAGCAGACACACGATTCCCTGCGATATAGACGAAACGAGCCTAACCGTGGCGATTCACCCCCACGTGGACAAACATATATCCCCCACATCACAGACAGAATAGCTCGCCACAATATGGCCAGAACAGCCCTTGCTACGACAGAGCAACCCTCCAGCGCGCGCATGATGCCCCTATGCGATACAGGCGGGAATCGGAACGATACCCACTTCCGAATGACCACACACAGGGGTCCAAACAGTACGCAACCCAACAAGGCAGGGGGTATTACTCCCTACACCAACATACCATCCCCAGGCAGAAAATTGGCGAAATAATGCGCCAAGGGGACAAACGAGGTATACATAAAGACGAGCAAATAGTTATCAAAAACTACTAGCAGGGGAGGGGCAGCCGACAATAAAATCGGTTGAAGATCTTCCCCCGCAGAAAGCCAAACAAAAGGATACACTCCGAAGAAAACCTCCCCTCATTCAGACACAAGAGAACACGCGGCAAGGAGATCCTCCTCTGCAGAAATCCTTACAGAAGAACACAGTCAAACTAAAGCCTCTTCTTCCTCAAACACACGAGGACACACGTCAAGAAAAACTCCCCCGGCAGACTTACAACAGCATGCAGTCAAAGGAGACGGAAACTGTTTGTTCAGGGCAGTAAGATTCCTAACACACAATAAGGAGGACGAACACAGGGAACAGCGAACGAAGACAGTTATGTACATTATGTCCCATTGGGACGAGTATAAGTACTTCGTCGCTGTTGGGAATAACGAATTCTTCCCTAATAAATACGCATACGGGGAATATATGCAGACAGACGGGGTATACGCGGGAGTAACAGAAGTCACCGCACTGGGGAAGGTGACAGAACAAAATATACATGTGTATGCGGTAGACAACATGGGCCCCTCACTATCCACAACAGGATTCCATAAAAACGTACACTTATTATTTACGGGGAGTCCCAATTCGGGACATTAAAGCCCTCTCACACCCAAAACAGAATGCAAAATTAAAACTCACATCCCCCAGAATGAATAAGCGGTCATTGCTTATAAACAGGAAGCGGGAATCGAACGCACACCCACCAGGAACGGTGAAATAACTCCCACATCGAGGCAAGAGGCAGAAGTCGAGCCCACGCTCTCCCAAACAGCGAGTAGAATCTCGGCATCCACACAACAAACAGGGGGCAAACCGGTACCTTGCCAAAACACTAAAACGGTTTCTACAGTAACACAGGGGAAGGGAGGCAAACCCATGCCCTCAGGAAACACTAATGCGAGCACTACACTGGCGCAACATGCAAAACTCGACCCAACATCCCACCGGAACAAGAACACGGATTCTACAGCGACACAAGGAACAAAATGCGAACCAATGCCCTCCGGGGACAGAAAAATGATTGCCACACGGACACAGAAACAAGAATTCTAAATCGCGCCCGCCCGGAACAATAAAATCACTAGGACGCTAACGCAGAGGCTAGGATTTGAACCCAAACAATGTCAATACAATAAAGAAGGCATTTCATCAGGGTGGAAGGTGCATAGAAGGTACAGTGAATTTCAGGTAGACATTTCGCAGGTCGCGGCAGAAGCACGGGTCAAAGAAATGCCAGACATAGCCAAACATGTCAAACGCAACGGGGAACAGACAACCGGGCGGCGAATCTGCAAAAACGCTAGGCAGGAAGCATGCACAGCAATAGGTCCGAGCGTTAACATTGGCACACACACTTCACAGCGCAGGGAATCAACAACAATTACATACACTCTTAACAACACACATGTCACACAATCGGGCTATACCCTCTCGCCATTAACAATTAACACTAACATTAACAAACATAGGGTACAAATGTTAATCGACACGGGAGCTGCAATCAGATGCGTAAGCAGTAAATACATTACTGAGGGGGAGATACACGGGGTGAACAGTAACATTCGACTCGTAGCGGCCAATTCACAGATCCTCAGAAACCTAGGAATAGCGTACGTACAAATTTAGATGGGGGAATTCACAGTGACCCACCCCATGTTCATCATAGAGAACGTATCAGTTCACGCCATAGCATGAATCGACTTCCTCATAAAATACGAGGCAAACATAAGCTTTGCAAACAATGAGATACATTTCACGAACGGCCGTCATATCACCACACGTCCACTAGTGTACGCTAAGAACATACACAAACACAAAACGACACGCGCGAGCACCATGCCTCCTCATTGGCCTCAATTCACACACAAACCAACGCAGACAACAAAACCATGCCAGGCAAACGTACATCTTCACAAAATATGGCACCAGAACAGAAAAAGAGGCTCACGGACCTATTAGAAAGACACAAGGACATATTCGCAAACTCACTAGCGGATTTAGAATTCACGGATGTAATAGAGCCCCACGTGGACCTAACTAGCGAAAACCCAGTTCACCAGCCCCCTTATAGAGTTAGCAGGAAGGAAAGACAGGTCATTGACAGCCAAATACAGGAGATGCTAGATGCTAAAATCATCGTGATTACGGTGTCCAATTATAGCGCCCCAGTGATACTCACTAAAGAGAAGGATGGGTCACACCGATTTTGTACTGTTTATCGTCGGCTAAACAGACTGATTAAAAGCGATCATTAGCCACTACCGCGCACAGACACATATCTCGAAACACTTAGCGGCGCTAAATATTTTAGCTCTGTAGATTGCTTTAGTGGGTTTTATACTATACCAATCTACAAACCCGATAGACACAAGCTGGCATTCGTTACCGAAAACGGTCTGTACACACATTTCGTATTACCGATGGGCCTTAAGAATGCTAGTCAGACGTTTCAAAAACTGGTAGATAAAGCATTCACAGGTCTTAAGTGGAAATCAGTGCTTACATACATCGATGATATCACAATATACTCACAGGAACATATAACACTCTAAGAAAAGGCTTTTAATAGAATTCGACGCGAGAAATTAAAATTGAAACCATCCAAATGCCAATTCGCGCAACAGAAAATACACATTCTAGGGCACATTGTAAGCCATGATGGCATTATCCCTGACCCGGCTAAAATTTCCGCCATAACAGATATTGAAATGCCAGAAAACATTAAGCAACTAAGGAGCTTCCTGTGCCTCGCGAGCTATTATCGCAAATATATATTTCGATATCCCTCGATTGCCAATTCCTTGACAGAGCTGACACACGAGAAAGCGCCGTTCATCATCACGGAAAAACACAGAGAAGATTTTGAGACTCTCAAAAACTTATTAACTAGACCCAAACTACTCCACCACTTCAGGGATGATAGACCCACATGTGTACATGTAGATGCCAGCCAATACGGAATTGGAGCAGCATTGTTACAGTAGGATACTCTGGCAAACATAGTCCCCCAAAATAAGCGCGGTTTGGCAACTCTGCCAGCGCTGTATGTCATCGCTGTGGTGCGTGGCCACAAGGTTGAGTGCCGTCACGCGTATCTGAATCCTATCTCTGGCAGAACGCGCTGTCTCTGACCACGTGCTTAGCTCAGGCATCCGGCGACTGGTCACATCGAGAGGCGCAGACACATGCTTTTTGTGCGCGGACTGGACAGTATTCCGTCGTGCGGCACGTGAGTGATTTTAAATTCGATTGTGATCGTGGAGGGCCGTGTGTGCTATGTCACCGCAGGTCTAAGTGTCGCCGTGTGTCGGGTGTGATTTTATCGGAGTCCTGAGAGATCATATAATTACGAATCACCGCTGCTATACCGGGCGCGATTACTATATCAGACGGCCGAGTCTAGCGTGTATAATCCCGGTAGTACAAACGCATGTTGGCTTGATAACGAAAGAACTAGCCCATTGCAACTAGCTTTAGACGTGAGATACAATACGGAATAGTTTGTGCAGTAAACATTCGAGAATAGACGAGGCCCTTATCATCGATGGAGGACTTGTAGATGCAATTGAACAGCTGTGAATACTATTAAATTATTGCTTACGTAAAGCCGGTGGCAAATTGCTGAGAGGAAGAATTGTGTCTACATTGTTCGAGGCACAGGGAATTATGATTTCCAGAATGGAACGAGGACATTTTATAACCTGTGCTGTTGAAGTGTCAATGAAGAATTTTGAAATGGAACTAGTCAGTGAAAATATATGCCACTAAGCTTATACGTGAGGGGACTGGACGGAGTGACATTTACATCATGATGAGGCCATGATGTTGCCATGACATAACCACACCGTGGGAGTCGGAGGACGTAGCCACCATGAAACGTGAAGGTCTCAGTTTCGATTCCTAGAGGAGGCGAGGATGAAGATGGAGGAAGATGGAATCCTGCCGGTTCTCGAACGGGAAGGAGATGGTCCTGAATGAAAATTGGTTCCAGAGGTTCGGCATTCTATGAGCATGCTAGGCTTGTACCATATTTTCTTATTTCGGCAATATGGAGAGCTAAAACATTACTTCAATTTGTAGTTGTGAGTGGTTTGCACTGTACCCGATACCTAGTTGAGGCTATCGGCTACGCCAGTTGTGATCGAGCCATAGTTGAGATTTATGGGAAAAGAAGAAAAGATAGCGCTCAGATCGAGTCGAGAAGAATGGTAGGAATTGACGTAGGAGGCCAAGGATGAAGGAGGCACTACCAGTCAAGCAGATGGAACTATGGGAGGAATAATGGATTATCATAAAGATCAATATGGAATGAAACATTATATAATATCAGAAGAAAAGGAAAGTCTTTGGTGATAACTTGAAGAAAGGCAGATAACTCCTTAAGTAATGGTATAACTTATTTGCCGATATAATTTTGATCGAGATTATAGTTGTGACGTATGACCGCAGAAGGAAGGGGAAGGTCACGTGATAGGGCCGAGCGGAGCTCATCACACCGTCTGAGAACAGCAGTTATGATTCCAGCAAGTCGAGCTGAGCGGAGCACAACGTACGCTAAGAAGACAGTAGTACGAGTCCAGCCAGTCAAGCTGAGTAGAGCACATGGTGCGCTAGGAAAACGACAGCAGTATTAGTCCAGCAAGTCAAGCTGATAGCAACGTGCGCCAGGGGAACGAAAGTAGGTCAGTCAGTCAAGCTGAGCGGAGCACGGTGTGCAGTGCGAGAATCAGTTAGCAAGGCATGTTACACAAGCCGTGGAAGTGAAAGAGAGCCGGTGTTCGGGCAGATGTATATTCAACATCGTGGCTACAGTTATATGAAACAGCAATGCTTTTCCAATGTTACAGTTCATTAAAGTGATACGCAGCTTTGTGATAGAATTGAGAACATTATTTCGATCTACATTCTTAATACAGAACAGCACAGCGATGTGATATAATGAGGCCAGTTTTCAGCGTCGCATTATACGAGAAGAGTAAGGCGGAACAGGTCGTGCTGGGGCCGACATTTTACAAGCAGGCGATATGCAAGCAGCTGAACATTATTTCGACATTTTGTCAAACTTAATAAGTTTGGACTTGTGTTTAGACAGTCCAATTGTGCAAGCAGATAGCAATTATACACTGCTATTGTGAACCTTTAAATGGACTCAGACATATTTCAACTGTATTACGGCTTATTAGATGATGCATTTTAGACCGGAATATCTAAGGCGACCAAGGGGTCAGTCCAACATTACTGTTTTTGGGCAAGTGAACAGTTACAAGAATTTGCACTTTATGAACAGTGGCACGTGCAGAATTATAGTTGCTTTTCATGAACAATTATGAAATATCAGTTACGAACACAGATACAGGGTGTTTAAGAAATCAATACACTTTTCTAAATTATTTATTTTCTGCTAGTGAAATTCAGCCGCTGTGGAGATTAACTTTTGTCATATGCAAACTGAGCATTGTATGGGACAGTGGCGTGACATATCTGAAGAGTATGGGGTACTCTAGATTTTTGAACTTTTATAGAAGAGATTGGACAATATCCGTGATGGATAATATTGAATTCATCATGTCGGGCTAGGCGAATACGGAGACGTGATGGCCCCACAGAGCGATGGATTCGGTTCCTGAAGAAGAGGATATCCAACATCAGATTCACTTGGAATATGAAGTCAATCGTTAGTTCAGTGGGTGATACAATGTTTTCGTCGATCTATCGAGAAATTTGTGGCACACATGAGGATTATCGGCGATCTTTGAATTATATTAACAGCTGAAATAAGAAGGTATTGTAAGAGTTATGGCTTTCCTGATATGATTTTTCATGAACACTGGGCATACTTGTATATATTTCTAGTAGGAGTTCTACGATTATTTTTGACATGGCTTAGATATTTTCTTGCTCCATTTGCTAGAATATGGTGTTACCATATAATATGGCAGGCACCGTTATACGACGTTCTCACCATTGGTTGGCTTTATTAGGCAGAAGTTTGGTCTTTTTGATATTTTTCATTAAGGACAGTATTTCTTGGGTAGATTTTTTTGTGGCGAGTGTTTCGAACTCGTGATCTGCAATTGGATAATTTAAATTATTTCGTCAGTTCATTGCATACTAGCGAGTATGTATAATTCATCAGTAGGGATTTCTATTGGATTGTTTGGTGATATTAAGATTTTATTCATTCAAGTGAATGAATATCGCTTTTATGTGACAACTAGAGACTTGTTGATTCCAATCTGGTACACTCACTCATCAGTCTACAAGATGGGGCCTGTCGCTTTATGCGATAGCGTGGTGGCACTCACCTGACCCATCGTCTAGGGCATTATCATGGTAGTCTACGGGGCAGGGCCTTTCGCTTTAGACGATTGCGTGGTGGCACACACCTTACCTGCCAGTCGAGGGCCTCATTTTTATCATCCTAGTGTACTTAAGATCGTAAGAGGATTAAACAAGAAACTACTAGTCACACATCAGTCGAATTTTGTTAAATAAATTAAAAATAAATGTCAGCAGGGTTACATTTTGTAATTCTTGTTTTGCCAATCCAATATTTTGTTGCTATACTCTCTTGAGAGTACATTCATTTAACAGCTGATACTTTTGATACTTTTGATACTCTTTTGTGAGTAGTTTGATACCTTTGAGAAGGATTTCAAGTAATTGAATCTAGTAAGATGAATCATTTATGGTCAGATTTATTTTGAGGCAGATCAGTATTACATGTTTTTGATGTGAGATATTATAACACATTGGTGTTTTTCTTTGAAATGAATTTTGAGAATTTTAAGACAATTTATGATCTATTTGAAAGCAGATCTTGAATTGGATTACGATTACTAAGGTAATTTTTCCTTATTGTTTAAGAAGTTGTCTAGATATGATCAGATTAATTACAGTTCTTGGAGATTGTGTGCGTTAATAATTTGAAGCCATTTATATATTTTTGTAGATCATGCAACGTGATTAAGTGAAGTTTGTGATAGGTATTTTGGAAGTTGCCAAGTGGAAGTTTTGCAATATTGCCAATGAGTATTTTGAGGCAGACATGAGGTTGTTGAACCCAGTCTATCATATTTTTGAGATCCATGCGGTGCGCTGAATAGTTATGGTGTTATGTCGAATAGTTATGGTGTTATGTGGAATAATGATGGTGTAATGTGGAATAATTATGGTATTCAAATGTGGTATTTGATGAAGTGAGAGTATATGATGAAGTTTTGGATAGTGAGATCCAACGTGATTTTGTGAAGGCAATAATAATTTTTTGGCATGATAATTAAATACGAGATATAATTTGGAAGTGATAAAACTGTAAGGAAACGTTCTATAACCTATATTAAAAAAAAATTAGGAAATTAAATAAATAAATATTTTTTTCCGATGATAATAATAATTTGTAAAATAATAATCTGAAGTTTAAGCATATTAATGATCTGACCCGATGAAATAAAAATCTAAATGTCTCGATGAAATAAAAATCTAAATAACCAAGTGATAAATTAAAATTTGAATAGATTGATAAATTAAATTTTGAATAAATCGATGAATTAAATAAATGAATGAATTAAATGTTGAATAAATTAACTGATTTAAATAAATTAATAGGTGATTAAACAGCTGATGAATAACTGAATTAAAAGGTGATAATTAATTAAAGAAACTGATGATTAATAAAAATTTAAATGGATTTAAATCAATTTAAATAAGAAATATGATTTAAATAATTTGATGAATTGCAACTTGAATTAATGAATTAAATAATTTAAATGGATGAATTGAGATGATTTAATCTGAATGAGATAATGAAATGAGAGTGTGTGGATAATTGAAGAATGTAATGAATTAATGATTATAATATTCATTCAAATGATTTGATGGTAATAAATTAATTATTCTGACTTAAATATAATGAATATTGAGATGAGAACTAATGTGAGAGATATTTAATTTTGATATGATGATGATGATGATGATAACTAATGATCAGTGAAATTTCTTTGATTCACAAACAAGCAATAATCAGTGACAGTGTAAATATAATGTAAATTAAATGTTATATTTCTAGAAGCATTTATTGAATTTTTCAGCATGTGAATAATGCCATTCAAGCCATAAAAATAAGTTGACATTTAAATATGTGTTATTAGAATAATTTGTTTAGACAGATTCATATTTTTTTGACATCCACATTCACGATGTTAACTTAAAGAGAAGTTAGGTCTCAGGAATCACAAATGTCAGTGACACATAGACATAGTGCTACGGTGAACCTGAGAACCCAAGCGAACTTTAGAAAATTTTCATATTTTTTTTGTGGATGAAGTACACTTTGAATAGCAAAGAGATGGTTCGATTTTCAGGACAATGATAATCTAACGTTGGCATTCGACCATACTCTTAGGTAGGATGTGTGTTTAATATTTATGTCTGACTATCAAAGTTTGAATAAACTTGTTTTTATCTTAGTTGTGATCTGATGATGATGTGGTTTTCCTAATCCTTTCCTTGTCTTAATTATGGCTTAACCAGGAAGGATGTGGTTTGCTAGGGATTCAGTTGGTGGCGCCCATTTCTATTTGTATTTTTTTAATTAAATTTAAGCCCGTAACGACCCTGGAGATACTTTATCTCGTGTTACCCTCTGCTTTTTTGAATTTTCAACTGAATTTCCGACACATTCCTTATTTGATTTCATGTTCATTTAACTCCACTCTGTCCTGGAAATCCAGGAATGCGATGTAATAGCAGATGGGTCATCGCATACCTCGGACGAACGGGTACAGAGAGAGAGGGAGGGAGAATTGGTTTTACCCATCCGTGGGGCTTCGATTTTGTTTATTCTATGGGAACACATCAGATTTAGATTACGAAGAGATTGATCTCTATTTCATTTAATGGTGTTATAAAATTTATTAAACTTGGTCAGACAATATACTTGTATGCCCATTCCAGTGATCATGTTAATCATATTAGTGTTATATCATGTTTAATTATAAGTCACTTTTCTTACACCCAAGTGAAGTCAGGAATTGATACATTGTGATGTTTTGCTATCCAACGTCTCTGAATTAAAACGTTTGTTGAAAGGTATAATTATGTTACCGGAAGATTTAGCTAAGTTGTTAGGAGAGTTACAGAGTGGCATGTCTGGTATTGCAGTAACTATTTCTAAAATGGAAACAGAAGTCAAAGAACGGATAGGTGATTCAGAAGCTAAGTTAGAAGCTAGATGTAGAGAAAATGTGAAAGCTTTACAGACTAGTAATGCGGAAAATTTGAGATTATTGCAGACTAGCACTGAAAATATTTTGAAGTCATTAAAGACTAGATTACAGTCCAGTAATGAAGGTAATCTGAAAAATAATTTGAAGTCATTAGAGACTAGATTGCAGTCAAATAGTAGAGATGAATTAAAGTCATTGCAGACTAGTAACGAAAATAGTTTAAAATCATTGGAAGAAAGATTACAGTCCAGTAGTAGGGATGAGTTGAAGTCATTGCAGATTAGCACTGAAAATAATCTAAAATCATTGGAAGATAGATTACAGAGTAGTACTGAAAGTAATTTGAAAGCTAGTGAAGCTAATTTAAAGGATAATTTTAAATTGCTAGGAACTAGATTACAAGCTCGTAGTGAAGAAAATAACACAGAGTTGAAAAATAATTTAACGAGTTTGGAAAATAGATTAACGTTAAAGAATGATAAAATATTCAAGGCTTTACAATCAGATATAAAGGCAGTAGAAATGAAAGGAGAGGAAAATGTGCACATGTTAAGAAAAAATATTATAGAGTTAGAAAATAGAGAAGAAGAAAATATTCTTAATTTGAGAACAGATGTTATGTCTATACAGAAAGATATTAAATCAGATGTATCGAAATTACGATTCGACATAGATGGTTTATTGGCAGATGTAGGCAAAATACAAGAATGGTCTGCCGAAGTATCTTTCGAATCCACGATCAAAGGTTTAGAAATGAATTTAGGTAATGAAATTATAAGTTTAAAATCAGTAATTGGGACTGTTAAAGAGGAAGTCTTAGGAGAAGTTAATTCTAACTTGAAATCCTTAGAAAACCAATTGCAGGCAGACATTAGGAAAATTGATGATGATATAGATCAAAAAGTTAATGAAAACTTAGCATTGTTCAAAAATAGAGTCGGTGCAATAGTGGAAGAACGGTATATTGAGGTCGATGCCGAAGTAAAAGAAAAGCGTGCAGAGCTAGATGAGAAATTAATCGCCGGTATGGCGAATTTGGAAGCGAGTTTTACTGAGAATAAGGAAGCGATGAAGGAAGATTCAGCTCAGTTCAGGACAGATGTAGATCAATTAAAAGAACAAGTCGCGTCAGTCAAGACAACATGCGAAGATAAGATAGACAAATTGAAGAACGATTTGGAAGAGAGTAACAGAACGCAGACTGTTATGTCATTAGATAATTTGGAGACCAAAGTCAAGATAGTGGAAGAGCGAACGGAAGATAGGATGACTAAACTGGAGGCTATAATAAATAATTTTACGAGTCAAGGTGTTACAGTGGGGGAAGTATCGATAAATCAGACACCGATAGATCGCAGCATGAACAGTCAAGAGGTTAGCGTAGGAGAAGATAGTCAAACGCAACCGAATGTTACTTTCGAAAGGACTAGTTCAAACCCTCAAGGTAATTCGAATCAGAATAGAAGCACGTCTAGTACGAGTGAACGATACTCAGGTCCGGTGACCATAATCAGAAATCTGGATGATAAACCAAGGAAGTTTCCGGGGAATACAGGAGTTACACCAGTCGAATTTCTGAGAGATATTCGCGATTACATGGCGGAACATAGAGTAGCCAAGGAGAGAGAAATAAGGGTAGTCGAACGCGCCTTAGACGGGCCAGCGTTAACTTGGTTTCGCGCATTTAGGAGTAACTTTGCGAACATGGAACAATTTGCCATAGCATTTTTACGAAGATTCTGGAGTGCAGAGGATCAGTTGAACGTAAGAGCAGAAATGTACTCGAAACGTTACTCTACGTCGCATCCGACGCATTATGCAAATTACTTATTTCGCAATTGGCTAAATTACAATTTTTGATTCCTCCATTGCCAGAAGAAGAACTTTTACAAGCAATAGCAAGGCAGTTGCCAGTTGAGGTACAAAGATCACTCATAGCATCGGGAGCGAACACACTTGAGCATTATGATGATATCCTACGCAGATTGGATTATACGAGCGCTCAAATGACACCCAGAACTTCAAGGAATGAAAATCGAAACACGCAAGAAGTGAATGCGGTAGTTGTCGATAATGCAGCACAGACAGATAGAAGAGATTCCTGGGGAAACCGAAGAAACGAAGGGAATAGAGGAAATATTCACAACGTCCGTGGGAATGACAGATATCGTGGACCATATGAGAGGCCATATGTTCAAGATACAAGAGATAGTAGATACAGGAACTACGATCAGAATTCCAGATACCAGAACCGGAACAGATATAATAATCGATATCGAGGCAGATACAATTGGAACCAGAATCAGCAGTCCAATCAAAACAATAGGCAAGATAATAGCAGGAATGATCAAAACGAAAGACGACAGGATAATCAAGAGTATGGGAGATCGAGGCAAGAGAATATACAGCCTAGTGCACCATCCGAAGAGGTAATTCGAGATGTCAATAGGGCATGCACGAGTGGTGCAGAAAAAAAACGACAAATTAACGCCGAATCAGAATACTAGTGATTGGGAATCCATCATCATAGTTGAGACATATCAGTTCAAAGATGAAGATTTAATTGAAGAAGAAGAGGTAGTCCATCGAGGGAATCGACATGAATTGCCAGTTATTAGTGTGGAAGTCATGGGAAAGGTAATAAAGACATTAGTGGACGCGGGGGCTATGGTGAGCTTGATATCCATAGGCTGCCTGGATGAATTGAAATTGTCAGGAGATATTACGATGTTGCCAACTGTTGTTAGCAAGATTCAAGGGGTGATCCCAGATAAGAGCATGAAATGTAAAAGTCAGGTACTTTTAGATATTGGAATTGGAACCAGATATTTTGAACAGATGTTCCTAGTTGTGGGTCAACTGCATTTCGATATAATCCTAGGAGTGGATTTCTTAAGTGAGAGTGGCCTGATCATAGATATGTAGAGTAGGCGCATGTACTTTCAGGAAGAGGACATAGAAAATCAGGAATCCGAGATGACATTCTTCAGAGAGAATATATTGGATGAAATTGTATGCAGCATTGAAAGGTCTATTGAGGATAAAACTAATACGAAGAGTAAGATGAATCCGGAAATAAAGGAGCAATTTGATCAAGCAATTTCGGAATACGAGGACATATTCAATGATAAACCAGGACTCATAGAGAATTTTACTTATACCATCAAGTTGATGGATGACAAGCCATACCTCAAGAATTTATATCCCATACCAGATAAATGGAAGGAAGAAGTCAGTACAATGATAAGCGATATGGAGAGAGATGGAATTATTAAGAAGATGCCGACTGCTTATTTGAATCCTTGAGCTGTTGTCAAGAAGCCTAATGGTAAGCTGAGGATATGCCTAGATGTAGAGCCTTAATGAGAGAGTTCTTCCTGAACACGACAGACCACCTGTTATTCGTGAATTGTTGCGCAGATTTAGAGGAAAGAGTTTCTTTTCTACTATTGATCTGACTAGTTCTTATTATCATATAGAACTAGCAGAAGAATGCAAACAATATACGGGATTCCTATTTGACCATAAAACCTATGCATTTAATCGTTTACATTTTGGAGTAAAGAATAGTGGTCCGGTGATGATCCGAGCTCTAGATGAGAATTTGTCGGATGCAGTTAAAGAACATGTGGTGAGCTATATAGATGACCTGATTGTAGCATCTGAGACAGCTGAAGAGCATATCAGGCACCTTAGGATGCTTTTTGAAGATCTCCGGAGGACGAATTTCAAGGTGAATTTCGACAAATGTCAGTTCTTTTATGAGGAAATCGAATTTCTTGGACATAAAATCGATGGAGATGGATATAGGCCCAATCCAAAGAAGATAATGGCTATTTCGGAATTTCCAACCCCAAGAAAGCTTAAGGAAGTACGGCAGTTTTTAGGAATGTGTCAGTTCTTTTCAACACATTGTCCTGAATATACTGAAACGATGGCACCTCTGCAAGATTTGCTAAGGAAAGGAAATCGATGGAAATGGGACGACAAATGTAATCAAGCATTTTTGGCAGCTAAGAATATGTTAATCCAGAATGTTAAACTTGAATACCCAGACTTTGCTAGAAGATTTTTTGTGGAAACAGACGCATCCAAAATAGGCATCAGTGGTATCCTATATCAGTTGGACGATGCAAACAGACACAGATATTTGGCTTTCACCAGTCGCAAACTCAGGAATTGTGAAAAGAATTACTATGCAACCGAGTTAGAGGCATTAGCAGTGGTTCATGCTCTTAAGACGTGGAAGAAGGTTTTATTTGGGCATGACATAACGGTGATCACAGATCATAAAGCTCTCCAATTTATTATGAAGACGGACTTAGCAAGTGACCGCATCACCAGATGGGCTCTTTTCTTACAACAATTTAACCCAACTGTTGTGCATAGACCTGGGAAATTAAATCTGTTAGCAGATGTGTTGTGTAGAAACCCTTGTGAAGAAGTAATTGTCAACCACATAAATCTAGTTCAAGAGGACCAAGGAACTCTGGAGAAGTTGAAAATGTTAGCGCAAACTCAGAAAAGATACGCACCTTTGCGAAGGATTTACCGTTTCTTAACTCGCAGGATGGACAACGCCGATCCAGATTTTAGAAGAACGGAGATAGAAGCTAGAAAGTATCACATGATGGGAGGTATTATATGCCAATATATCGATCAGAATCATACTAAGCTTAGAGTTGTGATCCCACCCAAGCTTGTCAAACCGGTTATTTGGATGATACATCGAACCGCAGCTCATGAAGGTGTAGACAAGACTCTGGCTCTTGCTCAAGAAACTTTTGTTTGGAGACAAATGGGACAAACGATCCGCGACGTCATAAGGACCTGTGACAGTTGTCAGCGAAGCAAATATTCATCTAAACTAATGAAGGAAGTTCCTAGATCGATATTACCTAGCAAGCCGAGAGAACTTTACGCTACGGACATTTTTGGTCCGATTCCTCGTTCGACGAAAGGAAACCAGTTTGTTTTGGTTACAGTAGACGTATTTTCTAAATACGTATCTCTATGTCCAATTCAGAAAGCTACATCCAAGTATGTGATTAATAGATTAGAGAAGACAGTAATTCCAAGTATGGGGAAACCTGAAATTTTGTTGAGTGACCATGGATCACAGTTCACCAGTATGGAATTTTCAACTGCTATGGAACGTTTGGGAATAAGGCATATATTTAATTCTGTGCGGTATCCAGAGGGAAATACAGCCGAAAGAATTATGCCAGAGATCAGTAAAATGTGTCGTTTATATGTTTCGAGACAACACCACCGATGGATGGAAGTGATACCCATCATCAGTCAATGTTTGAATTCTACCATACATGAAAGTACAGGACAGATTCCGTCCGTGCTTCATCATGGAATGAAACCTGATAGACCATGGGACCGAATAGTGAAGGCACCAGTAGATCCAGAACCTACACAAGAAAGAAGAGTCGAGATGGCAGGAGAAAGACTCAGAAGACAGGCAGAGAAGAGAGCCAGGAGGCATGCAGGAAGAAGGTTTCACGAACCATTTCAGGAAAATGACGAGGTGCTGATCAGGAAGCCAGTCACATCGAATCTTCAACTGAAGATATACCATAAATTTGCGCCATTGTAGGCTGGTCCATTTCGAATTGATGAAACATAAAGAAAAAACAGCTATAAGATTGTTAGAATAGACACGAATGAAGTTGTTGGAACTTTCAACGCAGCCAGCATTAGGAAGTATCATTATGCTTAGAAAGAGGATGGTTGCAGAGCTATCGTGTACATTATTTGTTATGTATAGAAAATGCCTGAGAGTATTTTTTTTCTCAAGACTGATAAAAAAAGGAGATGTACGGGAGTGATATACCCGATACCTAGTTGAGGCTATCGGCTACGCCTGTTGTGATCGAGCCGTATTTGAGATTTATGGGAAAAGAAGAAAAGATAGCGCTCAGATCGAGTCGAGAAGAATGGTAGGAAGTGACGTAGGAGGCCAAGGATGAAGGAGGCACTACCAGTCAAGCAGATGGAACTATGGGAGGAATAATGGATTATCATAAAGATCAATATGGAATGAAACATTATATAATATCAGAAGAAAAGGAAAGTCTTTGGTGATAACTTGAAGAAAGGCAGATAACTCCTTAAGTAATGGTATAACTTATTTGCCGATATAATTTTGGTCGAGATTATAGTTGTGACGTATGACCGCAGAAGGAAGGGGAAGGTCACATGATAGGGCCGAGCGGAGCTCATCACACCGTCTGAGAACAGCAGTTATGATTCCAGCAAGTCGAGCTGAGCGGAGCACAACGTACGCTAAGAAGACAGTAGTACGAGTCCAGCCAATCAAGCTGAGTAGAGCACATGGTGCGCTAGGAAAACGACAGCAGTAATAGTCCAGCAAGTCAAGCTGATAGCAACGTGCGCCAGGGGAACGAAAGTAGGTCAGTCAGTCAAGCTGAGCGGAGCACGGTGTGCAGTGCGAGAATCAGTTAGCAAGGCATGTTACACAAGCCGTGGAAGTGAAAGAGAGCCGGTGTTCGGGCAGATATATTTTCAACATCGTGGCTACAGTTATATGAAACAGCAATGCTTTTCCAATGTTACAGTTCATTAAAGTAATACGCAGCTTTGTGATAGAATTGAGAGCATTATTTCGAGCTACATTCTTAATACAGAACAGCACAGCGAAGTGATATAATGAGGCCAGTTTTCAGCGTCGCATTATACGAGAAGAGTAAGGCGGAACAGGTCGTGCTGGGGCCGACATTTTACAAGCAGGCGATATGCAAGCAGCTGAACATTATTTCGACATTTTGTCAAACTTAATAAGTTTGGACTTGTGTTTAGACAGTCCAATTGTGCAATCAGATAGCAATTATACACTGCTATTGTGAACCTTAAAATGGATTCAGACATATTTCAACTGTATTACGGCTTATTAGATGTTTTTGGGCAAGTGAACAGTTACAAGAATTTGCACTTTATGAACAGTGGCACGTGCAGCATTATAGTTGCTTTTCATGAACAATTATGAAATATCAGTTACGAACACAGATACAGGGTGTTTAAGAAATCAATACACTTTTCTAAATTATTTATATTCTGCTAGTGAAATCCAGCCGCTGTGGAGATTAACTTTTGTCATATGCAAACCGAGCATTGTATGGGACAGTGGCGTGACATATCTGAAGAGTATGGGGTACTCTAGATTTTTGAACTTTTATAGAAGAGTTTGGACAATATCCGTGATGGATAATATTGAATTCATCATGTCGGGCTAGGCGAATACGGAGACGTAATGGCACCACAGAGCGATGGATTCGGTTCCTGAAGAAGAGGATATCCAACATCAGATTCACTTGGAATATGAAGTCAATCGTTAGTTCAGTGGGTGATACAATGTTTTCGTCGATCTATCGAGAAATTTGTGGCACACATGAGGATTATCGGCGATCTTTGAATTATATTAACAGCTGAAATAAGAAGGTATTGTAAGAGTTATGGCTTTCCTGATATGATTTTTCATGAACACTGGGCATACTTGTATATATTTCTAGTAGGAGTTCTACGATTATTTTTGACATGGCTTAGATATTTTCTTGCTCCATTTGCTAGAATATGGTGTTACCATATAATATGGCAGGCACCGTTATGCGACGTTCTCACCATTGGTTGGCTTTATTAGGCAGAAGTTTGGTCTTTTTGATATTTTTCAGTAAGGACAGTATTTCTTGGGTAGATTTTTTTGTGGCGAGTGTTTCGAACTCGTGATCTGCAATTGGATAATTTAAATTATTTCGTCAGTTCATTGCATACTAGCGAGTATGTATAATTCATCAGTAGGGATTTCTATTGGATTGTTTGGTGATATTAAGATTTTATTCACTCAAGTGAATGAATATCCCTTTTATGTGACAACTAGAGACTTGTTGATTCCAATCTGGTACACTCACTCATCAGTCTACGAGATGGGGCCTGTCGCTTTATGCGATTGCGTGGTGGCACTCACCTGACCCATCGTCTAGGGCATTATCATGGTAGTCTACGGGGCAGGGCCTTTCGCTTTAGGCGATTGCGTGGTGGCACACACCTTACCTGCCAGTCGAGGGCCTCATTTTTATCATCCGAGTGTACTCAAGATCGTAAGAGGATTAAACAAGTAACTACTAGTCACACATCAGTCGAATTTTGTTAAATAAATTAAAAATAAATGTCAGCAGGGTTACATTTTGTAATTCTTGTTTCGCCAATCCAATATTTTGTTGCTATACTCTTTTGAGAGTACATTCATTTAACAGCTGATACTTTTGATACTTTTGATACTCTTTTGAGAGTAGTTTGATACCTTTGAGAAGGATTTCAAGTAATTGAATCTTGCAAGATTTATGGTCAGATTTATTTTGAGGCAGATCAGTATTACATATTTTTGATGTGAGATATTATATCACATTGGTGTTTTTCTTTGAAGTGAATTTTGAGAATTTTAAGAGAATTTATGCTCTATTTGAAAGTATCTCTTGAATTGGATTACGATTACTAAGGTAATTTTTCCTTATTGTTTAAGAAGTTGTCTAGATATGATCAGATTAATTACAGTTCTTGGAGATTGTGTGCGTTAATAATTTGAAGCCAGTTATATATTTTTGTAGATCATGCAACGTGATTAAGTGAAGTTTGTGATAGGTATTTTGGAAGTTGCCAAGTGGAAGTTTTGCAATATTGCCAATGAGTATTTTGAGGCAGACATGAGGTTGTTGAACCCAGTCTAGCATATTTTTGAGATTCATGCTGTGCGCTGAATAGTTATAGTATTATGTGGAATAGTTATGGTGTTATGTGGAATAATGATGGTGTAATGTGGAATAATTATGGTATTCAAATGTGGTATTTGATGAAGTGAGAGTATATGATGAAGTTTTGGATAGTGAGATCCAACGTGATTTTGTGAAGGCAATACTAATTTTTTGGCATGATAATTAAATACGAGGTATAACTTGGATATGATAAAACTGTAAGGCAACGTTCTATAACCTATATTTAAAAAAATAGGAAATTAAATAAATAAATAATTTTTTCTGATGATAATAATAATTTATAAAATAATAATCTGAAGTTTAAGCATATTAATGATCTGACCCGATGAAATAAAAATCTAAATGACTCGATGAAATAAAAATCTAAATAACCAAGTGACAAATTAAAATTTGAATAGATTGATAAATTAAATTTTGAATAAATCGATGAATTAAATAAATGAATGAATTAAACGTTGAATAAATTAACTGATTTAAATTAATTAATAGGTGATTAAACAGCTGATGAATAACTGAATTAAAAGGTGATAATTAATTAAAGAAACTTATGATTAATAAAAATTTAAATGGATTTAAATAAATTTAAATAAGAAATATGATTTAAATAATTTGATGAATTGCAACTTGAATTAATGAATTAAATAATTTAAATGGATGAATTGAGATGATTTAATCTGAATGAGATAATGAAATGAGAGTGTGTGGATAATTGAAGAATATAATGAATTAATGATTATAATATTCATTCAAATGATTTGATGGTAATAAATTAATTATTCTGACTTGAATATAATGAATATAGAGATGAGAACTAATGTGAGAGATATTTAATTTTGATATGATGATGATGATAACTAATGATCAGTGAAATTTCTTTGATTCACAAACAAGCAATAATCAGTGACAGTGTAAATATAATGTAAATTAAATGTTAGATTTCTAGAAGCATTTATTGCATTTTTCAGCATGTGAATAATGCCATTCAAGCCATAAAAATAAGTTGATATTTAAATATGTGTTATTAGAATAATTTCTTTAGACAGATTCATATTTTTTGTCATCCACATTCATGATGTTAACTTAAAGAGAAGTTAGGTCTCAGGAATCACAAATGTCAGTGACGCATAGACATAGTGCTACGGTGAACCTGAGAACCCAAGCGAACTTAAGAAAATTTTCATATTTTTTTTGTGGATGAAGTACACTTTGAATAGCAAAGAGATGGTTCGATTTTCAGGACAATGATAATCTAACGTTGGCATTCGACCATACTCTTAGGTAGGACGTGTGTTTAATATTTATGTATGACTATCAAAGTTTGAATAAACTTGTTTTTATCTTAGTTGTGATCTGATGATGATGTGGTTTTCCTAATCCTTTCCTTGTCTTAATTAAGGCTTAACCAGGAAGGATGTGGTTTGCTAGGGATTCAGTTGGTGGCGCCCATTTCTATTTGTATTTTTTTAATTAAATTTAAGCCCGTAACGACCCTGGAGATACTTTATCTCGTGTTACCCTCTGCTTTTGTGAATTTTCAACTGAATTTCCGACACATTCCTTATTTGATTTCATGTTCATTTAACTCCACTCTGTCCTGCAAATCCAGGAATGCGATGTAATAGCAGATGGGTCATCGCATACCTCGGACGAACGGGTACAGTACTACTCAGTAGTACTAGATGCCATGGAGTTGTTATTTGTTGATTAAATATTTTATTATTATTATTATTATTATTATTATTATTGATGGCCACATTTTTTCTTCGTCTATTAGGTAATTATATGAGGAAGTGATTCACATTGTAGGGTTGTCACACGTGGCAAGAAACAATCAACCATGCTTGGCACCATGAACCAGTTAATATTTTCTTTTGGGAATTTTTGTAAATCCGTCCCTACTTCGAATGTTAAGATTTTTTTCCACGATGATAAGATTGGAAATACGACGTGGATACTCAACTGAATTTATAATGGAATAAATGAAGGAGGTAAACTAGCTGTCGAGAGCTGGGGTTGGTGTATTCTTTGGAATACACGGTAAGACAGATTAATCTTTTGCTTCTCTTTGCTTTAGTTCATCCCTTCCTTTTTTCGCAAACACCAACAGTGATCTCCTGATTTCTCTTTGTTGGTATATGTCTCTCATACTACCTGTAAGTCTGTTCTAGATATATATCTTTCATGACCCACCTAGCGTCATCTAGCAGCGAATCTCTGAAGTTCCTCCATTCTTCCCTGTACAAGAGTACTTCCTTATCAATTTAGCCACCAGATCTCGTCGCTATCACCAGCTATCATCTCCGTGATCAAGAGAACTTCGTCTACTTTTTCACCCTCCATGCTGCGCTAGTGATGCCTAATATCAACTCTTTTGAAGACCATTTCATCAAGAAGATTTTTATTACTGTCAAGTTGGCTATTCTTATATGTATTCCTTTTGTCTCCTACCCCCACTCTTTTTCCCTTCCCTGGTCCCTCCGCGCTCCGTTGAGCGTGTCTCACTTGTACGTCGGAAGTCAAACCAGTCAGTTGGAGCTTAACTAAAGCTCGCCTCCTCAACTCAAGAGGCAAACTTTTAAATTCGACGCAATGTTCAAGTTTTAAAACCAACCGTCAACAGCAACATCGCCTTCTTCATGAAGCAAAGATAAGTACCGACTTCATGTTTTAACCTCATTCTCATCGCTTTTAAAAGGCTCAATGCTTTTATTTGGATTTTATAGACAGTGAATGTTGCTATGTGATAATAACTGCTTTCTTGAGATCTTCTTGATCAAACTTAAACTATCAAGTCTAACTTTCAATTTGAAAGATTTTCTGAGATGCTATTTCACATCGAGGGATATTTCCAAAATACCCACTGTCTATATAATCTAGATTTCCGCCGAGGGATTCTCTACCCAATTTAAACAAGTCATCATTGCTCTGGAACCTTCCAGAACCTGCACTCTATCCACCAGTTATACTGACATGTATTTTCCACTCACATATGGGAATACTTTTTCAAACTAAGGAATCTTCCTTATGAACTGCTAATCAATATCTAATTTTTCTTCCTCCGTTGGGATTTTTCTGGTGCATTCAACTATAACCTACAAGTTTTTCAATCAATAGTCTCTCGCAAATCTAGTGTAACTAGTTATTTTCCACCATTGCAATAACTTTCTTTGCCATCAACGTTTTGTGCTACTACAGTGAACTTTTCAACTATATCAACAGACTATAGTGAAAACAGTGCCTGTTCAACTTTTCATCCGCGTCGCGCTCGTCCAAGTACAATAAATACGGCCATGAACACTTTTCCACAATCCCATTTCATCTTTCCCAAACCCTTTACTAACAAACTAAAATAATAAAATTGTTACTTTAGGTCTTTTTTCAATGAGGTGTCACTCTACATAAGTGCCCTCCCTTATTTGCTCCATGTATAACGAATTAATGTCTGTAAAACTTCGTGTCTAGTACACGCCTTAAATTATATTGTTTCTCCCTTCTAATGAGGGAATCCAATTCTTTCAACTCATAGGTGAGTTATCTCTAGGTTTCATGAAAGGGAAACTTGCCCCATTTTTCTCGTGATCCCTACTTAAACATAGGAGTTCTAGAAACTTCCTTTCAATTGTTCTCTTCAGGTTTCACAATAAGTGGCCTGCCCTATTTGTATAATCTCCTATGTATAATCATTAAGCGTAGTTCTGCATTAATACAAGAAGTTATAGAAACTTCTATTTCATTTCTTTCTGTTCTTGTGTTGTTACTTTCGAAGTTGTTCATATTTCTAAGATACTTATTTAGAAATCCTTAAAGTACACATCTTGTACTTGATTTATTGTTTAACTTTAATTACGTCAGTTATCTTTAAATTTTTCTATTTATTCATCTTAGCCACTTCAAAATCTTACGAAGATTTTAAAGCATATAAAAGGTTTAAAACCAAAAGAATTATCAATTGCCCGGCGCAAGCTTTAGATGTTTTCGGAGGTCTGCGACGCCAATTGTTTATAAAAATCAAAATTATATATTTGTTACAAAAACTACTTCCTTGTACATTGTTAAATAAATTAAAGATTTGTTCTTTGCTTTATCATTTCTCTAACATAAGGGTTAGGCAAGATCCTGTCTTCTTTGACTCTTCCTATTTAATAAAAATAAATCCATTGATAGGGTGTTCACCACTTGTTGCATTTGAGCAAGAACTCTTAGTTACTAACTTAGTAAAGTCTCTCTTAGCTTTAATAGCTAATTCCAACTGGCCAGTAAGGCAAGCATAGCTCTCTACGCCAGCTTCCTGCTTGTGGAGATCCTCTCTAACACTTATGGTTGGTTTTTCAAAATATAAGGGTTTCTCATTGTCTAAACTTTTAGTCGGCGCCTTACTGGGTAAAAGCTTAGTCATTTTTAAATGCAACTATTTGTACGCTTACCAAAATTATTCCCAAGGGTATAATTGCTTTATCCCTATCCTTCTTGGAAGCATTTGGTCGCTCTTTAGATATTCTACAATTTCAAAAACGAAAATATCAAAGCTGATTCAAATTATTTGCACTCTTCAAATTACTTGTTTAGAAACAAACTCCTTTGAACAGATACACAATAAATCTGTTACTTTTTGTCTTGCCAGACCATCACCCTTCCACATAGTAGGCATATGTATGCTTGAGAGGGAATACGCTACAGCAACTTTCTTGCGAACAGCCCAAGTTCCAGCTGCGTTTCCCGTTAGCTTCGCCCTGGTCCCTACCCACTTTAGGTATCGGAGAGCGGATTTGCAGTGGCAGCTGCCTTTGAGTATACTTAAAGTTAAAATTATAACTTCTGTTGGACTCTCGTCCTATTTCTCCATCCTTTTTCTCCAGTCCGAAACCCATTTCTTTTTCTTCATCATCTTCCCTTGGGGGTTAGGTTATTACCAAGCTAATAATCTACCCAAGGGTGGAGTTCATGTTTTGAAATTCTTTTCTTTTTTCGATTTCGACTTCAGCGTTGGTGGATCTAATTATGTGAACTCTGAAGGATTATAACTTTAAATATTCCCATTTTTTTCTTCGTCCACATTCATTGATATAGGGAATTTAATTATTAAAAGCATGCTCGTCATTATGCTTCGACACCTACCCATTTGACATTGCTACAGTTCATGCCTGCATTAGATAATTTATGCACACTAGTTATGTGATGAAATGAAAGGTCATGATAATTAAAAGATAATAATGAGTTTATCTACACAAAAAAGAAGATTGATTGGTGTAGTTGTATATAAAAAGAGGGGAGAATTGAATGGAATGTAATAAAATATATTTAGGATGATAGTTCACATATTGTGTGAACGTCTTATGGCAATTTTCTGAGAATTAATCATGATTAAACGGTTTGTGAATAAAAACAAGAAGTACCGTGACGAACTAAAGAGCCTACTTTTCTTGAAATTTAAGATTCTTGCCAATCTATATAGACCTATCTATAATAATGACGAAATTAAGTTGGTAATATCGAAATTCCTAATTAGTTCGAAATATTCCTTATAAAATGTAGCCTAATAGAGCAGTACAGTTGGCAGCCCTGGTGACTGAATATAGGCTATTGTTAGTTGCATCTCTTAAGGTACAGAATACAAAATTTGGTTGAATTCCAATGGATAGCATTCACGTTACATGCAGTTAGACCTTGGATTTATCAGCGCGCGTAAAATTATGTTGGCAACAATGTCATGCATGTGTTGGTCAGAAATAATCTGAAATATTATGATCTCGTGTTGTACCAATTTTGGATGAAATCCATTTGTTAGTATTTTAAAATTGGACCTATCAGCAGGCTTAGAATCATGTTGGCAGCACTGGCGTAGGCCTATAATAGTTACTCCAAATTTATCTAGAATGCCAGGTACTATACGTGTGCAAAGTTTAGAGCTATTGGCTTGCATACTTTCTGATATATTGATATTAGGGTAATAAAAATAGAGACAGTATTTATTAACAGTTGGCAGCCCTGGTTACTCTTAAGAATCGGCATAGTCATATCTGTTATGATACACATATCACACACGAAATTTGGTTGAAATCCAAATGATAGTATAGAAGTTACATATATTTAAACTTGGACCTCTCAGCAGGCTTAGATTCATGTTGGTAGCACTGACGTATATAAGATACTCCAAATTAATCTAGAATGCCAGGTACTATACGTGTGCATAGATTAAAGCTGTCGGCTTGCATACTTTCTGATATATTGGTATTTGGATAAAATAAATTGAGAGCATTTATTAACAGTTGGCAGCCCTAGTGGCTCTTAAGAATACGCTCAGTCATATCTGTTTATGTACACATACCACATACGAAATTTCGTTGAAATCCAATTGATAGTGTAGAAGTTATATGCATTTAAAATTTGGACCTATCAGCAGGCTTATAATCATTTTGGCAACACTGCCATGTATGGCCTCCTGGAAATTAAACTGCAACATTATTGTCTATACGTGTGCCAATTTTGAAATAGCTCCCATGTATACCTTCCATGATATCCAACATGGAGCTCAAATTTCAATTGCGATTTTTCAGCAGTTGGCAGCACTGACATCATTTTCAAATATGGCCGTGAGATATTCAGGTATAGATCTTTACTCCCACCAAATTTTGTTTTGATTAGATGTTTAGATGTTTTTAGATGTTTTTAATGTAATTTGACAGCCAGTGTGGGTTGTTGTGTCGTTGGCACTTGCATTTGAGTGGCTCAAGTAAATTGGATTACCACATTTCAGGTATTTGAATGGGAGGCTAATGATTTTTTCTTGTGGGAAGGTCTAACTACCTTTGGTAATGAGATTGTTCCCAGTTTCTATGACATAGGCAACATAATCAGAAGTTCTTTTACCTTTCGGATGGGTGCTGTTGATATCCATTCGTTCTTCGTTTAATGATCCAATTGCGTAGAATTGGATAAGGATCCATTTATGCAGCTCGTTGATATTAGTTCAATTTCATGGTATAGTAGTAGAAAGTATGGCACAATCTTCGTGTGTCACTCTTGATGGTTCCCTTATGTTGTATTGACTTATTGTACTAATTGACATGTCTAATATGGAAGAGTTGAGGCAACTGTTAGCTGATTTGAAAACTGATTTAAAGAAGGGTTAGGAGGATTTAAGAGGCGACTATAAGTAAGGTCAAATGGAGTTAGAGGGTAGACTTAATCATAGTATCCAACAAAATCATGATGAATTGGACAAGAAATTTAATCAAAACCGAAATGAGGCAACTAATCAGGCGTTAAAAACACAGGCAGATGTAATCAAGTTAGGAGAGCGTATAACCAACAGTCAAAAGGAAACGGACAGCAGCATGGACGAAAAACTTAATGCATTGAAGGCCACTATGCAGGACAACTTGATAGAGGGCATACAGAAAATTCAGAAAGGTGTAGAGAAAGACATGGAAGCATTGAATTCACACGTCAGGACCCTAGAAAAACGGCTAGATGAAAACATCAAAGGATTGGGATCTGATATAACCGCTCATGTAGACAAGCTTAAAGGGGAATACCAACATGAGATAGTGGAAGTAAGGAAAGAGTTTAATGAAACTACTGTCGGCATTCGAAAGGAATTAGCGAAACAAGTAGGAAAGGTAGAGACGAAAATCCAGAAAATGGAGGAAAATGTTGGCACTTTAGCACAAGACGTGGATGCTAATTGAAAACGCATGGGTGAAGAAGCAGGGAAGATAGAAAATAAATTGGACGCAATCAATACGAATATCACACAAGTCAAAACGGAAATAGATGGGGCGATTTCATCAGTCAATGAATACATAATGATATTAGAGGGTAGTCACCTAGACCGCATTACGCGTATGGAAAACTTCTTACAGATGAATAGTCTGGTTCAAACGATGGAAATTAACTCACCAGAGATTAACCAGGAGAAACGATGGGGAGATATGGATTCGACACCTAGAGGATTTAATAGGGCTAGTACTGTAACTATCATTAGGACTCGTGAGGTAAAACCTAAAAAGTTTAGTGGTGTGGGAGTCTTCACCCCAATTGAGTTCCTACGAGATCTCAGGGATTATCTGGATGAAAATCGAATCCCAAGTGAACGCGAGATAAGGATTATTGAAAGATCGTTAGAGAATCAAGCGCTGACCTGATTTTGAGCTTTTAGATGCACCTTTGCGAATTACGAGGATTTTGCTAAGGCATTCCTTAGGCGTTTCTGGAGTTCGGAAGACCAACTTAGCATCAGATCAGAACTTTACTCCAGGAAATATTCCACATCTAACCCGACGCAGTATGCGGGGTATTTTACAACGCAGTTAGCCAGGTTACAATATTTAGAACCTCCATTACCCGAAGAGGAGATGATTCAGGCGATAAAGAGGCAATTTCCGGTAGAAGTTCAGAGAACACTTATAGCATCTGGGGCGAATAGTTTGAAGACATGTGACGAAATTATGAGGAAATTAGATCACACCAGTTCCTTAATGCGCGCGAGAAACACTAGATCAGAGCACCAGGAGGTGAATCTAGTCGTGACAGACCGGAGAAAAAGACTGAACCACCACAAAGAAGAATATTTCAGGATACAGGAGATTGGAGAGGACGGTATGAGAATCGTGGATATAATCAACAAGATAGGGGATGGAACCAAGGTGGAAGGCCATACTATGCGAACCAACAGCAGCAACTGAATTCACAAACTTACAGACCCATGGATATAAAGGGAATAAACTCTTGGCAGCAAGGGAGAGGTAGATTTCAAACCTATAATAGGCAGTGGAACAGAGATGAACTTCGGGACAAGCGCGTGAATTTGGAAGAAAGACATGCTGAAAGTCAAGCATACTTGCAGCAGACGAGGGAAGCAACTCAGCAGCAGCAAGGGCAAGAGGACGTAGACCCAGGGCCTAGTACATGTGGCTCGCAAGCAAATAAACGTCAAATACAAATCACCAGACACAGTAGATTCCAGTAATTCCGAACCTATCATCGAGATCAATTGTAGATGAAGACCTCATTTACGACGAAGAGAATCCCATTAAGAGAGAGAGAGAGAACTGAATTACCAATGATTGATGTACATGTTGGAGGACGAAAATTTAAGACATTGCTGGATACAGGAGCCATGGTCAGTATCATATCTGAGGCGTGTTTTGAGAATATCAGGTTGACAGAAGACATTACTATATTACCTGCATCCGGAATGAAGGTTAGAGGAGTGATTCCTAACCGTTATGTTAACTGCAAATTACAAGATTGATTAACATCACTATAGCCAACAGAAATTTTGATCACGTCTTCATAGTACTAAAAGATATTATGTTCGACATGATTCTAGGTGCGGAATTTTTGACAGAGCATGGAATAGTAATTGATTTACAAGCAGGGATAGCAACTTTCCGAGTAAACGAAGGGAAATGGAATGAGGAAATTGGTATATCACATAGCCAAGAATTACCTGGATGGAACACCTTAGATAACATGGAAATATAATGGAGGTAGAAGCAGAGAGGTTACTCTATGTCAAGAAGGAAACACTAGAACCACACATCCGGAAGAAATTTGATGAATTAATATCGAAATTTCAAGACATCTTCGATGAGAAACCTGGTCTTATTAGCAATTTCGAAACCAGATACGACTGGAAGATGAGTCACCATTCGAGGGGAAGTTTACCTGATTCCAGAGAAGTGGAATGAGGAGGTAGGCAAGGCCATTAAAACCATGGAAGTAGACGACCTCATTCAGAAGATGGCTACCCCATATCTCAATCCTCTGGCTGTTGTTAAGAAACAGGATGGCAGGCTTAGAATTTGTCTAGACGCCAGAAGCCTCAACCAGAGAATTTTGCCAGAATATGACAGGCCTCCCAAGGTTAGGGAACTACTCAGACGATTTAAGGGAAAGACCATATTCTCGACAATAGATCTTACAGCTTCTTATTACCATATACGTTTGTCAGAGGAGAGCAAACGATACACTGGATTCATGTACAACGGCATAACCTACGTTTTCAAAAGACTACCGTTTGGAGTGAAGAATAGTGGTCCTGCAATGGTCAGAGCTTTGGACAAGAACCTGACGGAAGAAGTAAAAGGAAACGTATTATGTTATATCGATGACCTAATTATAGCATCGACAACCATGGAGGAACATGTAGAATATCTTCGTAAACTATTTGAGAACCTACGGGAAGCATGTTTCAAATTCAACTTTAACAAAAGTCATTTTTGCCATAGAGAGATTAGGTTTTTGGGACATGTAATTGATGGAAATGTGTATCGACCTAATCCTGATAAGATTGAGGCGATCAGGAGTTTTCCCAGAACGCGGAAGGTCAAACAGATTAGGCAATTCCTGGGAATGTGCCAGTTCTTTTCGGCACATTGTCCCATGTACTCAGAGACGATGGCACCACTACAAGATCTCTTAAAGAAAAACAACAAATGGAAATGGGATGAGAAATCTGAAGTGGCCTTTGTTAAAGCAAAAACTATGTATATAGAGAATATTAAACTTGAATACCCGGATTTCGAGAGAACGTTCTATTTAGAAACAGATGCTTCACGCGTTGGCATCAGAGCTGTGTTATTTCAGATAGATGACAAGCAAGAGCGTCACTATTTTTCATCCTCCAGTAGAAAGTTACGTGAACCAGAAAGGAACTACACTACCACGGAAATAGAGGCATTAGCAATTATTTATGCATTGCAGAGTTGGAAGAAGAGATTGCTTGGTCATAATTACTAACCGTATAGCATTACAGTTTATGCTAAAAACAGAGCTAGCTAGTGACAGGGTAGCCCGTTGGACTTTGTTCCTCCAACAATTTGATGTGTCCATTGTACACCAACCGGGCAAGCACAACTTGCTAGCCGACGTTTTGAGTAGAAAACCGACAGAGGAAATGCAAGTACATCAAGTAGAAATCGTCCAAGAAGATCAGGAAACTTTAGAGAAGCTTAAGGAACTACCGCAGTCACAGAAGAGGTATACTCCTTTGAGAATGATGTGAAATTTCTGAAGGGACGCATGAGCAATATCGATCCAGAATATGAAGCAACTGCTAGATTGTCTAACGATTATGTCATTGTGGAAGATGTGGTATGCAAGTTTGTGGATGAAGATCATCTCATGTTAAAAGCCGTTTTACCACTGAACCTAGTTGAACGTGTAGTTTGGTTGGCACATAGGGCCATAGGACATGGTGGTATTGACAAAACCATCCATGTACTACAAGAGAAATTCACTTGGAAGGGAAGCGAACGTCTGTAAGAAATATTTTAAGAAAATGTGATGATTGCCAGAGAAGTAAATTTGCTTCGCATTTCTTGAAGGAAATAGCAAAGCCTATAATACCATCAGAACCTCGAGAGCTATATTCTACTGATATGTATGGGCCATTACCAAAATCAAAAAGGGGAAACCAGTTCATCCTTGTTACTATGGACGTCTTCACGAAATATGTATTGTTCTTCCCCATACAGAAGGCTAAGTCACGTTATGTGATTAATAGGCTTGAGAAGAGAGTATTTCCAACTATGGGTAAGCCTACTTACATTCTTTCCGATCATGAAACCCAATTCACCTCTGCTGAATTTTATCAGGCCATGATCAGACTTGACGTCAAGCACATATTGAATTCCATACGCCATCCCGATGGAAATTCAGTGGAAAGGGTCATGGCGGAAATTGAGAAATTTTGCCGGTTGTATTGCCACCATAAACATGACCAGTGGATGGATGTTTTACTAATTTTGGAATTTTGCATAAATGCAACAGTACACGAAAGCACACAACAGATTCCCAAAGTACTCCACTTCATTATCAAACCATTAAGACCCTGGGATCACATTGTCAAAACACCACCTGTTGTAGAACCCAACATGGAGAGGAGAATCCAATTGGCTAGCGAAATACTTCAGACACAAGAGGATAATAGGAACAGAAGGACCGAAAAAGGGAAACACAGTCAACCTTTACGTGTCGGAGATCGAGTGTTAATACGCAGACCCGTATCATCCAACCTACCACTGAAGATATACGGCAAATTCGAAAGGCTGTTTTTGGGCCTTACCTTTTCCATGAGACTTATGGAAACAATTGCTATGACATCAGGGATATAAGATCTGGAGCAGGGATAGGAAAGTATAATGCTGCCAGCCTTAAGAGATACTACTGTGGAAGAACAAGCAGGATATTTTTGGCACATGATTGGCGACATAATGAAGAGAATACAAAATAAGTTTATGTTAACTGGCTGATTTTCCGGGGAGAGGGGAGTATGTGCCCAACAGAGTCCCCCAAAATAAGCGCGGTTTGGCAACTCTGCCAGCGCTGTATGTCATCGCTGTGGTGCGCGGCCACTAGGTTGAGTGCCGTCACGCGTATCTGAATCCTATCTCCGGCAGAACGCGCAGTCTCTGACCACGTGCTCAGCTCAGGCATCCGGCGACTGGTCACATCGAGAGGCGCAGACACATGCTTTTTGTGCGCGGACTGGACAGTACTCCGTCGTGCGGCACGTGAGTGATTTTACATTCTATTGTGATCGTGGAGGGCCATGTGTGCTATATCACCGCAGGTCTAAGTGTCGCCGTGTACCGGGTGTGATTTTATCGGAGTCCTGAGAGACCATATAATTACGAATCACCGCTGCTATACCGGGCGCGATTACTATATCAGACGGCCGAGTCTAGCATGTATAATCCCGGTAGTACAAACGCATGTTGGCTTGATAACGAAAGTACTAGCCCATTGCAACTAGCTTTAGACGTGAGATACAATACGGAATAGTTTATGCAGTAAACATTTGTGAATAGACGAGGCCCTTATCATCGATGGAGGACTTGTAGATGCAATTGAACAGCTGTGAATACTATTAAATTATTGCTTACGTAAAGCCGGTGGCAATTTTCTGGGAGGAAGAATTGTGTATATATTTTTCGAGGCGCAGGAACTTATGATTTCCAGAATGGAACGAGGACATTTTATAACCTGTGCTGTTGAAGTGTCAATGAAGAATTTTGAAATGGAATTAGTAAATTAAAATATGTGCCACTAAGCTTATACGTGAGGGGACTGGACGGAGTGACATTTACATCAAGATGAGGCCATGATGTTGCCATGACATAACCACACCGTGGGAGTCGGAGGACGTAGCCACCATGAAACGTGAAGGTCTCAGTTTCGATTCCTGGAGGAGGCGAGGAAGAAGATGGAGGAAGATGGAATCCTGCCGATTCTCGAATGGGAAGGAGATGGTCCTGAATGAAGATTGGTTCCAGAGGTTCTGCATTCTATGAGCATGCTAGGCTTGTACCATATTTTCTTATTTCGGCCAGTTGGTGAGCTCAAACATTATTTCAATTCGTAGTTGTGAGTGGTTTGTACTACCCAGTAGTACTAGATGCCATGTAGTTGAACTAATTATTATTTATTTGTTGATTAATTATTTTATTATTATTATTATTATTATTGGCCACATTTTTTTCTTCGTCTATTAGGTAATTATATGAGGAAGTGATTCACATTGTAGGGTTGTCACACGTGGCAAGGAACAATCCAGCATGCTTGGCACTATGAACCAGTTAATATTTTCTTTTGGAAATTTTTGTAAATGCGTCACTACATCGAATGATAAGATTATTATGTTTTCTACGATGATAAGATTGGAAATACGACGCGCATACTCAGCTGAATTTATGATGGAATAAATGAAGGTGGTAGACTAGCTGTCTAGAGCTAGGGTGGAGATCATGTTTTGAAATTCTTTTCTTTTTTCGATTTTGACTTCAGCGTTGGTGGGTCTAATTATGTGAACTCTGAAGGATTATAACTTTAAATATTCCCATTTTCTTTCTTCGTCCACATTCATTGATATAGAGAATTTAATTATTAAAAGCATGCTCGTCATTATGCTTCGAAACCTACCCATTTGACATTGCTACAGGTCATGCCTGCATTAGATAATTTATGCACACTAGTTATGTGATGAAATGAAAGGTCACGATAATTAAAAGATAATAATGAGTTTATCTACACAAAAAAGAAGATAGATTGGTGTAGTTGTATATAAAAAGAGGGGAGAATTGAATGGAATGTAATAAAATAAATTTAGGATGATAGGTCACATATTCTGTGAACGTCTTATGGCAATTTTCTGAGAATTAATCGTGATGAAACCCTTTGTGAATAAAAAAATATGTAATAATAATTAGTAGTGTAATATCATTCTAAATAAGCATGACTATGCAAAATGTAGTCAGATGGTGGTGAATTAAGTATTCACAGGAGTAGGCAGGCGATAATCTAATCACTATGTAATTGATGGAGTGAAATACACTACAAGCATACCATCGAATTGGGAAAGATGGGAACTTTTAGTTGTGATATAATGATCAGCCATGATTTTGACCTTTGCATAAATGTAGGATAATGGGTGCACGTTTGCTTGAAATATTTTGAGTTATGAGACTCTGAAATAACGTTGTACGATAAATATAAATATTGACTGCAACTTTAATTGAGTGGTCAAGTATGACCTATATTGTTACAGCAATTATTTTAATTAATAGTTGGTGGATATAAGATTTTTTCCTCTCATTAGTTAGAACGGAGATCAATACTATTATTTTTAGGCAAGCTAGTTATTTAACTTTCTTTCATTATAAACTCAAGTGAGTGAAAATATTACTAATCTAGGACACTACCTGATGGACATTTAGCGTGGTTAGTTGATATTGATAGTCAAATGTGACTAAATCATTTTTTTTAATATTTTATTTAATTTTCTTCGAGTATCTCCTAATTTTATTTATATCTAAGGATAGGACCAAGGTGATTCATTGACCCCTTAAAAATTAATTATACTTATTTGGACTCTAAATATTTTTCTTTTCCTTCGGTCCACATCAAGCTTTCATTTAGATCGAATCTCCGAGGCAAGATAGGCTTTTTGGGGGCTTCCTATATTTGTATTGGTCAATGAGTTGCCAATAAGTGGATGCCTATTTTTATATTTTTAATTGTGCTTATCTTCTGATTTCTGTGGTGCTGTTGCTTTGATTTAGGTTTGGGAGTGGGTTGATTTAACCTGTTACACCTATATCCTGTTAAACACCCCTGAGACTACTTGAGTTCTCGTACCCACCGGCATATTTTTTCCTTGATATTCGAACCCAGACCTCAATCATTTTTTTTGTTCTTTATCTGATATATGTCTTGTGTTATCAGCATGAATTGCGATGTTTTCGCCGGGTCATCCAATTCGATGCTGGTTAACGGGGAATATACCGAGGGACGAAAGCGACCAGTCGCTTACGCAAGCAGAAAGCTAACAGACGTCGAGAGTAGGTACTCGGCCATCGAGCGGGAAATGTTCCCATTTTCCTGGACCATAAACTATTTCCGGACTTATTTATACGGCATCCACTTTACTGTAGTAACAGACCATGCGAGTCTCCTATATTGGGACAAATTCAAAAATCCCAACTCGCGGGTTAACCAATTTATTTTCAGGCTATACGACTATACATTCGATGTAAAACACAAGAAAAGTATTACCCACCCCTACGCGGACGGGCTATCGAGGTTACCAGTACTCGAACCGCCAGACGAGAATATTGACCATGATTGGGAGATAATGCCTACATACACAATTACACCGGTAGGTATGAAGCAGGAGCAAATAGACGACCCACATCTAGAGCAGATAAGGATAGCATTGGATAATTTAGACAAGGTGGATAGCAAAACCACACGGTTATCCAGGCGATTCTTTATAGACAGCACAGGGCTGTTAAGATGCAAACCGACAGCTACACTTGACACTGCACCGGTAGCTATTCCAAAAACAATCAAAACTCACATCATAACATAGCACCATAATCCACCCCTAGCAGGCGCACACTTAGGCATACATAAGACATATCACAGGGTCAGGGTAGACTACTATTGGGAAAACATGAAAAAAGACATAGATGAATTTATAAAAACATGTCTGACATGCCAACGGTGTAAAAATAGGCCCGGTAAGCCACACGGGCTGCTAAACACCATACCGGTGAGAGATCCGTTCCATAGGGTCGGAATTGACATTAAGGGCCCGATTACCGTATCCGACAGGGTAAAAATACATTCTTGTAGCTACGGAGTATCTCACGCAATACACCATATCTAAGCCCATTCCGAAGGCAAACGCTCAGCCGATTGCAGAATTTATGCTCGAAGTTATCACTCGGTATGGGACATTTCACACATTGCTATCGGACAGAGGGACAGTCTTTACTTCTAGGGTAATACAACAGTTACTCACACTGCTCAAAATAAGGGCGTATACAACGACAAGTTTCACCCCACAGAGTAACGGCCTAACGGAAACCATGAACAAAATTATTGGTAGAGCCATGGCCAAATTTACCAATGACAGTGGTAACGATTGGGGCGAGTACCTGCAAGCTGTAACTTTCAGTAATAATACGCCAGTATCGCGAGCCACAAAATTTTTTTGCTGCACGGTTCCATCTGCGAAGTCCCGTCGAAAATATATACATTCCACAAGACACCCTCACCGATAACACTGAGCGACTACAATATTTAAAGACGGCAAGAGTTACAGCGCGACGGAACATTCAGGCGGCACAGAAGAAAGAGAAAAACATTTATGATCAGAAACATACACATCAAGCGTACAGGGTGGGCCAGTTAGTTATGATCTGGACACCCACGCGTATAAAATTCGTGTCCGAATTCCTCAACCCTATGTTGACTGGGCCGTTCAAAGTCCACAGAAAATTATCAGATCTCAAATATATCGTAAACATCCGACACAACCACAAAATCATTAAGGACACAATTCACATTCGTCGAATGAAACCATATCATACACGAACGGTCAGCCCCATGACCAAGAACCACAAGCCCAAAAAATCGGAAGCGATGAACAGATTTGTACACCATTGGAAATCACGTTTACACCAAAGACAGATACAATAACACAGGTTGGAGGAGACACAGTGAAAGACAGATACAATAACACAGGTTGGGAGACACAGTGAAGGACAGACAGATACAATAATGCAGGTTAGAAGACACAGTGAGAGACAGGCAGATACAATAACACAGATTGGAGGAGACGAAGAAACAGACAGATAAAATAACACAGGTTGGAGGACACAGAGAAAGAAAGACAACACAATAACACAGGTTACAAGGTTTAGCAAATGATTGGAAAACACAGACACTAGGCAGAACACTGTAGTAACGCATAGAGAACACAGTAACACAGGTTGACACACCTAGGGACGCGTAAATAGATTTGCGGAGAGCAGGAGAGACGTTATAGAAAGTGGTTTTAGAATAGTTACAGCACATAGGCTGCAATATGTGTAAAGCATATGTCAACAAATAGCGATGGGCCAATAAACATTCCAGTTTCTTAGCCACATATTTTCAAGTGGGACACTAACACGCGATAAGTAAACCGATTGCCAAATCAATGGCACGCGTTACACGGACATACGGAAGTCAGATACCTGACGCAGCAAAGTTACACTGCGACACGCAACTACACAACCACGCGTCTAGCAGGGAATGCAAATTATAAATATTGCTAAGAGGCATAATTGACCTACATCCTTTAGGGCGCACAACACTCATATTTTTTTCATTTCTAAACTGGATCGATTTTTTTGTTGAAAGTCAGATTGACTAATTGCATACGGCATGGGACTACGTATGCAATTGGAAGAGACTGGAGCATTTATCATTTTCGCCGTCGATTAGGGAAACGTATTCACATGTAAAAACGTCATTCATTCTAGCCTGCGACACGAAGTGTGTCGCTTAAGGCGGCAATTATCGGGGAGTACCCGTAACTCGTGCTAGGGATTTCATCAAAATCATTTAAAATGCTGCCAAGTTCGCAAATTCAATGCAAAAGTCACAGGTAACTAAAGTCAAGATATAATTTAATGATAATAGATTTCAACGGAGACCACGAGGATACTCCAAAGCACGATCCAGATTACACGCTAGGGTTACATTAATTCCAAGGAATAATTGCATTGGCTTTATACAATACATTATAAATTAAAAGAAATCAAACTCAAAATAGCATCAACAGGAAAGAAAAGGCAAAGCTTATTCCCAGTTTGAAAGCAATCCACTTATTGTTATACGCTAAGTGACGGCTTTACCTAAATAGGGAATAACCTAATACCGAATATATGGCATATGGTCGCCAATGCTTGCGTCTCGTTCATATCCATGTGTATACACAGTCAGTGACATCTTAGCTAAAATAAGAGGCAATCATGGTAAGCACATGTCAGAATTTTACCTAAAAGTACAGTAATAATTTAGTAATAACGAAAGGCAAAATGATTCTATAACTTACACGTCAAAAATACAATCTCAAATATATACAATTATACAAGTAGAAACATATTCCCCACATACAAGATCATTTTTAAGCCTTACCTCAACATAGTTGTAAAATTAAACTATTAACAGTCTAAGTTTACGGCCTAAACGCGGACTTATGGATAGTTGGAGCCAATAATCAATAAGGACGCAAAGGGTATTGACTGACTGGAACTGTGGCTGGTTTTCGTAATAAGTTACAATAACATCAGTCCATTTAGAATCTATCTAACAATAATAATTAAATAGCTCAGAGGCAATGATCTTACTAACCGCATATAAGGACACAAGCATACGCGCAGCTATCAAATTACACCAAGGAATAAACGACCAGTAGTAAGATGAAAGACACACGGATATAGTACCATTACACACTGTTTGGAAAACACAATCACACATTTTTCGTTATACACAGTAAGGACAACGTGCCCATACATTTGCCGTTATACACAGTTAGGAAAACACGATCATACAATTTCCGTTATACATAGTTTGGACAAAACAATCACACATTGTCCCTTATACACAGTTAGGAGAACACAATCATTCATTTTCCGTTATACACAGTTGGGAAAGCGGGCCCATATATTTTCCGCTATACACAGTTAGGACAACGCGCCCAAATATTGTCCGGTATACTGCCGAATATTATTTCTGAAATTCCTTCAGATATCATCTCCAGTGAAAGATTGCTGCAGCCTGTCAACTATTTTATATTCCAGTAGATCAATATTACCAACACAACAACAAAGGCTAAAGTAAACAAGCGTAGATTTCAGGCAAGATAATTACAATGTAGAAAATTAATGCATTTGATCTTCAAGGACCCTACACTGTACTGGATAATATCTGGAATTGTTTCTGAAATGGCCGATTTATATTGGATTTTAAAAGAGGCATCGTAATTTCTCCGATTCCACTCTATTTTGTGGCCAATGTTTTTTTTCGTCGAATGGGTTTATGTATAGTAACAATTCTCCCCAAATTAACGTCATATTCGACAACACTATAGTGTCCTGCATTAACGGAGCCACTAAATATTAAATGGCAAATCATTCTTACGTTTGATATAAACAATACTAAACTGCTATAAATAAGCAATTTCCATCAACTGTTATAGATACAATCCTTTCAATTTCCATGAGAGTAAATTTTGCAGGGGAGCATAGAATCACTTTGCCAAGTTATGGAATGAGCATAGGCCTAGATTCACTTCGCCAGTCACCGTAAAGGAGGCAGTTTTAGAATTCTATGTCCCGCGCATGTCGAAAATCGTATGAACACAGGGAAGCCCACCCTTAAGGCTACATTGTTGGATATCGCCTCTGAGTTCCGGGTTCGATTCCTCTGCCAAGAAATTTAATTCTGGTCTGTGGGCAAAAATGGGGCACACTCAGTCTCTTGAGGCATAACAAAGAAGAGGATTGTTCGATTCGCACCTCAACAACCTTGGACGTTGTTTTTCGTGGTTTCCTGCATCTACTCCAGGCAAATACCGAGATGGTTCCTAGCGTAAGGCCTCGGCCGTCTCCTTCCCATTCCCCATCTTAATTAAAAATACACTCATTAATGCAGTCATCACAATGACACAGGTAATCAGAGAAAATTTTACACACACACCGAATTACACGTATATCATAGTCATCCTAAAAACATTAGTACCTGCACCTTTAAGACCTTAGTACAACTTTACCGTTGAGTTCATGCTCGTGAATGTAGTAGAAATCAATAGTAGCAGTACTATTTGAATGGCCTCAAATATAATGGATGATTAAAACGATCACTGCTCCGAATAACACCTTCTTACGTTTCGACAGAAAGTGTCTACAAATAGATTCAATACGTGCCAGCAATACTCCATGGTTCTAAGTAACTATGGTGGCTAAATCAAGAATTGCTAGAGTAGCGTCAACGAAGTCGCATAGTAGTTGGTTCGAATCTCGAACTAGTACAATTTTCTTTTGTTTAAATCGTTTATTGTAGATGTATTTTGGCCGCATATTTATCTGTTCCAACGAGTGATTTTTTATTTGGTCCTGAAAAGGACCGTACTTATCCGATGGTACGTAGCCAGATTGGACGACGACATAATGATCTGTAGAACGAAAGCAAGGTATCCTGTATATTCAGAATAGCATGTGTTCGAAATGTTGACCACCTTGGTTTAAAGGCAAATTCAGTCTCTCTCAGGCCGCCATACATGTCAAGTCAAAGCCCTCTGTAACGTCTCGTGTTGTAAACCATTCCTCATTCTTACGTTGTGTCAAGTCAAAGCCGTCTGTAAACGCGGAATATAATCTAATCCTCATTCTTACGTTTGACAAATATAAAAAAGTATTAATTGATCCACTTATGGGAAATACCGTAGTTTATTGAGTTCATTAGACTGTTAACATGACTTTTCTCACTAAAAGGCCGCATCAAACGACACTCGCTTACATGGAAGCTGTTGTGATCGCTGGTACAAAATCCTCTACGATTCTGTTCATGCTCGTCAGTATACCTGCTTGTATGGCCGAAGTGTATCACATGCTAGCATTTTGTACGCCAAGGTGTATGAAATGAAACATGGGGAAGAGTTGTCGTATGAGGGTATTATTTGCAGTTCATTCGCCGTATTAACGCAAAGCGGTCGTGCAACTTGCTTTAAGAAAATTTGAAAACATGCCAGGTACTGAATGAATGCATTCCAATCAATATTTAAGATCTAACTGTAATAATTGAATATTTTACCGAACGTATTAGTAAGAAGCGCAACAAAAGGCTCTGAATTGTATAGGAAAAGTGTGCGAGTGGTATCGCACCCGCTCGCTGTTTTGAAGATCCCGGATTCAAGGCTATCCAATGGCAGAAATTTGTAATTCTTTTTAACTATTGTATTATATCCTCCCTACCTCGTACAGTCAGATTTCAACTTAGTTTTGTTCACATGATCTACGAGGACGATAGGGAAAGTTGTTTTCTTCTGTCATTTAAATTGTTATTTTCCCCAAATGCTGTTCAAAACCATGGATGCATACTATTCGTGAACCATTTGAATTTTAATAGTTCAATATTTATCCCAGAATTATAATAATAATAATAATAATAATAATAATAATAATACGACACGTTCTGTCATTAATGTCTGGCAGCGTGGCTCAGCGGTACAGTACCGTTCTTGCTTGGTGAGCCCAAGGTTGCAGGTTCGAGTCCTGGCGCAATCAGGTGGCATTCGAGGGTGCGCTAAATGCGAGGGAGCCAGTAAATTAACTGGCACGTTAAAGATCCCCTTCGGGGCAAAATTCCGGCACCCCGGCTTCTCTAAAAGCGAGAGTAGTTAAAAGGGAGTAAAACCAATAACATTATAATTACCGTATCTGTATTTACTGTATGTTTATAATAAGCGCTTTCCGCACGGACGCCGTATAAAGAAATTATAGTTTCGTTCTGACGTATTTATTTGTGAGCCTACCCACATAACAAATCTATTTGTTTAGGTTGCCGCTAGGATCTCTACCAGAACGAAAAAAGCAATTTGATTTATTGTTGTGCAAAAAATTCCATGCAAACTGCCAGAAAAAATGGCACTTGTTGAATTTCGTGACTTGTATGGAAGCTATTATGGAAGACAGAACCTAGAATGGAAGGTATAAATCACACGGTGCTAGACGCGTCTGTACCAGCGTGTATACCAGTACTGGTAGAAGCTTCCATCCTAACGAGTGTCGTGTAATACGGGCCTTTTAAAGATATGCTAAGAATTTTTGATAAAATTTAATAAGAAAATAATACCAAGGGAAATTCTAAGGAATAGGTATACTTCGATGCGAGAACTGGCGTTCAGAATATCCTTCGATATTGAGCCCGAGTGAGCTCATCCTCGGTGATATTTTCTTTGAAAAATATTTGAGAATACTTTGCTTCAACTTTGAACGCACCCGGAGGCTAGCAAATGTCTTGACAAGCGGTCAGACACTCTCTTGACTTTGGAGAGATCTTTCAGAGCTTATGTTATTACATATTTTGCAACCACAAGTCTCAGAATGTATCATTCAGTAATTCTGCATAATTTTGAACATATTGAAGTGTCTATTTTCATTTAAGGTAAGGGTAATTCCATCGCAGATATGCAAAACGGATGTGAATAGTCGCTCAATGACTAAAGCATTTGCTGGAACGCAGAGCACGATCTCGTGCCTGACACAACCAAGTCTGGAGTCGTCCATACTGGACGCGTTGTAATTTTCCGTCCGCTGAGACGACGAAATAGTCCTCCCACGAGGTGAAGTGAACGTGTATTGTAATCTGCATTCATCAAAGTATATTTTTCGCACCGTGTAGTGTGCTGTGAACTGATTTGAAGTTATTGGTCTAATATTCACGACCATCGGGAAATTTGAGGTGAAAAGAGTAATTCACTTCTATATTTTTTGGCATTGTGGAACACCATTTTTTTCCACATATTTTGCTAAGTCCACGAGGCACAGGAAATAATCTATTTAAGCCAGTGGATGCTATACCACATGTGCACAAAGAACGCCAACACCATTGATACTGAAAGTGCAACGTTTCTACAAGAACTGATTACAGCGACACTTTGTGATTTTTACAGTATTATAATATGTGAATTGGTACCACATGTGTGCCATAAATTCTGTGTCACAGACAGTGAAAGGCCATTTTTGAATAACAGTTTGCAAATCTAGTGTAGAAGCAGTGATTATCATTTCTACAGTAACTAATTTATTTATTGTGAACACCACGTGTGGCAAATCTATGAGAATGTATTACGAATTAGACCACGTGTGTGACAAAGGATCTACAACTTCATCTACTATGTCTATAATGGAGTAGACTAACCATGTGATGAGAAATCTTAAGGAGGAGCTATACTATGGATTTTGGAAAGCTGCAAGCGACGAGGGATATCGGAGCCCGTCGCAGGCCAACAGACGTATCGCCAGCATGGAGAGGAATGTAAGCCAGCATCGACCACGTGTACGCAGAACATGCCAGGGAGAAGTGAAGGCTTATTGGAGAAGCCCTGTATGGATATTACCCTTCCTGATATCTGAATATTACACACCCCTCAATTCCGGTGAGAATGAGGTGAGAAACGAGGTCCTGTGAATTTTATATTTCTTTTCCTGTACGGATTATTTGTGGCAGACTTAGTGTAGAATAATCAACCGAACTCCTCGACAGCCAGTATAGGTAGGTTTTAGTAGCTTTGTACTCATATTGTGTCGTTTATTTAAGTCTTTTCAACTGAGATAGTCACCGAGTAATTGGACTAGATCCAATGGTGCATCTTGGTAGACATTGTGAAAACGTCAAATCTTACAGCCCACTTATTCTGACTATAGCTGCTGAGCTCTATTTTTGTCATATAATTCAAGTTTAAGGGATGGATAGCCACCCAGATTTTTGATTAGCCGTGACTACCTTTTTAGTTATTTTCTTGTCATTCCACTGCTTTGCCGTGTTTTTATGGCGTATCGTTTGGTTCAGCCGACAGAAGCTGCCAATATTATGTGATTTTTTTTAAACATTGCGTTGCTCTGAAGCCACACTGTTCTGAGGAAGAACTTAAACGGGGAAATATTGTCAGGATGTCAGTCGAGCATCGAACCCTGCCATTTCGTATCATTTTTATGTCAAGGCCGGTAGCCATTTTTTGAACGACCATACGTTTTGGTTATATAATGCAGGACTTTCAAGTCAGATATTTATTCGCTATTTGAGAGCGACAACTTGCATACTGTTTCTAGGGGTATTTCGGATTAATGATAGGTTTATCATTTGATCTTTGTCATGTGGACACGCTATTTGAGGCAATTTATTTTAGTGCATTTTGAAGCACTATCGTGAGGACTAGAGTCCGCGACTGGAATGTGATAGGAATGTTACTAGGAAGAATATGACGTGATTACCAGACTTGCCCGATGTATCCGGTAAGCTACGTGCTACCGCTAATTCGAGTTATTGTATTGTCCTAGCCTAGTGTTAGCTCTTGGAGTTGTTATGACTGCAAGTCATTGTCGTAAATGACAGATCTCTTGGGGAGACTCACTTCTAGCCTTCGTGTCATGGATCATCAGTCATTCGTCATAATCCTACGAAAAACCTAATCTGATCTCTAATAATCATGAAACCTAATTATTCTTAAGATTTATTTAATTAATTAATTGATTGATATTTAACCTTGGTCTCACAGTTGAGCTTGCTGACTGATGCCATGTGATTTGAATAATTTCCTGGTGGGAAATGACTTTAGACAGAATACACTTTCTTGAGACGACGGAGTGGTGCACAAATTGATAGTTCGTACTTGGTGGTGCACGACACTCGTGTGGAGTAGACGTAGTTGTTACTACGCTTCCGCCATCCTAAAATACATGCATTCAGATGACTTTTGGATACAAACAGTATTCCAGAATGAGCAGGAAGGCATTAATAAGAATGTTGTTTGTGTCTAGTGCCTTATTTCTATATTTAATCCTTTTGTGTACCTGTAATGTTGTTGAACACTGTTTATTTTAAGACTGTTTGTTATTTTTGTTAGTGGTTGTCATGTAGATCTCGTTACAATTTTGCATACAGACGCATCTCGCTGTATTTTGTATTCATGTCAGGAATTAGCTTAATAAATTAACGTTAACGATAAATACTGAAGGGGTACCATCGTATCTTAGGCCTTGCTTTGCTGTTATGTTAAATGTAAATTCAGTTTGAGTAACTTATTTATAATTGCGTAGGGAACATTTTACGTGCCACATTCCAAGCTTTGTTGTTGTTCTTAACTTTTGTATTAAAGGACTTTCGAGAGGGTTTTAACCTAGCTTTAGTTAGGGCCTGAATATTTTTTTTATTAATTTGCCGATTAGCCGAGACAAACCTTCCGAAGTACCATAGGGGTTTGTTGATTTTTAATAAACATTTCACGACATTTTACATAAGACTGGATGTTATTATTCCTTAGTTTTGTGTTAGTGGGTGTACTTCTTGGGGTGTTTTTGACATACCTCCATGTTACCCCAGTCTCTCAGACCACGATTCTCGTGCCGTTTCTCGCCTATAATAAGTCCATCTGATCCTCTCCCGTCATGTGTTCGATAGATGGACATGTCCGGGAAGTCATTTCGGTTGTTGAAAACCTTAGCATACTCTTCTGACGGGCTCAATATGTTGTTGTTTGTTGTTTCATTTGAAGGGCTAGAACCTCGCGGTCATTTAGCCCCGTGTACTTGGGTGTGAGTGTATAATTTTTCTGATAACCTGAGTTATTGCGGGCTTGTAAAAATGTGTGTATTTGCAATTAAGGATTGGGAAGGAGGCGGCCGTGGCCTTAAGATAGAAACCGTCCCGGAATTTGGCCGGAGTAGGAGTGGAAAACCACGGGAAACCACTTCCAGGGTGGCTGAGGTGGGAATCGAACCCCAACTCTTCCCAGATTTGCTTCACGAGGTTGAGTGTACCCAATTTCAGCCCTCAGACCAGTATTAAATTTCTTGGCAAAGCTGGGAATGGAACCCGGACCTCCGGAGTGACACTTCGATATGTTATGTTAATATCCATATGACATATTTTTATTTTCTGCCATTACTGGTCACGTGGCATAACCTACCTCTTCGAGCGTATTCTGTTTATAAATCAGCAAAATTCAACTTTCTCTTCACAAAACTACATCGTAAGGGAATAAATGTGGCAATGTAGTTACATCCCTACTAAAATGGGGCGCGGGCTGTCGTTCAAAAAAGTATACCTACCACTTGATTCGAATCACAATTCTACGCATTCTCGCCCACCATGTATGGGCTTTAACCGATTCATCCACCAATACATGGTAGACAGCGCGCGCTACACGTGCAGTAATTACAGTGGCCGTCCCTCCTCAAACGTTAAAGTCCATGTCATAGTTTTTAATCATGGTTTAAAGTGTTGATTTGACTTTCTACTATTACAGATCAAGTGGCGTAAGCTATTAATTCATTCGTATTACGGGTATGTGTGTTATTTCAAGGAGAAGTAATTCACAAGTTAGTAGAATGGGCTTTAGTATTGGGGGGGGGGGAAGTTTACGGCTGGTTTATCATTGCTAGACCTATGGCTGAATGTTACATTACTGTCACACAGTCAGAGCGCAGAGCAATATCGACCATCAGGAGAAATGCAATGTTAGTTGGGTTTCATAAAACTAAATAATAAGGGGCTGGTGAACCACTCTGTATACATATATGTACCATTTATCAAAATCACATTTCATAAAAATCAGTCGAGTGGGGAGTTGTTGGCGATTTGCTAAAGAAAAAGAATTGTTTTTTAAACATTTGCTATAAAACTGTACACATTTTTGAGTTACACTTTATTTTTGGTAAAATGAGTATTGTTTAAATAAAAAAGGGACTTGTCAGTCACTATCTATATCCATTTACTAGTATGTGTCTTTATTATATGTTAACATATTTTGGTATATGAACTTAATCGTCCTAATCAGCATGTAGGCTTAACCATAAGCTGTAGAAATGTTATTTTTGAGAATTATATGAAAGCAATGATGTATCTCAAAACTACTATTCACTGGCATGTCCTATTTTTGATCTCCACACCTCAATTATTTCGCTGATGTATTTGTAGTGTGCCCGCTGGCCGAAGGTTTCCGGGAGTCACCGGTTTCAAATGACCCTTCCGAGACCCTCTTCCAGTTAACACACAAGTATAGGGGACGACACATTCATAGGCTGGTGTTGCACAAAAGTCTGCACTCGGGGGTATCGGGAATTTGTGAGGTTCGTTTCTTAACCAGCTCAGAGGAATGCATCGATAACAAAACTAAGCAAGAAAAGAGAGGTCACTCTTATGTTAAAATCACGAATAAATGTTATTCAGAATAGATCCCTAGCCTAGCATGAGAGTTGCAAACGGCTAGTCCGATACTATTCTGCCCTGAAAGAAAATATTTAAAAAAGAAGTTCTAATCAAGATCTGAAGTACTCTCATGGTCCTATTACAAAATTGGAATAAGGACGAACAAGCTAAGAGTATGGCACGTAAGATCAGCCCTAAGCAATTACATCGAAAATGACTACGGGAGGATCAAACATAAAAAGAATCGACTGCAAAGCAAGACTTTTTCTTGTTTACAAATACTAGAAACATTTACATTTAATAGCAAGGGGAAAATATGTCCTATGCTATGATGGTGTCATCTCTAACATTTATCTTTAAATTTACGTGTTTATCTAGTCCTAAATATCATTAATTAATAAACGAGACGCGTTTATTACAAAGAAAATCAAGCTATGTGCGCAACGTTGCTGAATAAAAAAAGAGCTATGCTAATACAACACAAAAGCATACAATAATTCAGCACTCCTATGGTTGTGCAATTGGCACTGCCTGCGTACTCGATTTGTTACTGTTTGTAACAAATGGTCATAGATTCAAAGTGTTAAGAAAGTTAGAAAAATAGGAAAGCCTGCAAATGCGATGGTAATTAAACAATTACATCGACTAATATTGTTACCAATCTGATGTGTGTGCTTCTGTTATCACATCACCAATTGGTTGTCGACTATTCATGTAAAAATATTGTATCAAAATGTATCTAAGATAACTTAACAATAACTATGTGTCGAACATTTGCCCAGAAAATACTTTATTTTTAGTATTTATTATCTTTATTTAGGCTCAGGGGGAATTATGAGATTTGTTTAGTTTCTCAAAATCCTATCTTTGATTATTAAAGCTTCACACAATTATTTATTCCTCACAGTATAGTTGTTCAGTTTATGGACCTTTCAATAGCGTTCAGTGTACTCAGGTGACGTGTGTATCCAACTAATGCATAATAACTTAATAGTTTAACAGACACCCTGCGTCTCCACCAATACTTCATTATTATTAGACACCCTGTGTCTCTCTCTTACAATTACGGATTCATCAATCCTGGCGCCATCGATTTGGTACGACTGCAGTAGCTCGTTACCACCGGAATAACCACAATAACATGTCGGAAGTATCAATCCACCATCATGACTCATTTCAATAATGCAATAATAACTTTAGTTACAATGAGTGTGGATCCCTGAATTATACACGTTTTAAATACTGATCATAAAGGTTATGTAGAAAACACATTCTAACAACGCTCTGAATTAACATGAAGACTTCTGATACAAACTAAAGTGTGAGATTGTGCATTTATTAAATTACCTCTTCCCTGAATGAGGTCGAACTTATGTTCACTAGTTACAAAATACTGTTTATTTTATTGCCTGTCTGGCTTCTCGTAATGAAATAAACCTGTTTTCAAGTATTGATCTGGCTAAACAAATGTGAATAATGCATTCCGATTATATAATACTAGGAATTTCACAGCCTTCTAAATAAATAATGCACTGCCTAAGATCTAATGTGCTGTGTAGTGGCTTGGCTTGTACACATGTAACCTTGGCCTTGTTTTAACATCTGCCAAAACTAGTTTCTTTGTTATCAGCTTGACAAAATATAAGTTGATAATAACTGTTCTGAAATGATACGAAATGGTCATTGAAAATACTGCCTTCCTGGCGTTTATAAATTTATAACGAAACTGTAACTTTCCGCACGTAGTCTTATAATAGCTACCTGCGTTGTGCACTTTAAATGAAACCATACTAAAATTAATCTACTGTTCCAACTCATTACAATTACGCTACTGATACATGTTCTGACTTTCAGATTGCAGCGACCCTCGTTCGAGACCCGCCAAGAGGTGTTATAAGCGGTCTCCTCAATGGTCTTAGATCATCTCATCATTCTTTCGGTCACCTTCCGTATCAATTCCCCACGCATGATTTAGTAATCAATTTCCATTGCGTGGTTGGGGTTATATTCCAAGATTAGATGTTTCAGTAGTTCCATAATGTCGCCGTTGGTTATATGATTACACATTGTAAAGTAACTTGCACTCGCAGATTCTAAGGTGCGGTCAACAAAATTGCCCATTTTTTCACTCCGCCTCTGGCGTTAAATTATCACTTGTGCGATGCTCACTCGCAACTTTTCACTAATTATTTAAACCAAAAATATATAAACCAAAATAACTACCCATCCGGCAAAATATAAAATCTACTTCTAGATTTTCACATTTTATCAGTTTCACAGTTTTATGATGTACTTAAATGCGACCATGCGGTCTTAAAGTTTGCGTACAACGCTTCCATAGTTTCTCACTTCGTAGATCAAAAATATTTCACTGTTTAGACGTTAATAATTGTCTACAATTACTTGGTTAGTAGATTATGCCCTGATTGCTGTCCATTCTACTAATACACTTGGATTTTTCCATTGCACATGGGTTCCGTTCACGGAACGTGTCCTCGCTCGTGCTTCACATGCACATAGGTGTTGCTTCAACAAACGACAAGTAGGTACTGGCTTCACTAAGCCTGGCGTTCACTCAGGACATGAGTTAGCCGAGTAAATTGACGGTTTCGCTGATCTGCGACGTATGCCGAATTTTAAATAAGCAGAATTACGTTGATTAAATTATTAATGATTTATAGAGTGTCTAAAGTGCATAAAAATGTTATTATAATTGATATTGCTTCGGCTTCTTCCCGCCACTCGCAGGGTATGTTCAATTACTCTTCAGCATGGATTTTGGTCTTTAGTAGCTGTGCAAACATGCGTCAACGGAAGCAGTAGTTTAAGCACTAGACGCTTCCCACATGACGGTTTGTTTCCCAAAAATGTTGTAGAGATCCGATGATTAGTTAAGTCGTAATTTGAAATAACCTTTGAACATTAGGGTGGCTGCCATTTCCTTTTTTTTAAGATAGCGGTGATATAGAACATGATACTGAGGTCCCCTTTGCTAGAGTTACCTCTGTACCAAATTTGGCCAAATTCGGTTTCGTCGTGTTTGATTCGATAGGGGGGAGGACAGACACATACATACATACATATACAGTATACACACGCACAGAGAGACACACGGACATTTGACCCGTAAGTATCTCATAAGTCTACTTCCACTTTTTACAAAATGTGCAAGAAGACTGTTAACTTGGCCGCAGTACGCACGGAAAGTTCATTCGATTAAGGGCAGAGTCACTTGCAAAACATATTTCTCCCTGTTTGTTCTTGTTCTTTAATAGTTTTTGTCGCATTTTCCACATTTTACAAATATTCTTTAAAAGCAAACTAAAGAGTTCAATCCGGTACTACATGTCTGTCTGTGTGTATGCACCCTCCCTCCTCTCCTAAATGCCTACAGGCAGAAGCTATCGAAAATAAAGCTGGTATGAATGAGGATGTAAGGGAATCTTGAGGCCATGTTTTAAAATGACGTAATTGCTACCAACTGATTAAAAACACTAATGAAATTTGAACCCAATGTTAGATATCTCAGATAGTATACATGGAAAGGCTCCAAAATTTGCACTTAAAGGCATAACACTGCAGATTAATTACGAGCAACCTATACATGACAGTGTGGCCACCATACTTCTACGCATAATGTTAGGTTCAAAGTTAACTACATGTAACATGCATTCTAACTATTGGATTTTAACCAAATTGTGTATGTTCTGTGTATATCTTAAGAGATCTAACTGTGTATTTTTTCAGAGCCACCGTTGTTGCCAACTGTTAAGGGATGGTCTCTAGAATTTTGAACCCCAGTCTCAATATCTCATAAAGTATGCATGTAAATAGTTCTAAACTTGACAAGCATATAGACCGTAACATTGCAGACTAATTTTCAACTACTCATACATGGCAGTGTTGCCAACATGCTTCCACGCATTCTGATACGTTCAATGATTAACTGCATGTAACTTTCACTTTATAGATGGATTTGTTTCAAAATTGGCACCGATATAGGAGATGATTTTTAGCAACCTACACTGTATATAACGTTGTTGTCAACATGATCGTACGCACTCAGTTATGTTCAGTGTTTAACTGTAACTTTCATAACATTTATTGGATGTCTAACATTTGGTTATACAGTGTATGCCCTAAGTGATATAACTGTACTGATTTTCAGAGGCAGCAGTCCTACCAACTACCTAATAACTCTCTCTCTCTCTGTATTTGAGCCGTAGACTCTCAGTCCTTGCTGGTAAGCAATTTAAAAGATAGTTTAGTGCTCTATTGGACCTTAATATTCCAGGTATATGTTGAACAAATTATAAATGCCAGTGTTACCAATTTAATTATATAAGTTAAATTTGTTATCCAAGATATAATAGTTTTAAATGGATCAATAATTGGTTTGAGACTTACATTTTAAGGAAAGTAAGATTTTTAGCTCGTCACGGAACTACTTGCTGTTCCACATATAACGCGAGGAAAACACTGTTCATCACATTGAGACCGGACATTAGTTCAGAGAGCTCTTCATGGATATCTCTTGATAGATAGATGGCTCAATCACCTGTCATATATCCACAGGGAAATTTGTGTCACTGGTGAATGAGGTAGTCAGTCAGTTAGGTAGTCAGCCTGTTGGCTGGTTGGATCCTCAAAACGTACCGCCATAGGTTACATGAGTAGAACCCCACAAAAACCCAAGGCAGCTCTATAATGAGGCGTACTAGGCAATGTGAGCAGTGTGGTAGTTTGTCATCACTTTCCTCATTGAGTCAATTCAACAGTACCGACACCATGAGTAGCAACTTTCACGGTACACACACCCACTAGTTGTGCCCTGAAGGTCATTACTCAGCAACACTCATACCTCAGTAGCTTCCATATGAGTACAGTCATGATTGAGACTGAGACATTGGTGTAAAACCACATTTTCCTCTAGCCTGTGCCATCAGACAAAATGCAAATGTACTGCATTCATAAAGAGATGGTAAACAGGCAGAGGTAGGCACAAACCCTTTTGCCGACAGCGTAATGACGCTGTTTATTGGACAAACTCTGCACCTACCCAAGTACACGGGACTGAAGATCACGAGGCCCATGACTGGAGTCAATGATTGGAAATGAGACGGCCAAGGCTTTAAGTTGAAAGACATATTCACATGTGGCTGGAGTATAAATGGGAAGCCATGAAAGTCCACTTCTGGGATGACCAAAGGTGGGAAGCGAACGCACCTCTTATCATTTTTGCTCACAGTTTTGAGTGTACGTTTTCCAACCCATAGACCAGAACTGAATTTCTTTTCAACGCTGGCAATCAAAGCCAGAACCTCTTAGACCGTAATCTGAATACGTACCGCGAGACTGCAGTAAACGTGGTGTTTCCAAGCTATGACCCACATTCAGTTATTTACTTAAACCTCTTGCAGGATCAAACGTTTTTGATGATGATCCATAAATGGCTGTGCGAGGGTGTCACCTCGGGTAGCATTTAGCGCACATTTCCATCCAGCTGGTGAGTAAACGAGAGGTATAAATTATCCTCAAGGGATAGGGCTGACCGCAGCCTAAATTAATAGAATTCTGTCCTCCCAGAGTTGATGGCTACAAGGGAATTCTACCATGTTTTCCCCCTGCTCATCTAACATTTCTCATTTTGCGAAGTCAGTAATCGTCCAAAATTGTCCGACTTCAAACACAGCTTGAGTGGAGGGTAATTATAATGTACGCAAGGGAGGTGTCTCAACTGAGTTGATTTGGGTTCATAAAGGTAACTGAGTACGATGGTGATAATTGTTTGCAGTCAATAACTGCTCACACTGTCGTCGATTAGGCAGCTTTTGCACTTTAATTATGTTTGCTCAGGGGGAAGAGCAGTAGTGTTGTTGATTCCTTAATGATTATTATTTTGTGTGTGTGTGTGTGGGGGGGGGGGGGGTTGCGACATCGTGGTCATGTAGCCCTGTGTACTTGGGTGTATGTAGAATTTGTCTGATAATCTGTGTCACTGTGTTGTATGTACTTGTGAGTGTATTTGCTTGCAATCGACGTAGGATTTGGATAGGAAGCGGCCATGGCCTTAAGTTAGACACTATCCCGGCATTTCCCTGGAGTAGAACTGGGAAACCACGGAAAACCACTTCCAGGATGGCTGAGGTGAGAATCGAACCCACCTCTTCTCATTTTTGCCTCGCGAGGCTTAGTGTACCATGTTCCAACCCTCAGATCAGGATCAAATTTCTTGGCAGAACCAGGAATCGAACCCGGATCACCGCGGTGACAGCCAAGAATGGTGGCCACTATGCAACGAGGCCGACAAGAGTTGTAGCGTACAAGTTTACGTATTCAATGAATTGTCGTACCTACGGAACAAAAGTAAAGAAGCGTGAACCAGTTAACGGTGTCCATCTTCGAAACCAGGCTCTAAATGTGCGGTATAACACAGCACAGTTGGACGTGTAGTGAAGTGCACATCAGTACAGGAACAGCCGCAAATGAGCTAAGTCTCCAAACCAGCAGGGTCAACTCAGTTACATTTAAGTGTTTACCATAACTAACCAACTACAAAAGCTCACCAAGTAAATGAGAAATTCGAAAATAAATAACGAAACCATCTAAAACGCTATCACTCCAATAGCTCGCTACGATAGAAGTTAATTATTCAAAATGAATTCACACTTACACACATGAAAAGTACTAACCAGAAATGCAACACTTCAGAAGTGTAATAGACCAACGGAATAAAAATATAATTGGTTAAAAGTCCACCTCGTTTGAAGGTTTAATTAAGAAATTCTGTAGCATAATAATTATTGTAAATACGGGTGTACATATGGGTTATATATATCCACTGAACCTCAATTAAGCCTAAGCGAGCAGGATCTCATGATGTTCGCTTGACGAACGAAACTAGTCTTCAGAAGTGCATGTCTGTTTCCCACTTCTATTCCAGGTAATAGCTGGAATGGTTTCACTTAAGACCACGGCCGCGTCCTTCCCAAATCCAATCTCAGTTACAAGTTCACACACTACTACAGTAACCTCAACATCGCAGGTTATCAAACAAAATATATGAGGCTAAATGAACACGATATCGCAAGCTCCTAAATGAAGCAGCAATAACTTATTAAATGTTGAAAGTTAGGTTCTGAATTCTCTGTGGAGAAGGGGTGTAGTGTACTGTATTTCAGAGCTAATCAGAGAGCGGTGTTTCCAGGGCAGTCTAACATTTCTTCCTATTCACAAAAATCCAGGACAGTGTGAAATTTTAAAATGAAGTTATTATTTTTTGTGTCATAATCATACGATCGAGCAACACTAGGAAGTCTAGTGGTATAACCTACAGTGTTAGTAGGACAGTGTCACTATATGGAGCAACACTAGGAAGTGTAATGGTATAACCTACAGTGTGAGTAGTGCAGTGTCACAATATGGAGCAACACTAGGAAGTGTAGTGATATAACCTACAGTGTCACAATATGGAGCAACACTAGGAAGTGTTGTGGTATAACCTACAGTGTGAGTTGTACAGTGTCACAATATGGAGAAACACTAGGAAATGTAGTGGTATAACCTACAGTGTGATTAGTACAGTGTCACAATATGGAGCAACACTAGGAAGTGTAGTGGTATAACCTACAGTGTGAGTAGTGCAGTGTCACAATATGGAGCAACACTAGGAAGTGTAGTGGTATAACCTACAGTGTGAGTAGTGCAGTGTCACAATATGGAGCAACACTAGGAAGTGTAGTGGTATAACCTACAGTGTCACAATATGGAGCAACACTAGGAAGTGTAGTGGTATAACCTACAGTGTGAGTAGTGCAGTGTCACAATATGGAGCAACACTAGGAAGTGTAGTGGTATAACCTACAGTGTCACAATATGGAGCAACACTAGGAAGTGTAGTGGTATAACCTACAGTGTCACAATATGGAGCAACACTAGGAAGTGTAGTGGTATAACCTACAGTGTGAGTAGTGCAGTGTCACAATATGGAGCAACACTAGGAAGTGTAGTGGTATAACCTACAGTGTGAGTAGTACAGTGTCACAATATGGAGCAACACTAGGAAGTGTAGTGGTATAACCTACAGTGTGAGTAGTACAGTGTCACAATATGGAGCAACACTAGGAAGTGTAGTGGTATAACCTACAGTGTGAGTAGTGCAGTGTCACAATATGGAGCAACACTAGGAAGTGTAGTGGTATAACCTACAGTGTGAGTAGTACAGTGTCACAATATGGAGCAACACTAGGAAGTGTAATGGTATAAACTACAGTGAGAGTAGTACAGTGTCACAATATGGAGCAACACTAGGAAGTGTAGTGGTATAACCTACAGTGTGAGTAGTACAGTGTCACAATATGGAGCAACACTAGGAAGTGTAGTGGTATAACCTACAGTGTGAGTAGTACAGTGTCACAATATGGAGCAACACTAGGAAGTGTAGTGGTATAACCTACAGTGTGAGTAGTACAGTGTCACAATATGGAGCAACACCAGGGAGTGTAGTGATGTAACCTACAGTGTGAGTAGTGCAGTGTCACAATATGGAGCAACACTAGGAAGTGTAGTGATATAACCGACAGTGTGAGTAGTAGAGTGTCACAATATGGAGCAACACCAGGGAGTGTAGTGATATAACCTACAGTGTGAGTAGTACCATGTCACAATATGGAGCAACACTAGGAAGTGTAGTGGTATAACCTACAGTGTGAGTAGTAGTGTCACAATATGGACCAACTCTAGGAAGTTTAGTGGTATAACCTACAGTGTGAGTAGTACAGTGTCACAGTATGGAGCAACACTAGAAAGTGTAGTGGTATAACCTACAGTGTGAGTAGTACAGTGTCACAATATGGAGCAACACTAGGAAGTGTAGTGGTATAACCTACAGTGTCAGAATATGGAGCAACACTAGGAAGTGTAGTGGTATAACCTACAGTGTCACAATGTGGAGCAACACTAGGAAGTGTAGTGGTATAACCTACAGTGTCACAATATGGAGCAACACTAGGAAGTCTAGTGGTATAGTATAACCTACAGTGTGAGTAGTACAGTGTCACAATATGGTGCAACTTAAGGAAGTGTACTGGTATGCAGTGGTTTACTGAATGGGGCACCCCCTCTCCAGGGGTTATAAATATGGCGGGCCCAGCTCAGGGTACGAGTGAAAACCTCAACGGCACCTGCGGTGGTGAGAGAGTCCTGCAGTACAGCGAAGTTGGCGGAAGAGGCAACCCAGTGCTCGGGATTAATTCAGTAAAAGACATTTGTCCATATTATGGACACTCGTAGCGTCTGTACTCCAGAGGAGCGGCTACAAAAGGCGTCGGTTCTTCATGTTAGGAGCGGCCTAGTTCATACCTGGCAGTAGGTCATAAAATGCATTTGGGATTGGCGACCCCATCTTAGTAATAGCCTAAAATGATAGCAAATATGGTTCAGCCTCTGAAAATGCTAGGGCGTCCCCTGCAGGCGACGCGCAGTTCTTCAGATGCTGGGGGAGCTGTGAGAAATGGGCGACCAGCATCACAATATATCCGAATAGGGACAGTCAACGTCTTAACCCTGACGGACATGACTGAGGAGCTAGAGGACTTCATGATGGAGAACGATATAGCCATCCTCGGTCTTAGTGAAGCGAAATAGAAAGGAAAAGGGGAAAGAAAACTATGGGAAGGTTACTGGCTGTTTTACAGCGGAGGACGGGAGCCAAGAAATGGAGTAGGAATGATTTTGAGAAAGGATGTCCTAGAGTATGTGGAATAGGTGAAGAAGATAAGTGACAGGATGATCATCGGAAGGATACAGTTCCAGGCAGGGACAAAGGATCTATTTCAAGTATATGCTCCACAAACGGGAAATAAAGAAGAGAACTTAGAAGAATTCCTTGAAGATGTGGAGAAATATATAGAGGATAAGGAAATAATGGTAATGGGAGATATGAATGCACAAGTGGGAAGAGACAGACAAGGAAGTGAGGAAATTTTGGACACAAATGGTTTTGGCAGTAAAAATCCAGAAGGGGATTTCCTAATGGACTTCTGTCAGCAGAACCAATTAATATAGGGAATACGTGGTTCAGAAAGAAAAGTAGTCAGAAGATAACGAGGAATTGAAGGGGAGATAGAAGAACGAAAACTCTGATAGACTATGTATTAGTCAAAAGAGGACACCGGAAAGAGCTAATGGATGTCACAACCATGCCAGAGGAAGCCTTTGGAGGAGACCATAGGGTAGTGGTAGCAAAACTATAAGTAAGAAAGTCACGAAATTACCAGAAAAAAGGGAAAGAAAGATTAAGGACTGGAGACTAAAGGAAAAGGAGGTTGCAGAAGAGTTTAAGAAAGAATTGCAAGAACAGATACCAACGACGGATATTACCCCTGTGGAAAAAGAATGGGAAGGTTTAAGAGTACATTTGTAAACAGTGCAGAGAAAAAATGTGGTAGAACATCAGGAAAGGTACGGGAAAAGGCTACAAAATGGTGGAATGATAAAGTGAAAGAAAAGGTAAGAGATAAGAAGAAAACTTGGAAGGAATGGTAAACAAAAAAGACTGAAGAAAGTAGAGAAAAATACATAGAAGCAAATAGAGATTGCAAGAAAGTAATTACAGAAGAAAAGAAGAAAATCTGGGAAGAATTCGCCCAGGAAATAACGGAGGATTTAAATTGTGGGGAAAAAATTGCTATTTGGATTTATAAAAAGAAGAAGGAATGAAAAGGTGAACACTGGGTTCTTGAAAAGCAAAGAAGGTGAAATATTGACAAAACCAGAAGAGATAAAGGACAGATGGAAAGAATATTTCAGCGAGCTGTTGCAGGTGAGACGGCAGGCATGCGGAGAAGTTACACAGAAAGCCAAAACGGTGGAGTAAAAATAGAAGAAGAACGAGACATTACTATGGCAGAAGTGGAATGGGTAGTTAGGAAGATGAAGATGGGGAAATCTATGGGAATCGACGAAGTGGCGATAGAAATTATCAAGGCGGCAGGACCAGTGGGACTGCAGTTGATATTCAGGCTTCTCAGGTGTGTGTGTGGAGAGAGAAGAAAGTTCCTGAACACTGGAAAAAGGGAATGATATTGCCGATATTCAAGAAAGGAGACAGGAAGGTGTGTGGTAACTTCCGAGGAATCACCATCATCTCGCATGTTGCCAAAGTAATGGAAAGAATCCAAAAAAAAATAGAGTAAAGGTAGAAAGCCAAATAGAGGAGGTGCAGTTTGCATTTAAAGGAGGCAGGTCAACTGAGGAACCCATTTTCATTCTGAGACAGAACATTGAAAAGAGTTGGGAATGTGGGAAAGATATGGTAATGACTTTTATTGATCTACAAAGGCCTACGATAGCATCCCTAAAACAAACATTTGGGACAGCATAACAAATATTGGGATAGGCAAGGAACTGAGAGACATGATAAATGGAATGTGCATGGATTGCTACAAAGGTGTTAAGACTAGAGTCGGGACATAGGAATGGTTTAAAATTGACACTGAACTAAAGCAAGGAAGTGTGATGTCACCCTTATTGTTTTAATGGTGATGGATGACATCAGAAAGGCAGCAATGAAAGACTATAGTAGGGCAAAGATGAAGGTAATGTTGTTTGCGGACGATGCTGTGATCTGGGGTGAGGATGAGATGGAAGTTCAAGTGCAGTTAGACGTAATAAATGAAAAGATTGAACAATGGGCATTGAAGATAAATATGGAGAAGGGTAAAACAGTGGTGATGAGTAGAGATAAGGAGGAAGAAAAAGGAGTAATCAAAGTCGGAGGTAAGGAATTGGAAGTGGTGAAAAACTTCAAATACTTGGAAAGTGAACTGACTGAAGATGGAAGACTAGATTTAGAAATTACCAGAAGAATACATCTCGGGAGTGCTTTCTACCATCAGGTACGGGGACTAGTATTGTGCCCGTTGAAGGAGGTTATCTGGTCACCACCAACCGTGTGTGGCCTCCCAGATGACCTTATCCTTCGAACACATACCGAAGAGGAACGGAATGCATTCCAAAAGGGCTATCCGGCACGAGACTCCCCGTCCCATAGGATCAGGTTCACATCAGAATCACAAGTCAACACCCCAGGAAATGCACCCCCAAAAGTACAACCTAATACATGAGAAAGTCCAGGCATTCATAAAATTCGTTGGAATATTTATTTGATAAAACCAACCCCTATCCTACAATCGGAGGGTTTAAAATCGGCTATTCCGCTAATTAATAATAAAAAAGAAACAACATCTAAACTAATGGAAATTAACCCTCTCGATCGGTCCTAGTTGCATCAGAAAAAGCAAGGCAAAGCTTGGGAAAGTGGCACTAAAACAGCCCTAATTTAAGATACATGAAAGGGTAATGATGTTTCTGTGAAGAAAACATCATGCCATAAATAGTCATAACATGAAAACAAACCTAAGTCATACTGGTACCACCCCCATGTTTACAGTTATTTTTACCTAAATTAATTAAATCCTGCCTTAAATAAACGTCGGCGCTAGGCGTCCGGGTTGAAAGAACTAAATACAATTGTCATAACAGTCATTTGATTACAATCCAAATATTACATTCATAGCTGTACCAAAGAGTAGCTACAGAAGAAAGCAATAGGTTTACAATGGGATTATACTCACAAATAAATAATGGAACACATAGACAAATATTCTTAGTAACCTGCCTACGGCAAAATGGAGAAATGTTTGTTTCGATTTGTCATCTAGCGTATGTGAATGGAAATGAATAAACACGCTGTTAGAACAGTGTTTCACCAGTGAGGTCACTCAGCCCCCCCCTAGGTTAAAAGCCTTTGGTCAGCCTGTGATCTCCTGTCAAGTCAAAAGTATTGTATCTTTCTATAAATCTCTCCTCCAGGAATGTATTACATCAAGCGCAATGCATTGGTCCGTTGGTAGGTAAGTAAGATCAACATTAAACAGCTGTTAGTAATTAACAATAGTTCTAACCAGGGTCGGTTTATTAACATGAGCTTTCATGATTTAAATATGGTTATTATTACAATCGTAGGTTTATGAGTATCTTAGTTATGTAGAATGACCAACCATGCAAGGTTCTGGACCAATAAACATGACAATGTACATGTCACCTTCAACCAAGGCATTACCTGAAGCTCCACCAAGAACTGGTGCGAACAACAAAGTACACGTGACTTCTGCCTGATACATTAACACAATCTTATAAAAAATAGTCGTAAGTCTGAACCAGATGCTTACGAGACGTGTTACCCGACAAGCCACAAAGACGTCTTGAGCACTAGGCGGCTCCAATATCATAAATATATATATCTGGTCCACAATACACTGCTACTCACGGGCATTCAAAAGCTCCGTCTGACCAATCAAAAAGTATCTCTACGTGTCATCCTGTATGATCACTCTAGAGGTAACCTCAGTAGTCAAGCATAGCTTTAGATTTACTGGCATTCACAAAACTCCAGGTAACCAACCCTATCATCGTGTCAACACACGGCATAAATCAATCACTTAAAATGAGAACAATAGCCTGATTCATACAAAAGTCTGGCCCATTCATAAGAATAACTCTGATTGTATACCTTTCAATAGAATAAACATGTATCATTCGCTTACAACGACTGCGAAGAGAAAAATATATTATAGCTCGCGACTTCTTGGTCACCCTGTATTCAGAACTGCTGTTATGTAACCTGCATTCCAATCGAGCATACAAGCAAGGCTCGGAAAGAAGTTTCCTTTACAAAATGTGAATAGAAATCCTTTGTCAATGCACAGGGTTGCTGGGTAATATTACTGTGGTTTGACCTAGAAGAGGCACCTGTCATCGTGTCTGGCTCAAATGAGTGTTCATCACTGCTAGTGAGTCCATTGCAGTTAGCAAAGTCTATCATAACCTTCAACAAAAATACTCAGATTTCACTAGATACATTTCCACAGATTAACCCATTACACTTTTAAATAGAATAACTTTATTATAGTACAGTGAGGCGTTGTAGTTGGCCTCTAAGGGTTATTTACAATGATGTGCTAGCTTTCAAAGAAGCAAAGAGTAGCGGAGCGTAGATATTCCTACTCATGATTGTCTCTGACTGATATTCCAGGTCACTGTGGAATGTTTGTTATACAAAATAGTGCACACTGGGCATGAAAAAGTTTCTCAAATGTTTTTACAAACACCTAAACCTTTGGTGTTAATTAAAACTGATACGTTTTAAGTGTAATCCGGGGTTCAAGTGTGTCAACACTTCAACACTCAATTACACTAATATATGATTCCACCTGAATCTTGCTCTGGTTCTAAGACCATTAAAAATGTATTTACGAAATAATTATAAGGATGAGTAAGCTTCTCTCCATCCTAAATGATACGCCCGCAACAGTTGCGTAAAGAAACATTACATTATGGGAGCGTCAAAAATGACTTAAGATTCAGCTACAGCTGATCAGTGAAAATTATAGCTCCTTGTCTCAAATTAGTTTCCATGATGTGGATTACACATAAATTACAATATTGCACCCGTGCAGAGCACATGATGTGGTTAACTCTTGAGCTTAGCCAACACAAAACGTGCGGAAGCTCTCGTCGTGAAAATCCATCATAAGAGGCGGCTACAAGAAAGAAAATCCTACCTAAAATGAATGTTATTGTGTACGGTTGCTAAAACTAATCCAGCCCTGATCCATAACCATACAAGAAGAAATTAATCATAACTCACGGCGACAGTTGTTCACCTCTCCCTCGAAAGGAATAATTTTGAGGGGTCAATCCATTCCTCCGGGAGTTTTGCAAGGCCTGCAGCTCCCTGGCCATGATTATGGTTATTCTCTTCTGTCTGTTTCGATACTGTAGTGTCGTTTGGCGGTCGATGGCTCCTTCATACGATAGCTTAAGCCATCATGAACATCGTAGTCGAACAGGAATTGGACAGCACGTGGTCTAGTTGAAGCATCATGTCGTCAATTGGAGAATGGTGAAATTGGGTGGAATTCGCTGATTCTAGTATGATTTCACTTCTCAAAAACTGATTCTACACTGGTGCAAGCTATTAGCAAAATTGACCATGTGCTTGCTTCACTGAAGCTACTTTCTCCAACACAGATTTTACACACGGAAGTAGTGTCAATTGGACATAACTGTCTCACTTAGGAAGTTGTGAGCCTCTGGCGGCCTTGGGAAGGAAGGAGTGATGGTAGGAGGGCGTGCGTAGATTCGTGCTTTTCGTCTCGTTGTGCTCTTTACGGGGATGTAGGTGTTGAAAGGTTGAAAATATGGATTTGGGTCTAAAAAAGCGTTTTTCACATTTTTCCTAATTTTTGGAAAACAGAGAAAGTGATCATGACGTGTGTTTAGTTAAATTTTTCATATCGTTGTCCTCTTTACGGGGACGTAGGTGTTGAAAAGGTAAAAAGCTGGAAACATGGTATTTTGGTCGAAAAATGGGTTTTTGTGATTTTTCCTAATATTGTGAAAATGGAAAAAAGTGATTATGACGTGTGTGATGTTATTTTCTTCGTCTCATCGTCCTCTTTACTGGGATATAGGTATTGAAAAGGTGAAAAGCTGGAAACATGTTATTTGATCGAAAATGTGTTTTTGTTATTTTTGAAGATATTTGGAAAACCAATCAAGTGATTTCTCTGACAACCATGTTGCTGTTTTCGCCTCGTTTTCCTCGTTACGGGGATGTAGGTGTTGAAAAAGTGAAAAGCTGGAAACATGGTTATTTGATCGAAAATGTGTTTTGTTATTTTTTAAGATATTTGGAAAACGAATCATGTGATTTCTATGACGGGCATGTTGATGTTTTCGTCTCGCCGCCTTCTTTACGGGTGAAAGGTGAAAAGCTGGAAACATGTTCTTTTTATCGAAAATATGTGTTTTGTTATTTTTCAAGATATTTGGAATACAAATCATGTGATTTCTATGACGGGCATGTTGATGTTTTCGTCTCGTCATTCTCTTTACGGCAATGTAGGTATTGAAAAGCTGAAACCACATTTTGGTCTAAAAAGGGCGTTTCCAGTTATGTTTCCAGATATTTGAGGAAAACAGGAAAAAAGTAAAGAAACCAGATTTGAAGTCACGTTGTGTTGGCATGTCAGGCGCTGTGATGTTGCTAAAAATTGTCATTTGCTCACACACAGAGGGATAGTTTGATGAAAAGAGAATTGTAGGCTTGAGACCGTCCAGTGGAACTACAGTAATATGCCAGCTCTGTAATATGACAAGAACTCCAAATGACGTCACTGCTACATTATACTAAATGTCCAATAGTGGCTGAAATAGGCGACATTCAATCTCGATGGCCACCACCTGTTCTCCATAATAGCTCTGAACAGCATTGGAATCCATATTTCATACCACTAAATGTGCAGTTGGTGCCTCATATTCGGAAGGTAAATGGTTCACACCCCACTTTGGTCACACCCACAAGAAAACGTTTCCAGTGACGATTCCTCACTCATCCCAGGAAGCTGAATGAATCTCCTCCAACGAGGCACTCTACGTTCACAAGGACCATTTCTTCAATGTTAAGTTCATTACATTCATTCCTGTCCGCTTCCATGGCAGGGAGTTTTTGGCAACCAGTCAATTGTTTTTTTTTTTCACTTTTGTGGGGATTCCGTATCCATGAATACAAGCTAGAATTATGGTCTGGACAACCTAGTTTTCATATCATCAGTGTTATTCCACAGTATGCTCCCAATTTTAACACACAATAACACTAGGCTACAGTTTTGTAATCGTTCTCCACGTCAGTCTATTTTTATAAATCGTAGTTCGTGTTACTGTAACTTCACAGAACGAGGATCTTATGCAACAGCTGAGTAGTCTACAGTAGTGAAGTCTCCGGACAGTTGGACTACCAGCTATAATACTCAATATTTCGGATTTCTTTTTCTGATGTTGTGTTACACATAAAAATCTAGTGATTACACACAATAGTTCCACGTACCTTAAAGTGAAGAACAATATTCTTTAAACTCCGGTGGAAATATTCTGGAGTGCTGGGATAAAAAAATGTTCAGTCGTAACACTAAGTCTTTTTCCGCACATTGCGTTCCCACAGTTCCAGTTCACAAGAGATGTTGAAAGTGACCACCATTTTTTACAGGCACAATATTTTCACGCTTATACATGTTTTGTGACAATTTTTTCAAAGATGTTGATGTTATTTCTCCAATAAATTTAGAAATTGCTTCTTTGAGTTCTCGTAAGGAATGCGTATTATCTCTGTATACTCTTTCTTTTAAGTATCCCCATAGAATATGTTTTGTAGAGGTTGAATCAGGTGAACGAGGAGGCCACAAGGTTCCTGAGAATACTCAATATCCGGAAAAGAATCGCAAAATAGCGATGGTCGCGTATGACAAGTGGCACCATTTTGCTACAACCAATAATAGCGCTCATCCTCTTCCAATATAATTATGAATTGTTGCACAATGTCCCACTTTCAGCGCTTTATATGTGGACCTAGTTGATGCTCCAAGTTCTTTTGACAAACATCTTACAGATTTGCGGGGAGAGCTCTCAATGCAATGCCTAACATCGCGAAGGAAATTGTCAGTAATTAATTTGGGTCTTCCACATTGTTCTCTATCACCCACAAAGTCTGTGTCACGAAACCTGCGTACAAGATCACACAAAGAAGATTTACCTGGTAAGAGTTCATCAGTAAATCTATGTCTCCATTTCGTCACATCTCTCTTAACGTTTGCATTCAAAATAAGAATCCATTAAAGCAACGAATTGTTCGCACGCAAAATGCATTGTCCACCGCTTGATATTTGAAGACTCACTCTGTGCAAGGCAACAGCTGCGCTTTTCTGAACTTACTGCAACTGCTTCTACAATGTCACAGCAAAGCTTGCCAAATTATTCTGTCAGATACGTGAGCTACGATTTTTCAAAATCAGAGTCCGGTGACTTTACGAACACCCTGTACTTATGGAATTGGAGTGGGCTTTTCGGACAAATTTTGTGTCGTGGCCCTCCCTTTGCTATGATGACTAAGATTACACAATCCACTGGTTGGCCTCTCAACTTTTGTAAGAAACGTTCATGGGGTATTGTGTACGTGAGAAATCAACCAACTTCACATGCGTTTCATCCGGAATGGCTATTATTTTATTCAACACTCCTAGGATCTTCCGGAGGTAAGTAAACTTATGTAGCCTGCAAGTCTACGAAATAGTGTTCCGGTACCTCTAATCAGAATTATATTTCTTGTCAGAGTCGGTAATCGAAGCCGGACCATCGCAATGATAACAAACTCTGCTAACCACTACGCCACGGGGCACACTTAAGGTAAGGAGCCTCATACCTTTATTATCCGTGATCCCTCAAAACGGCAGCAATATGGCGAGGCATCGACTAAGACAAGAAATGGGTTCCTGACTCCCAACATTGAACTGGGCGGCGATCTGACTCACAGTAGCCCTTCGATCGCCCCGTATGGTTCAGCTGAGGCGACGTGATGTCCGTTCGTTAAACACCTGTGGTCTTCCGTGGGACGGTTTACGCGGATGGTAACATTATCTCTGCGACATTGAAGATCCAACCTCGACACTGTCGACCTCGGAAGCTCGAATTCGCGTGTAATCTCCGAATTACTATGACCCATGTGCCGTGCACCGATGATCAACCCACGTTCAAAGTCGGTGAACTCGCAACGTGTCTGTGACAGACTGCTCTGCTCCACCGCAGCTAGCCGCAACTCTCAGGAGTCATACACAGCACATTTTCTCATGGGACTACCCTTCCCGTGACTTTAAGCCACTCATGTACACCAGGGACTCGCTGAAAAAAGCAGGCAATCACACCAGCATTTTATGGTGGCCCTCTAACATCAATGGGAATTATGGAAAGAAAATTAGGTATTACGACTATTTGAATCATTAGAATGGTATTACACACTGCCGGCTGGATCGCACCCCTCCTGGCTGCTTTAAACCGCCTGTCCATTCGACACTCACAGGCGTACAAGATATATGCATTAATTCACCGCTAGGTTGCAGCACTAACCCACTGAGATCGCCGCGGCTTTTTAAAGGGCAAGATACCAGAAACGTAGGATTGTTAAGTTTGGAGGCTTAATATCGAGATTGACGGACGTGAAAACATTACACTAAGTTAGTTCTTTTGTTATTCAATCATCTAAACGTATTCAGACACATACTTACGGGCAAATTTTCAGTATAAAGGAAAGCAAAAATACATGGTGGTGGAATTGATTGTTTAAGGGGCGAAATGTCTAGCATATTTTCCCGTAATTATGCATATGATAATAAAAAATACAACTACTTCTAATCTACTTAAATCTAACTTACATACTAGGCGAGAAGAAAAGAAAAGAATAAGGACAATAAAAGACGTAGAAAATAAAACCTCCGGCCCCCGAAAAATGGGATGTTGATTTATTTAGGGGCTTTGTAATATCGTGGCCATATAGCCCCATGTACTTGGGTGTGAGTTGAATTTGTCTGATAACACATCTTATTGTGAGGGCTGTATTATAAATTTTTCAGATTTTTTGCACAGATTGTTTATTTATTTACTTATTTATTTACTTATTTATTTACTTATTCTTTTATTTACTTATTCTTTTTTACTTAATTACTTACAAATTTATTTAATTATGTATTTACTTATCTATTTTCTTATTATTATCTATTTACTTATTTATTTACTTACTCATTTGCTTATTTATTTACTTATTTACTTAGTTATTTATTTACTTATTTATTTACTTACTCGTTTATTTACTTACATGTTTATTTACTTATTTACTTACATATTTATGTATTTAATTATTTATTTTCTTATTTATTTGTTTACTTATTTATTTACTTTTTTTTTACTCATTTATTTATTCACTTATATATGTATTTACTCATTTACTTACATATTTATTTATTTATTTACTTATTTACTTATTTATTTATTTACTTATTTACTTATTTATTTGCTTATTTATTCACTTATTTACTTATATGTTTATTTAATTATTTCTTTACTTATTTATTTCATTATTTATTCATTTACTTATTTATTTACTTATTTATTTACTTACATATTTATTCACGTATTTACTTACATGTTCATTTACTTATTTATTCATTTACTTGTTTACTTATTTATTTATTTACTTACATATTAATTTACTTACTTATTTTCTTACATATTTATTGACTCACGTATTTACTCACTCAATCATTCATGTATTGATTTATTTATTTGCTTCCTCTTCGTCATTTTCTCTGGAAATTGCACGTAACCACATCTCTCGCTGTGAATTGTCCGATGGTATCTCATGAAATGAGATTCCCCGGTATTCTAACTTGTCCTGTTCTGTTTTACAAAAGGGCACGAAGAAGTACAGCATTACAAAATCATTCAGAATACATTCCAAACACAACTTCGCCATTAACATCAATACAAAACTTATGTCTGCCATAGTGACTTGGTGCTGCTTACTAGCGTCTTTATTTGGAAACGAGGTTGTACGCTCAAACCAATGCTGTAATCGTTGAATGGGCAGGCAGTTTAAACCAGCCAGAGGGGGTGCGATCCAGCCGGCAGTGGTATTACATTATCGGAAATAGTAAGAAATTACAGATGAAATAGGAAGTTGCGTGTTATTAGACTACTGTCTGGTGCAAGGCAATAAAGGTAGGTGTAGTTCATTCATGTCAGTTGGAATAGCGTGGTGATCAGCCCGCTGTATTTTGGCTGTGTGTTGGATTCGTGATATACCATGTGGCCCGTTTCCGCCGTGCAATCTAGTTTTAGATGTCCCGCATACACTAGTGCTGTATGGGATGCCTAATAACTGATTTCCACAGGGGTCACAGTGCATGCTGGCCGATTACGTCAGAATACGAAGGAATAACAACCGGACAGCCACTAGCTGAAAGTTCCTGAGCTCTACCCGTCTAATGCACCCCATTGCCTTTTCGACCCTCGCATTTGAGAGCGCAATAGACTCATAAAATGTGGTAGAACGACACGACAGTTGCTGGCAACATATTGACAATGGCTGGTGTATTCAGCATCGATGAAAACACGGACATTATACTAATATATGAAGAAGCTGGTCGTAATGCCGTTGAAGCTCGTAGACGGTATGCACTGGTGTTTCCAGATAGACGTCTGCCGTCTCGACAAGTATTTCGCTGCAATTATGAACGAATGGAATGTTCCAGGCAGATACCAGCAGGACTTGACCCGTTTGCGGTAATGCTGAAGTTGTACGGAATGTACAAGAGTACTTCGAACGGAATCCTACACACGGTCAGTTACACTTCACGTTACTGAGCTACTGCTGATAATAGTAATAATAATAATTTGAATTTTGTATTAGAATTTATTTATTAATTACTAATGATAATACATTTGTGATATGTCTCAAGAATCTGACGGCAATATCAGTAGAGATTATCTGTGAGACATTAATTAGTTTTCACAGCATTATACAGTTTGTATTTCAATACAAGAGTGCATACAATAATACGTTTATGTTATAAATTAATGTTTATTTAGGTAATAATTTTTTATGCGACGTATAGCTAGTTCATGTTGGACAACCGAGGTAGTAGTTCATTAAATAGTGCTGGTGCAAGATAATTTAGTCTCTTGAAACCATAATAATAATAAAAACAATAATAACCATCTATGTTACTATGTGCACATATTTATTGTTGCTTAGAGCCAAGAGAAGCTGCAAGGGAGCTAGGAGTGCCACGAACTTCAATACAGAGGATCCTGAAGGAGCGGAAATGGCATCCGTATAAGCCGCACCTACACCAACAACTGTATGGAAATTATTTCGATCGCAGGGTACCCGAAGAATGGCCGCTGCATTACAAGAAGATCCACATTTTGCCAGGAATATTCTGTGGAGTGATGAACGCTATTTCGCCAGTGATACCAACGTCAATACTCGCAATCTTCATTATTGGGCTCCAGTTAACCCCCACTGGGTTCGAGCACAGCACGTTCAGGTACACTGGGGAGTTAATGTGTGGTGCGGTATTCGGGGAGACTGCAAAATTGGGCCTGTATTTTTAGCCCCCAGACTCACAGGTAGGAATTATCTTGAATTTCTACAAACCGACTTGACTCTGGAAAACCTTATAGAAGGTATTCAACTCCAGATTGTATTACAGCATTGGTACCAGAATGATGGTGCTCCACCTCACACCTTCCGAGCCGTTACGGAATATATAAATGCACGATACCCTGTACGGTGGATAGGTCGTGGAGGGCCCTGGCAGTGGCCAGCACGATCGCCTGATCTAACTCCTCTGGACTTCTTTCTGTGGGGCTATATAAATTCAAAAGTCTACGAAACGGCGCCAGAAAATGTTGAACAATTAAAACAACGTATTGGTGAGGCCTGTGCTGCAGTGACACCTGAAATGTTACGACGTGTCCATGCAGACACTGCGAGATGTGTTCAGCATTGTATTCACCACCAGGGACATGTCTTTGAGCATATTCTTTATGAATAGCTGTCCAAGTGTGACATTTTAATTTATTTTATTTTCTAAGCTTTGAAGCAATTAGATGTACGTTTTTGTCCACATAGCAAGCAATGCTATTATAGAGTGGAATTTCTGTAGCCTACATGTACAAGTTAATGTGTTATTAAATTTTATTTTCTGCATTTTTGGCGTTTTTACAAACGAACCCTGTTTATTACAGAAATCGTTGTTCGCAAAGGAGCGTTACAACGTGGTATACAATATGTTGCATGTTGTGCAACTATTTAGCAGTAGTTTTACTACACAAGTACTGTAACAGGATTCCTATTATTATTATTATTATTATTGTCACTACGATGTCTGCACTAGACTGTAATAATAAAATAACAATAATGACACAGGTTAACAGACAAATTCTTCACACACTGCAGTACGGTGAAATTCAACGTACCGTGTGAAGGCTTCGATCACAATACTGATGTAGCGTCTGCACAATATCAGAATTGATGCAGGCGGGTCTAGCCATGCTGGTATGTGCCGCCAACAATACATTAGCACTTAATTACAACTCTGTTCAGGGAAATTCATGTACAATAGGCAGGCGTCTATTTGGAATCTCCTGTGCATTAATGTGCGTGCTTTGGTGGGATTGTGACCATATTCTCCATAGAATTATGTTTGTGCGCGCTCGTTTTTGGTGAATACCTCAGCCATTGTCGATGTGTTGATAGCAACTTTAATACAGCTGTGCCACGAGCAAAGCTACTATTCTGCGCTCGCCAGGGAGGCTTCACACCGCTTTGGGGCGCATTAGACGGGAGCACTGAGGAACATGCAGCGTGCGGTTGTCAGGTTGTTATCTCTTGGCATTCTGACGTAACCGGCTTGTATGCAAGGTTACCCCTTAGCAATTCAGTTATTAGACCTCCCGTTCAACACTAGTACATGCGGGACATTTATAAGTAGATTGCACGGCGCAGGTGGGCCACCAGGTAGTTATTTGGGTCTAGGTTTGGGTAAGGGGCCCAGGAGCGTGACATAAGTTATCGTCCCAGCATTTACATATAGGCCTAAGGGAGAGCTTACGGAATTGAGGCCTGTATATAAGGAAATCCATACATCAGGTTATTCAGTATCTGTAAAGTATACATTTTAACTGAATGAATAGGTTCCATGCATGTATCATAAAAAAGGTCAAAATGATGTAACGGAATTTTATTAGGCAGTAAGTGATGTGATTGTGGGAATAAACAGCTAAGATAGTGTAATGATTATGAAGAATTCCAATTCGAATACAGACAAAAGGACAAAATAGCAAGCAAAAGTAAGTAGTGTGTGGATATAGAACGAACAGTTATTGCAAAATGCTTCAATGACATTAGACAATTATCTTAGTCTACTTTTCACATTCTGCACAAATGAGGATAAAGTATACTTATGAGATCAACCTGTGCAATTGTGTGTCTGTCTGTTCTTCAGTCACAATTGAAGATTGAGCTCTATGTTGGATTGAATTCTTTAGCTTTCGTTTCGTAAATTATACAAGTCGTACTGGCCCCAATATTTACTTTTTATAAAGTCATTTTCGATGTCTATGGACTTTGTAAACGCTAAATCCAAAATTTGGAGTAAATCACGCTATATTTGGTAAAGTTATAAAGTCGAGCTTTGAACTAGAAATAATATGAAATCTTATGGTACGATCTTATGCCGGAAAAAGCTTTGTCTAAATGGATTTATTAATGTCACAAGTTAGCTAGCAAGAGCGGCTTTTTGACCAGGAGTCTAAGCTTTGATATTGTCGGAAAGGGGAGAAGAGTTGCTTGACAACAACAGAGCAAGTTTTTATGCAACATAAGCGAACCGCGAACGGCACGTGGAGCAATTGGAGGGAGATTCCAATCAACACCATAGGGAAGATGTAGTAGATTGAGGGGCAGAGTAGGGAAATAAATAAGTAGTTTGGATACAAGGAAATAACCCAATCAAAACAACTATTATTAACAAAAGTAGGAAAAAACTTCAAATAGACATAGAAAGGGGATTGGGATCTAAAGGTGATAATAATGTGAAACCTCTAAGAAACTCAAGCAGGGGGAAGGGGTGGCCCGTGGCCCATTTACAAAAGTTGACGGTATTAAAAAGTATGGTTAAACTTGAAGATAATGAACATATATGATTGTTGCGCTCAAAGAAAGATAACTAAATCTCCCACAAGAAGAATACTAATAGGAGATTTAGAAAAGTGAGATAGACTCTTCATTACTATACCAGCGATTATGAGGGAAAGAGATCTGTGAAAAATTTAAGCAATAGATAGACAAAACTTTGATAAGAGCACAACAAAAGTTATCAAAGTTTACGTGGCGCATTTCAAATTGTTGCCAAGCGTGAGATCAGGGGAAATGTAATAATAACGATTAGCTATGAAAATGATTACACATTACATTTTTAACCCTAAGCGGTTACAAATGTTAGAATATTCAAATGGGGGCGGCCGTGGCCAAAAATTCAAAACTGTGCCACGCATATAAAAGTAAGCAATTCAATTGCTGTGCGATTAGCTTACAAAAAGAGCAGTTGCTGTTGAAAAGTTGGTCTCAGACCAGGGTTGGGCTTAAACATACCAATTATAAAAGGAATTGCAATGATTACCTAAATTAGGATAAACAGGTAAGTTGACGTGTCGCAATAGACACAGTAAAGATTGAAAAGGGCTAAGATAGTAAAGCATTTATTGATCCTGAGATCCTGGGCACAGCAGGTGCCTATACATTAGAACAATATAACGCAAGAAGAGATAAAGTCTTTGGACTCGTGCACAGCATTGCTAGCATATAATGAGTAGTTAAAGAAAGAGGGAGTCTTTTGACTCGTGCACAGCAGTGCCAGCATAAATAGTTGGTCTCAGACCAGGACAAACTTAAATAAATAATTTGTTTAAAAATTTACAATTTTGGCATAGGCTCGATTAAATAAGCGAGCATAGGACAAAGTAAGGTGCCTCATTCGACACGCAAAGGCTAAATTAGAACAATCTAAGTTGATCCTGACAACTGGGGGCACAGCAGTATTTGCTGTTAAAATTTGAAATACCATTAAAATGGAAAACCCATGAAAAGGGGGCCGTATGGCAAGTGAATAATCTGCTAGGGCCAAAATGTCACCAGAATATAAAGAGCTTGTTGAGCCTGGATGACACAAGAATGATGAAACTGGCCCTAAACGGTACCAGAATGAAACAGGGCCAATAGGGCAAGAGAATTATGAGACTGGCCCTAGACGGCACCAGGATGGAACAGTGCCAAGAGGGCAAGAGGATAATGAGAACTCTTAGGCCTAGACAGCGTTAAGAGATGAAAAGAGAAAGTAATTAGCTTGCAAGCTCTGAAATATTACAATAGATTTGAAGCACTTTAGCTTCGTGAACGTTCCAACAAATAAACAAGTTGAACAAATAAACAGGGAGGGATTGTGGGCAATGCCACTGAACTTACACAAGAATACTAAAGTGAAACATTCAAAAAGGGGAGGACACCTGCAGGGCGTAGCCTTGCATTTACCAACAAAGACCTAATATTACTTAATGATAACTAATTCTTAGTGGGGTTTAATGGGGAGAGAAGGAATGGGACTTTTTTCACTTCGAGTTCACGCATGTATGTTTTCGAATCATGATGAATGGCTTATGTGGCACAAAGCACTTTCGAGTTTATAGAAACGTTTTTGTAGATAAATGTCACTGTTTACTGATGTGAGTTATTTTCCTATGGAGAGGCTTTATATTGTGATTTTATTTCAATTTTAACCATTGATGCGGTTCCTGGGAAGTCTTATGTTAATAACAGAGTTAACCATTAAACCGCTAGAAGCAGAGACAGGTAAATTTCACTGTGACGTTACAGGCTTAAAATTTGAAGAGAATGCTTTGAGTATTTTCTAGACTAAGTTTCTTGGACTTGATGGAGTTTAATGCAAATCCCACGGAGGCCCCATTTTTTGGCATTTGACGGAGTTATGTGCTACACTCCCACGATGTGCCAAATTAATTACTTTTACATAATAAAGATGAAGAATAGAGAAACTCCCACGGCGCACTTGACCAATAGACACAGTTTCACATTAGAATAAATGCTCTCGGAGGAACTGTTTGAGTAAAATGACAACGATACCTTGTCGTTACAGAATTGCAGTCTAGCCGGCTAGTTAAAATTCAATAACTGAGTAATACCAAGTAGTAAAACAGCTTCATAGCTAGATTAAAATATGATTAGAAACTTATCTTCCATGATGATCCGACGGGACGAATAGTGCTTGTCGGCACATGACTTACGTGCGTGGCAGTTGCCTCAAGCAGTGAGGCCGAGTGTGTCTTCTAAAGTTCACAAGAGAAGTGAGTGAGCAGCAATCTCCAAACTATGCGAGCCAGGAGAGGGGAAGGAAAGGAGGAAGTATGACGTAGCAGATACCAACATGTGCACTATAAAATAGATCAAATACAAAAAATCTTTCTTGACGCCCAGTCCAAAGAACGTAGGAGCGGGCAGACTGCCATCTGAATGAAATGAGTTGAGGTAATAAGCATTCTTCAGTAGCTGGTGACAAAAGTTTCAGCGCTGACCGCGAGGGACCAGTTAGTTGAGCGTGGCGCCGCGACGTTTGACGCTTCTGCTAAACAGGGAGGGGTGGGGGGCATAACATCTCGATTTCTGGAACAAACTGAGGAAACATATGAGCAAATGCACAACAGAAGAGCAAAGTGTAATGAAATCTCTGTTGTTGGTTATCAAAAAATAAAATAAAAAAGGCGAGAAAAAATAAACAAGACCCAATACGGGTGCAAAATTACATGCAACATATATTCACAGAATATACCAGCACGTGCAGAGATAAGAGGGAAGGAGGCTAGCGCGTGGGTGACACGATGTCCAGCGACACGACTCATCCGAACCTGCACGATGAAAGGGAAGTCACGTGAGCCGAAGTGATAATTAGATTTACGGTGGATATAATTGTTAATATAATTACCATGGAATAGTATTTTTTATTCAAGAAGAACCAGGTTCGGTTAAGAAAATTACTTTGGATTTATCCATGGTTTTTTAACTCAAAAAGAGGATCTTTATTTTGGAAACGATATCATTCGGCAGATTTGAGCGAGGTTTTCGAGTGCCAAAAACTTGCTAACGTACCCATTGGAAATAGAGGGAAGATGACTCGATTTTGAAATGTCGTAAGTGACAGACGTGCATGTCAGACTCACAAATAGTGAAAGTGCGGGGTATTGAAATTGACCGCGACAATGAGGTGCATTCCGGCCAAGTATCTGAGAGCCGAGGAACAGGACTGGAAAATTTCTTCGAAATAGTCTACGACATCTAGTGAATTTAAACAATTATTCTGCGATTTGAAGCAAAAATACGGCGTATTTATACATGTCATAATCAGAGTATGATATTCTCCAGCAACGAAGATATTACTTCTACGAATTCATTGTTGAAAATCCATTGCAACGATACTTGGAAGCTCTGCTATACTTCGCCAAGCCACGCAAAAATTTACAATTGCCTACAGCAAGGCATTTTGCAAACATTATTAATATTTGCCTTTATTCTACGACAGTCTATAATATACCATTTTGTAGACAAAGTCTACAACCTGCATTCAAAATTTATTTTGAGAAATTAAAGATGGATTTTAAGAACATCGAATTGAGGGGGAGATTTGCACAACTATTCGAAAACGTGGAGGTGCATTGTTAAACGCCTTAAATTGGGAAGCTGAATAGTTGATCATCAAAAGGATGGAAGGAATGACTTAAATTTTTAAAAATTCATTCAACTATAAGGGATATTCCAGTATCACCGATGGAGAACCCTGAGGAAAATTACTGTTTTGAGATATGCGGTCGACAATCCAGGACCAAACGAGACACCAGTTCGATGCAAGGCAGTCCCAAAACGAAAGAGGGCGATGGAGACATTCATCTGATTGCTGTTCCGAGAACCAAGTCCATGCGAATACTGAGATGGTCACATCAACGTTGGAGCCCACGGTACAAGAATCATATCCGTCTGGGTATTAGAAGCTTGTATCAACTATGCAGCAAAGGTAGAAAGAAGATTTTTAAATTACTATTGTAGATATTTGGAACATGTAGATATTTTAAGATTGACTATATTTATTCGTTTTTCGTAATTTCATTGAGTCATTTAGGATTATTTCATTATTTGCATGTTCGGTTAGTGTTTCTGCGATTTTGCGTTGTATTCATCAGGTTTATTAATATTTGGAGATTTCTATAGATTTTCATCGATTTGACTGGATTTAAATTAATATTTTGATACATTTGTATTTTCGAATTTGATAGAAAATATCTTTTCTCCGATGCCATATTGAAGAATTGCATGTTTACGACAACCATTTGTCATTCTATTGCTATATTTGCGATTACTATGTGAATAGATGAACAAAGTTGGATTTAACAGATCTATGAGTGATCTAGTTATGTCAGTATTTTTCAGTACATTTATTGGACCAGGGAGTCCAGATTTGAAGTTTGTCGGAAGAAGATAGTGACAGTTATGATCAGAACTTAATTAGGAAGATGATCCTTCTATTGCATTTTATTGTCCGATCAATTTGTTTGACTTTGTAGCCATTTAACAGTAATATTAAACGATTTGTGATGACGATATAGTCAAATTTGAGACTAGGGGTTAGATTTGTAATTTAATATGACCCTGCTACGTTAGATCCCTGACAATGTTGTTTTTGGAAAACACTTGTCATGTGAAGGCATTGCTATTATTGTGTATAACAATTTATGAATGATCAGAAAGAGGAGAGACTTAGTTTGTATCATTTTAGAACAGTATTTTTATAAACTGGTTATTTTTAACGTTACATAGAGTTTCAGAAGTTATTAATATTATTATTAGTGCAACTTGGAAGCTGTGGAACATTAAGGTCATTTGACGTCGTGTATTATGTGTAATGTTGATGGTACTTTGCACAAGGTTTATGTGCATTGATGAAGTAGAAAGATATTACCACAAATATAATGTGAAGATTTATGCCACATATTATTGAAAGTAAAGCCATTAATATGGGGAAGGCTATGGTAATATTAATAACGAGCTAAAACAGCTGTTTATTGGATTTAAATTAATACTCGATGTATATGAGATGTGCTAGGAAATCGATATAATTCATAAGAATTTATCCTATAATTGGTATTAATGATTTTGACGATGAAACAAATACTAAGCTTAACCGCTTCGGTTATTTAAGCCAGGATGCTTATCTCCGATGCTATATTGAAGAATTAAATGTTTACGACAGTCATTAGTCATTCTATTGCTATATTTGCGATTACTATGTGCATAGATGCAGAAAGTTGAATTTAACAGATCTATGAGAGATCTAGTTATGTCAGTATTTGTCAGTTCATTTATTGGACCAGGGAGTCCAGATTTGAAGTTTGTTGGCAGAAGAGAGTGGCAGTTATGATCGGAATTTAATTAGGAAGATGATCCTTCTATTGCATTTAATTTGCAGATCAATTTGTTTGACTTTGTAGCGTTTTAACAGTAATATTAAACGATTTGTGATGACGAATAGTCAAATTTGAGACTAGAGGTTAGATTTGTAATTTAATATGACCATGCTACGTTTGATCCCTGACAATATTGTTTTTGGGAAACACTTGTCATGTGAAGACATTGTTATTATTGTGTATACCAATTTATGAATGATCAGAAAGAGGAGAGACAGTTTGTATTTCTTTAGAACTGTATTTTTACTTGAAAATGGTTATTTTTAACGTTACATAGAGTTGCAGAAGTTATTAATATTATTATTAGTGCAACAAGGAAGCTGTGGAACATTTAGGTTATTTGACGTCGTGTATTATGTGTAATGTTGATGGTACTTTGCACAAGGTTTATGTGTAGTTTGTGAAGATATATTCCACAACTGAAGGCTTATGTGCATTGATGAAGAAGCTTCGTTCTTTGAAAGATATTTCCACAACGTTGCGATGATTGGTAAAGTAGAGGTTGTAAGGAATGTAATGTGAAGATTTATGCCACGTATTTTTGAAAGTAAAGCCATTAATATGAGGATGGCTATGGTAAAATTAATAACGATGTAAAAACGGCTGTTCATTGGATTTAAATTAATAACCGATGCATATGAGATGTGCTAGAAAATCGATATAATTCATAAGAATATATCCTCTAATTATTATCAATGATTTTGAAGATGAAACAAATACTAAGCTTAACCGCTTTGGTTTTTAAGCCAGCATTGGCAATTGATACCAGATATGAGGGGGTTGCGATTTTAAAGTGTATTTTGAAGTGATACTTCAGAAATAATTCTTTGCAGAGAACATTGAACATTCGTTTGGAATGAGAGGAAGAAAGTGGAAATGTAAATAGTTGTACAGAAGTTATAGTAATATTGATTTTAGTGTTTATTATTCTACGCTTTAGAAGATATAGTGATAGGGCTGGGAAAATAGATAAAAATTGGAGTAATTGTATAGAGTAGGACCAATAATGTGAATTTAAATGTAGAGGAAGGACAGGGCGTTCTTCAAGTTTTTTTATAATGTTAGTATACGCAGTTCGAATAACTATTTTCATTTTATTTTATTTTTGAATACTCTTAGAAGTGGTAGGAAGCCACGTGAGTTAGCTGATAGTAGAACAGCTAGGTCATAGATTTAATTTATATTATTTCATTATTTTATTCCAGGATTTATATTATTATTATGTATCTAACTTTTTTGATGGATTTATGAGTGTTATTTTGTTCTATTATTGTAGTGTTTTTAGATTAATAAAATAGCGAGCACGCTTTGCTTTTCTCGTTTTATTGTAAGAAAATCCATCTTATATTTACCGTAGTTAGCAAGTTGATGTGCTATGGAGAAAGCCGCCCATTTTCCACCCATCGATACCCGAGATTCAGGAGTCCCATGTTCGAGCTACCATTAGGTTTCTGTTTGTTACATAAGTCCATAGTGCACCATCAATTTCCATCTTAAATAAAATGTCCTAAATGAGCTACCGTACTTGTCAGCGATAGACTGCGGTTGCTTAGCCGGGGACCTCAGTGCTTCTGCGATCCTTTTTCCATCTGTGGATTGACAAGTACCGGGCATGCTCTGGCTCATTTTCGGGTACAGTACATTTGGCTTTTATTAAAATTGACTGCTATGACTCGTTACAGAATGACGCCATCTCGAGAGAGGAGTCATAACTAATTGATACTGAAAGTTATAGGTTTTAGAAAATATTTTTTCTTTTGAGATTTTGTTGGTTGTATTTGATTTAAGTAGTGAAAAACATTGAACCTATACGCTTGCATAGAATGATGTTGGTAGCACTAACTTGGACGATTTACTCTAAATATGCCTAACACACCCTGAACTTTCAGTATGTTAAATTTGAAGTGTGTTGCATAAACATATTCTGAGATAGAGATTCTAGCGTTCAAAAGCTTTAAGATTATTAATACACAGTTGGTAGACTTGCTGGCTCTTATAATAAGCACAGTAATATGTCATAAAGCATACATTGCACGTACAATATTTGGATTAATTCCATTCTTTAGTACGAAAGTTTCGTGCATTTAAACATTGAACCTATCACCTCGTGTGGAATCATGTTGGCAACACTGTCATATATGGGCTACTTAAAATTACTCCGGAATATTATGTTTCTTGAGTTTGCAAAGTTCAGAACTGTTGGCCTACATACATTTCTGATTTACCAAGACTAGGGTTTTAAATTATACAGGGCATAATTCTACAGTTGACAGCCATGTCGACTTTGAATGTAAGTAGTTCCAGCTATTAGGTACACAATGCAGATAATGCCTCCTATGGCTACCCAGAGGGTCGCTTGCATGTCGAATTTTGTTGTTCCTTGAAGCACTATGAAAGTAAAGGAGGTTAGATATCTAAGCCCCTTGACACTATAGCGCTTTCCAGTAGAGAAATACCGACAGTAGTGGCTACGCTGGCTAAAGCGCAGTGTTAGGTCATGAGGCCAAGCCCTCTGCTGACTCGGTAAACGTGTGGGTTTGAGCCCCACCGTTGGCCGTCCTTGAAATGGTTTTCCGTGGTTTCCCATTTTCAACATCAGGCAAATGCTGGGACGGTACCTTCTGACAGGCCACGGCCGCTTCCTTCCACATCCTTCTCCAATTTCATTCACCTTAATCAATTCCATCTCCCATCCCGACGCGCAGGTCGCCCACGGGCGTCGAATAGAAAGACATGCACTAGGTCTCTGAGGAGACCACACGAAAAAAAAGTAGAGAAATGTGGAACTTTGTGTCGGCGGAAAATCCCAGGATTAATTTTGCCATTATGAACACGGCCTACTGAATTCAAATGGGCCCTTTGACATGCCAACATCGTATGACATGCGTATCGTAATTTTTGCCACGTTTCAAAAATCACTTACAACGGCCAGGAGCGAACCTGCAAGCTTGGGGGGGAGGGGTTATTAATCCAACACGATAACCACTCACCCACCGTGGCAAGAAAAATGCAGATAAAAAATTTGGATGACGTCCAATAGTTAATATGGACGTTACACGAAGTTAAACATTGAAATTATATGCATCGTAGAGTCATGTTGACAGCATTGTCATAAATAGGCAATTTCATGTGTTATAAGGGTGCAAAGTTTAGAAGAGTTGGTCTGAATAATGTCTGATATATTGAGACTAGGATAAGAAAAATAGAGAACATTTATTAACATTTGGCACCCTTGGTAACTCTAAAGAATATGTATAGTCATATCTATTGTGGCACGCAAAGCACATACGAAATTAGTTTGAAATCAAATTGATAGTACGGAAGTTACAAGCAAATAAAGATTGGATTTCATTAATATGATTAAATTAGACGCGAGAATACCTAGCTTTGTACCTAAAGATTTACCGAGCCAAGTTTCACTGCGCTCGGGTGATTAAGCCGCGTGGAAAGCCCATTTAAATTTTTAAAATTTGAGTGGCCATCACGCTGGTTTTGTGCTCAACAGGTTAGTAAAAATTACATAGGTGAATTTATGTTAATAGCATCTATCGATATAAAGAATTTCAGTTTGATTGCTGCTATAAATTCGTGGATGATGAGAATATGTGAAATACTTATCATGGCCACCATGTTAAATTGCTCCGTAGAATTATGTACCAATGCACAAAAACTATAACGATGGTTCATTGTAAAAAACTTTCACTTCGGTCGCTTGACTAGGCCACAAAAAATATAAACATAGTTTGAAAGTTTCGCAGTTACCATGTTGTTAGCCGGGTTTTAAAATCACATAGTTGACCGTGCTGATCATCATCATCAATAGGTTATTTCACTCCTGCGACCGCACAAATGCGCGGGCAGGCGGGCCGTCGGCTGAACGAGCAGCCCTTAGGCCATAGGAGCAATGAGTTAGTTGAATGAAACGAAAAGGATTATGGAAAAGTGAGTTCGTACATACGTAAAGAGAAAGGAGAGGGGGGAAATACCCGGCGCAGAGGCAACCCCGACCCAAGACGCCCCAGGGAGAGACCCCTCCAGGGATCAACCCCCACTAGCTCCGTTTATTGATCATAAACAACAGTACATAGGAAAAACAAGACATTGATATGTGGGCACAAATAACAAACAAAATACATCAAACGAATAGAAAACAAGAGTGAGTACGAGTAAGACAAAAGAAAGAGTAGAGAGGGTGGCGAGAGATGAAAAAAGAAAAGGGGATCAACGATAAAAAAAGAGGCAGTGTAATGGGGTGAGGGAAGGGGCAAAGATAGAGGAAAAGGAAAAAGGAAGACCGAAGCAAGGAAACATAGGGGGGAAATCAGAGCATGATAAAAACACATAGTGAGAGAGGCGGACCATAAAGGTCAGGCAACCAATGCAGGAAAAATAGCCCGAAGGCATAAAAGTGTTCAAAAATAAACAGAGTTCAATGTTCATTTGCAAAGTACGTAGGTTAAGTATAAACAACACAAAACTTGACACACGTCGAGGGGGGGGGGCTTCAGGGGGGAATAAAAGAAGAAGGGAAAACACCGCACTGCACTGAACAAATTGTGGGAGGAGCGTAACACCGGCGGCACCGAGCGCCCTTCTAGAGTTGAGAATCACAGGGGAGTGCCACGGCCCCAAGAGCAACCGACAGTGCTGGACAGAGAAAAGTAAAATTAAACCGAAGATTAACAATGTGAGGAGGTGGGGCCATGGAATGAGCATTAGGTAATAGAGGGAGGGAAGTAGTGAGTAGTAGGAGGGGTTCGGGTATCCGTAAGAATAGTCTGAGCAAGAGGGGAGAGTTCAAGGGCTTCTTGGAAAGCACGTTGGCGACGGGTACGTCCGCGGATAAGATAGGTATGACGGAGGGAATGGATATGAAATACGAGTGGAGGAAACGTATAATGGGGGTGAACTGGGCGGAAGGGGTATCTAGTTTGAGACGGTGGGCAATGCGCATGGCATGGCGGTCAAGGGTAAAGAGATTGGAGTAGAGGGTAGGATGAGCAGTCAACCAAGAAAGAGAGGCGTAGGTCACAACGGGTCGAATAAATGTCTCGTAAATGTTAAGGAGTTGGCGGGGCTTAAGGCCCAGTCTGTCCAGTCAAAGATCGGAGGGCATGGAAACGCTAAAGGGCTTTTCAATAGACGGAGCGGATATGATGATTCCAGCGAAAATTGTTCTGGAAAAGGACACCAAGGTAAGTGAGTTTGGTAGTTTCAGCTTGACCTTGCTGGTATATTCCCCTGATATGCAGTACAGGTTGGTTTTCAACACTTGTCACTTTTTTTTTGAATTTCCTCTTTTTTTCATGTTTCTTCTCACTTCCCTTCTTCTTAAACACCATCAGATACTTCCTTTGTATTCCTGTTTTCACTCTGTGCATTTTCCTTATTCTGTTCTTAGTCTGATTACAGGAGATTATTTATGTCACCTCTGTTGCTCATGTGCACCAAAGATCTTCATGCCGCGCTATCTAGCGATGCACCTTCAAACCCGTTCGAGTACCAGTCCTCAAAATATTGAACTAACTCCTCCAGCCATTGCTAGAGCTTAAAAGTTCTCCATTACCACCACAGGTGTCCCTGCCGACAACTTCTCGTCTTTAAGCTCAACGTTGAAGAAGAAGAAGAGGAAGAAGAAGAAATTGTGTTGTCTAGAATGATTTTTTTATGTTGCCTGTTTGTTCCCCTATTTCTCCTTTCTTCCCCACCCCTCTGCTGTGCCTCGGACACTCACTTCGAGTTCACACTGTCATTCTTCTTAGTGCTTTGGACCTGTCAAAGGTCTGTCCTTCAGTGAGTAGTCTATATAACGTATGATGTTTTAAAACTTTCAAATTTGTCGTCATGACACAAAAAATCTCTTATTGGCTGGCGTGAGTGTCTTCATCAACCATCGATGACAAGGTAAGAACAAAATTCAGTGTTTTAACTATAATTTTCATGGAGCCTGTGTGAATTCTTAAACTGAACATTTTAATTAATCATATCCTCGAAATTTGAACTTTATGTGCTAGTCATATTCGCTAACGGCTTCCCAACGAGGGATCTCTTACATTGCTTTGCTAAAACTGAAGTAAGCAAGCTATTGGAATCATTATGAACATTTTCCATTGCTACATCCGTCAAACTTTTTTTCCCATCGTGAGAATTATGCCACTAAAGTTGAAGTATTTTGAAAGTCAGGCTTTGACTCTTGGAGGGATTTTCCACTTTTCATCAAACAAGGATATTTTCCTTTTGCCAGCCTCCCACCTCATCCATCTGTGACGTCATAACCAGTCTCAAGGCAAGTCTAAACTTGTAGAACATGTCACGTGACAACCCGGAAATATCTCAAGCATTAATCCCTGATGAGTGAATTTAACGATTTTATCACACCTGATGGACAGAATTCATGGTTTCTTAGGGTCTTTTACGTTCACCCCTTGGCTACGCAAGTCTTGTTCGCAGCGTCTCGAGGCACTCCTCCATTGTGATGGGCATCCCCATCATCTATTTCAAAGACATGGTATTTGAACCTAACTAATTTATAGTTCATGCATGTGCTGATGCAACCATCTATAATCTTGAGAACACCCCTTGTAACCCTTTACCCAAATCCTGGGACGTTTTAACAACATTTTGGATGATTCTGTCAACATTTTAGGGAATTTTGCTGAATAAATTGTTACATCACTTTTGAGGAAATTTGATGAAGTCTGAAATAACACTATATTCCCCACATATTTCCCCATGTTCCCTCAGAGTTAAATGTTAGCGTGTGAGTTGAATGTTGGCAATCAAACCTGTGCTAGGATATATGTATTGTACTTGGTGTAAACGTGAACACTGTAACTTTGGGATATCGGGGGTTAAGTTAGGTAATGTTATATCAGGTTAGGTTAGGTCAGGTTAGGTTAGCTTAGGTTAGATGAAGTTAGGTTAGGTTATGTTAGGTTAGGTTAGGTGAAGTTAGGTTATGTTAGGTGATCTGAGATTAAGTCAGATGTAGGTAGGTTAGCTAGCTCTATCTCACTTCTAGTCAATCATTAACCTTAATGTACTCTAGAATTCTTGGAATCTTGGTGTGTTGTTGTTGTTGTTGCTTGCTTACAAACATAGCAGTAGGTATTATGCTGCCGATGTTAGTTAAAGTTAGGTTAGGTAAGGTAAAGTTAGCTACCACTATCTCAGTCTTAGTCAATCATTAACCATAAAGTACTTTAGAATTAGGTGGAATCTTAGTGTGTTGTAAGCCAACATAATATATATCGCTATAAATCCCACCCAGTATAAATCGCGCCTACTATTAATCGCGCCTACAATAAATCGTGCCCACGTCAAATCGCGCCCACTATAATCGCGCCCACCTCAAATCGCGCCCACTTTAAATTTCGCCCAGTAAAAATCGCACCCACTTGAAATCGCGCGCAATTTAAATCGCGCTCACATTAATCACGTCGACTACAATCCCGTCCACTTTAAATAGCGCCCAATTTAAATCACACCCACTAAATCGCGCCTACTAATCGTGGCTACTATCAATCACAGTCAATAAAAATCATAATCACCATAAATTTTATTCAGTATGAATTTTGACATTGAGGAATGTGTGTGTAAATCCCTTGTAGTCTAAAAATTGTTCATGTAATTATTATTCATGACAGTACTTTGGAAATTTCACCTTTGAAAAATATCAATCCACTTCATTTTTTTACTTTTATTATTACTCAGGTGACTTTACTAGAGATTTGTTTATGCTTGACAGTTGATATGAAAGTCTCAACAATCAGCCATGGTAAGCCATGTGTCTACTATAAAGGATATACATATATTGTAAAAAAAACAATAAAAATAGACCTGTTATTTGGCGATGTTCTAAACAACGATCCAAAAAGTGGCAAGGAATGATTAAAACAAAAGACTCCAACGTACTTTCATCAAACGTGCATCATTGTGAATCACAAATTAATACACATTTAAATGCACAAAATACTCTAACCAAGGTAAAAAAAAACAAGTCTGAGAGAAAGATATTGCTGTTGAAAATAGTGGATTGTTTGTTAAAAAGCATTTATCATCTCCTCGAAAAGTCATGTTAGGACAGTTGTCAACGTCCAAAAAACTCCCAACACTATCTAAGGCAACACAAACTTTACAAAATGTGGTATTGTTAGAGGATCAAAAAGGACTATATAGTAATAGTGATGATGATAATGATGATGATGATGATGGTGATGATGATAAGGATGATGATAATGGTGGTGATGATGATAATGGTAATGCTCTGTTTACACCTAAAATCATTTCTTAAATTTGTTTACTGGAACAATCCCAGTACGCTAATTCAGCGGCTTCAGCACTTGCATACCCGTAAGCAGGGTGGACATACTGGATATGAGGATAAACTATTGGATATAGAAAATGAGCTTCGTCGTGCCAAAATTATTGTGTAATGGATCCACGTAACCACTTAATCTATGTCTTAACAATACATATATTATTAAATATAAACAGCTATATAAGCCAATATAAAAGCCGACGCTGAATCACTCCATCATCAGAACTATTGTAACTTTTGTAGTGTGCAAATCAGACTGACAAGCCAGTTGCTACTATGGAACTTACTATAACCAATAAAGGTAAACAACGTGCACTCTATAAAGGCTACTCTTATACCTATAAACGACAAAATGTAAAAGGAATTATAATTTGGCGATGCTCAAAAGAAAGGTCAAAAATATGTCGAGGCAATATGAAAAGTAAAAATGGTGAGGTCTTATGTGTGAGTGATCATAAATGTCGTATACCTGATGATACACGGTTGCTGTTGACAAAAAATCTTCAAAATGCTAAAAAGCGAATTCGAGAAAACGATATTGCTGCTAAGGATATTGCATTGTTTATTTAGCAACGTTTAACTCCGCTTTTAAAAGTTATGTTTAATCCATCTTCCACGTCTCAAGAGCCATCAACATCACAGACTATGCAAGAGGTAGTATTGCAAGAAAATCAAAAAGGACTAAATAGTAATAATGATGATGATTATAATGATGATGAGGATGAGGTTTTTATACCTATAAAACCATTAAAGCTTTCTCTGTTTTTTTTAAAACATCAGTCACTGCTCACCGTGAAAAACATCTACCGCTAGCTTTATGTTTAAAAATCTATAGCAAGCAATGTTAAAAAGAGAAAAAACGTTTGTATTTGGTAAGTAAATATTGTAAAAGTACTTAAATTAAATAAATAAAAATATTTTATGGGTATTGACTGTTTTTCTTAATTGCTATCCTCACGTCCCACTATTAATGCAATTGTTAACCATCAACAGTCTCTGGCTATGTTCAGGAAGAGTGGTCTTAAATAATGCACTTCATTTGTAGTTTTGCGCACCAAGAATACAGTGTCGCCAAGCAATGTAGAGGCAATAGTTATGTCGGGTAAGGGGTTCGAACCCTTGCTTCCTTATACAGGAAATTTGAACTTACGTCAAACGCCTTAACCACTCGGCCAACCCGACAGTTACTAATTTAATTAGTCCTGTGGAGTTGACTGTTTACAAAACTTTCCAGTGTACATTAACTCAACGACTAGTTCGTTCTTTAATGCAGAATTTTTGTTTTTCCGTAACATTGCGGTTATCAGTCTTGTGAACTGGGTGTTTAATATAGGGTTAAGGGCATCTTAAAATAATTGTAGAGAACCTCTCATGTATCGTGTAATGGGTTTTAGTGAGAAGTCACCGTCCGTTGACTAGAATTTACCGTTACCCAACATCGTTTTGGTAAGCTCTACATAAGTATCCTAATCGATTCTAGTATGTCGTCTCGTTTTTGTTTTTTTGTTTTCGTAAAAAAGCAAACATGGTTCCTCAGTTTCTCTATAGGCCTGAGCATCTGTTGTATATGAACCAAAATGGTAAACAGCTCTCTAGAACCCTATTCACTGGTCAATAACAGGCATAGTCGCCAAAGTGTTCCCTGGTAGCTAACTCATGTCTGGTTAGCAAATTTATATCGCAAGGCCCCTAAAAGCCTAAAAATTAGTCTTAACGTATAGTGTAATCATCTGTCTACCTACATTGCTGTGTGTAATAAATATGAATTAATTAATTAATTAAATAATTTAAAAATCCATTAATAGTCATCTTAAAAACTCTTGCTCATGCTATTCTGTTGCGATCAGTCAGGTATCATTTTACATAACTTTGTGTAAACTCATTCTTGCTCTTAAAAATGTATAATATTTTAAAAACATATCTATAAAACTTATATTCCTAGTTACGTCGTCAAGCCCAAAGTAAAAAAATAATTTGCCTTAGCAATAAAAGGGTTTGCGCTTTTTCATTCAAGCTAATGTATAACATTATCAAATTATTGCTTTCGAAAATCTCAAGTCAATAAATCTACAGTCATGTTCAAACAAAATGTATTTGTTTAAATTCTCACTGCTGGGTAATGATAAAGGCTAGCTTGCGGTACTCTGATTGCTGGTCCAATGAAAATGAAAATCCACAGCCTGCTTCCAGTCTCCGACCGGGTCAGGAATGGAATGAATGAAGCCCCCATCTAGCGGCGAGGATATGAAATGTGCCGGCTGCCGAAGCCTGTCGCACTCCTCTGGGGCAATGATTAAATGAATGACAGATGAAATGAAATGATAGTGGAGAGTGTTGCTGGAATGAAATTGTGACAGGGAAAACCGGAGTACCCGGAGAAAAACCTGTCTGCCTCCGTTTTGTCCAGCACAGATCTCACATGGAGTGACCGGGATTTGAACCACGGACCCAGCGGTGAGAGGCCAGCGTGCTGCCGCCTAAGCCACGGAGGCTCGCTGCTGGTCCAATGTTTGTAATAAATAAAATGTAAATATTTGTTCACAGAATCTCTAGTCAATCATCATCTAGTATTAATTAGTTACCAAAAATGTCGAGTCAATAACCTTTAAGTTTGGTATTTTTGCTAAATGTATATCTAAAAATCTAAATTCTAAAATCTAAAATCTAAAATGTAAATTCTAAAATCTAAAGTCTAAAATCAACAAGAAGTTCCGTGAAGAACCATACAGCCTACTTTTCATGCCAATGATTATTCTACAGTATATGAACCTATCTAGAATAATGACGACATTAAGTTGGTAATATCGAAATATCTAATTAGTTCAAAATATACCTGGTATAATGTAGCCTAATAGAGCACTTCAGTTGGCAGCCCTGGTGACTGAATATATTATTAGTTCCACCTCTTAAGGTACAGAATACAAAATTTGGTTGAAGTCCAATGGACGTTACATGCAGTTAGACACTGGATCTATCAGCACGCGTAAAATCATGTTGCCAACAATACCATGCGTGTGCTGGTCAGAAATAATCTGAATTATTATATCTTGTTGTGCCAATTTTGGATGAAATCCATTTGTTAGTATAGAAGTTACATGTATTTTAAAATTGGACATATCAGCAGGCATAGAATCATGTTGGCAGCACCGCTTTGTATTAATTACTCCAAATTAATCTAGAATGTCAGGTGCTATACGTGTGCAAAGTATAGAGCTGTTGGCTTGCATACTTTCTGATATATTGGTATTTGGATTTAAAAAAATAGAGAGAGCAATTATTAACAGTTGGCAGCCCTGGTGGCTCTTAAGAATACGCTCAGTCATATCTGTTTATGTACAGATATCACATACAAAATTTGGTTGAAATCCAGTTGATAGTGTAGAAGTTATATGCATTTAAACATTGGACCTATCAGAAGGCTTAAAATTATTTTGGCAACACTGTCATGGTTGGCCTCCTGGAAATTAAACTGAAATAGTATTATCTACATGCGTGCCAATTTTGGAATAGCTCCCATGCATACCTTGCAAGATATCCAACATGGAGCTCAAATTTCTAGTGCGTTTTTTCAGCAGTTGGTAGCACTGACATCATTTTCAAATATGGACGTGAGCTATTCCGGTGCACATCTTTACTCATACTAAATTTGGGTTTGATTACTGCAGCCGTTTAGGAGTTGATAGGGGGGGGGGGCAGACACACAGCCAGACAGACAGACAGAAGGACAGACAGACAGACAGACTGACAGACACACATTTTCCCGGATCGATCTCATAAGACTACTTTTTCCTCATTTTTGCAAAATGTGAAAAGTAGGCTAAAAAATCAAAAATGTACATTGATTAACTGGGAATCAAATCCAGACCGCCTTTGTATTTGTAATCCAAATAACAATTTGAAAAAGATACAAGTGTAATCGATCTTAAACAATATCCCTGCTTTTTATATGTTTATGACATGCGTGTTAACTGGAAATCGAACCCTGGTCTGCCTTAGTGAAAGGCTAACAGCTAAACCACTATGACACCATGACCTTCTTTATTAGTTTGGTGTGTTCTAGTCCTCAGAGCTGGAAATCGAGTTAAGACCTCCGGTGCAAGAGCCGAGAGTGCTCACCACTGCAGCACGAAATGTTGAATTATGGTTAGCTATTAACATTAGACAACCGGAAATGATTGTATATCTGTTAGCGATGCATTTCTGTCATCTTCCTACTGTCTGAGCACTTCCGGAAAGACAGTTTAGTTTGTTGCGAGTGCGTGCATAGATTATTAGCCCCGTTGTGCGTAGCGACCATCTTGCCCAGTAACCACTGAGCAAGTTTTAACGGTCAACCCATAAGAACAGCATGGGATAGTTGTGTGCGGCCCGTGTACTTGGGTGTGTGTATTGGCACCATGGGCTAGCTTTACCTTACCCTCTTTAGGTAGAGCGTCATTCGTATCCTTTTCACATCGCCAATGACAGCATCCAACCACGAGAGTAGGGGGGTGATGAGAGTTTAAACGCACAGCCTACTTTCCTGGGAACATTGCCGATATCTCTCGAACGCCTGGTGGGATTTTTACAAATGAGGTGTCGTTGGACTCGAGCTGACGGGGGCTTTGCTATGGTCCACTTGTTATATTTTTGAAAAAAAAAAGTTTTTTTTTAAGTAGGCGATAGTTTGAAAACCAAACATGATAGAATGTTGTGCCATAGTTCAAACCAATGGTCTCTATGACCTTTATTTTTTATAATAAAACTTCTTTATTTTTTGAGATGTTTTGAAAACATTTAAATTTTGAAATTTTTATATTTTTGAAACTAAAGAGTTAACAAAAAATTTTGTTTGACGTAAATGAATGGCCCTAACCCCCTCTACCCCCAACATAAATTTCAAGTCTCTAGGACTAAAACTGTACAGAAGTGGGAGGTTGTAGGTTCTGCCTCACCCCCTACTTTCATATAAACTTTGGGCGATATCTCCCGAACGCGTGGTCGGATTTTAACGAACGAGTTATTGTTGGCGTTGGAATGACGTTCTCTTGGCTAAGCATGTGTGTTGGTATTTTTTTTAAATTCTTGTTTTTTGGATTGGCGCTATTTTGGAAACGGTGAATTTTGGGAAAAAGATTGTTTGACGTTAATGAAAGGTGGGTATGCCCTCTAGGGGGGCAACAAGTTTCAAGGGTGTAGGAGGAAACAAAAAATGATAGCCTACTTTCTCGCGAACATTGGTGATCATTGGCGAACGGATGGTCAGATTTTAACAAATGAGGTGGCGTTGGACTCGAGCTGACGTCCTCTTCCCTATAGACAACTCGTTATTTTTTAAAATATTTTTTTTATTTTTTTTGAAAGTAGGCGATAGTTTGAAAACCAAACATGACATAATGTTGTGCCATAGTTCAAACCAATGGTCTCTACGACCTTTATTTTTATAATAAAACTATTTATATTTTGAGATTTTTTGAAAACCCTTAAATTTTGAATTTTTACTATTTTGTAAACTAACACGTTGACAAAAAATTTTGTTTGACATAAATGAAAGATCCCTATCCCTTCTACCAGGAAAATAAATGTCAAGTCTCTTGGACAAAAAACTAGGCATTTTAATTTTTTTTTATTTTTTTTTTAATAAAAGCGTGTTTGTAGACAGAGAGCCGGTACCGCTGGGCCTGTGTTCCAACGAGGCTATGACTGAGCATGGTGAATACTGGAAATGGCTATTTCGACGGGGAAGATGTATGGCAAAACGAGGGATTGCTTTTCGATATTTTTTCCTATGACGAATGAATGAAGGCGAATATTTTGAAATGTGACAAGCATGCTAAGATTTTTTACCCCTGATGGGGATCTTTAACGTTTTAGTTAACGGTGATGAGCGAGATCGCTCTCTGACACAAGAGACGGTTGTAGGATATGACCAAGTGATTCTTAGACGTTGGCGATCTCGGTGACCGTGCCCGGAAGAAATGAATAACTATTTTGGTGGGATGGCGGGGGCAGCTTATGACGGTTGGTTTTGTGATATATCCTGTGACGGATGGAGGCGAATATTTTAAAAGGTGTTAAGTGTGCTAGGAATTTTGTTTTACCCCTGAAGGGGATCTTTAACATGCTAGTAAACGGTGATAAGCGAGACTGCTGTCTGGCACAGTAAATGGTTTTAGAATATGGAAACCTATAACATTTGCTCGACCAAGTCATGTGCATGTACGCAAAGAGCCAAAACGGTAAGGTCATTGGCCTGAAATGTTATAAACTAAATATTGAACTGGGTAAAGTCATGTGTTTTAGGATGAAAGTATGTGGTTAACATGATCATGTATTGAGGATGGCGGGGGCGTGGTGGCTCAGCGGTCTAGCTGTATGCCTCTCACCAAGGCGGTCCGGGTTCGATTCCCGGTCAATGCATGTGAGATTTTCGAAGTGAAATGCCATGTCCTGTGGTTCGGATTCCACGTAAAAAGGAGGTCCCGTGGCTCATAATCACAAGATTCACGGTCACGTAAAACTACAATCTTCCTTTTTATTGAGGATGGCCGCTTGCTAGTAATTATTATTACAGTAAAATGTTTAATAATAATAATAATAATAAGACACACACATGTTTTGAATGCTAACACGCACACAGTCCAGCTCACTGGTGACTGAATATTGTACCTAGCCAGAGGACTCGTGAGAGCTGTTGCTGGTGCTGACGAGGCAGGAATGTCTTCGTCAACAGGAAGTGTGATATCAGTTTACTTGCCTCGTGGTGGCTAGCAGGTGTGCTGTTTAAGCAGAGACCGCCATTTTGGTTCTGAGACAGTAAGACTAGCGATGTATAAGAGGTAGCCATTTTGGTTCCTTATTAAAAACATGAAACTAGTATAAGGTACACGAATCTTATTTAGATTGAGGAAAGTGAAGAGGCGTTGGAATACGTGCGAGAGAGAGACAGAGAACCATTCAAGGTCAAAACGCTGAGAAAATACAACTTTTTCTGTTGCTAGGCTAACTGATAACGATTGCGTTAGTCATGCACTTACCATTTTAGCACACGGACGTATACAGTAGAGCTGTGGAAGAAAAAGCCTTTTATTTTTTTGGTAAGTACCTACGAATGATTATTTTAATAATGCCATGCTAAGGAACCTTAAATTTGTAGTTATTGATTAGGTAATTATTGATTTTTTAATTTATTTGTTTGCAGATAACTGGTATACCTTACATATCTGAGAGAGAAGAAACCATCGCACTTTTGAGCCCACTAGACGGAAACAGCAATAAGCCACTGCAAGTGAAGGTGGGATTATTTTTTTAAACTAACTTGTTTCATTTTTTGTTTCATATTTTGCTTTATGAAATGCATGTACTAACCTGAATTTAGGTATTTATAACGGTTTATTTTATTTATTTTTAGAAACTTGGAAAGAAAAGCCTTACCGCCGTAGCAATCGCTGAAAACCTGAGACGCAGTAAAGTGCAACCATTGTTTCCAGGCAGTGAACTATTTAAAACTCAGATAAGCCTAACATAAAATGCTATTCCATTTTACCACTACTGAAAACTCGTAGACAAAAAAATGCATTACCTGTATATGACTAGGACGATGATTGCTTTCTTGATTAATGACTATGCATTGGCAACCGGTACAAGACCATATTGGTTGTTAACCGGAAAAGTACAAGGCCATATTGGATTTTGTAAAGAAAAACAAAATTAATTTAACTGACAGGTCGTTCCCTATAATAATAATAATAATAATAATAATAATAATAATAATATAATATTAATAATAATAATATTAATATCGTATGGCCTCGGGTGCCGGGTGTAAGCTTTGTTATTTGACACAAAGAGGGTAGCTTGCATGTCGAATTTAGTTGTTCCTTGACTATGAAAGTCAAGGAGGTTAGATGTTAGATATCTAATTTCTTTAAACTCTATAGCGCTTTCTAGTAGAAAAATGAGGAACTTTGTACCCTATGAACTCAACGAATATTCACAGGTTTGAACATGATAATCTGAACAAAATGACATGACATTATTATTTTTTGTTTATGTATTGGTTAAGGAGGAATGTAAATGACTGCAGATTTATAAAAAGAAAATAAGTACATGGGTTACTGTTAGTGCCAACATACAGTTTATTATAATTTTTATGGTGTTTTGATATATTAATGCCAATTAACGGTCAAGTTTTATTTACAAGTATTGATTGATTGATTGATTGATTGATTGATTGATTGATTGATTGAGTGATTGGTTATTTTGTTTGCTTTTAGGTGTCGTCATGCGCCATTAACGTAATGAACAGACAGTGAACAAGCATACATTGCGCTTTAAAGTACTCTGTGCAACGTTACTAACTTACAATAAGAAAAAGTTTTATTATAACACATGGCGTTAGTACCAAATACAACAAGTGAGCAAGTTGGTTTACCACGTGGGTTAAATTTAAAATCAGAACATGATCGTTGGTTAACATTTGAATCCTGGCCTGTAGGCTTTTTGTCGACATATAAACTTGCAAAAGCCGTTTTTTTTACTTGAACCGAGAAGATGTGGTGCGCTGTGTGTTTTGTCGTATTGAACTTTCACACTGGGAAGAAGGGGACATCCCTTTAGAGACCATTTGAGATGGTCACCTTGTTGTCCTTACATGCTTGGAAAACAAGTGGGTAACATACCCGTGTACTCATTTTACCAAACCACAAGACCATTGGTCGCTACTTACGTTGCTGAATCACAAATAAATAATAATAATAATGATGTATTACCAGCCAACAACGGTAGTGTCGATATATGTGGTCCATATGCCATAGACAGTGTTTAATTGGCATGTGCTTTTGAAAAATTGGGAGTTTGCAAGACTAAAGCACTAGCACACCCAGAGTACAGCTCTGTTGAAAAACGTTTAGAATCTTATAAACATATTTGGCCATTAATATTAAAAATCATTACCAAACAGCGAAATGAAGCTGGATTTTTTTATACTGGTGAAGGGGATAAAACAATATGTTTTTATTTTGGATTTGCTTTAAAGGATTTGCAAATGACTGATGACCCTTTTGTGCAACACGCTCGTTGGTTACCTAACTGTAAATACATGGTGTTGCTTAAAGGTCAGGAATTTGTGAACACTATTCGTAAAGAAAACGTGATTGCAGCCCAAGACATAAAAGTGCCTTTAGAGTTAGAACACGCGGAGCAAATACATGAGGCTGAAAAAAAAGACTTGTCTCACGAACAGATACAAAAGTGTGACCAACAATTATGTAAAATTTGTTATCAAGATGAACTAGGTGTTGTATTTATGCTGTGTGGTCACATGATAGCCTGAGTCAAGTGTGCATTAGAACTTAACACTTGTGCTATATGCAGAAAAAGTATCTGCTACAGTTAGGGCATTTCTTGCATAACTAGTATAATTTATTAGCCATGCATAGTGCAAAATCCCTAATTGCACAATATTATTAAAGCTGTTTTAGAGTGTAATAGATATGCTTTTGTTTATAGACTACTACAATGAATGTTTTGAATGCTGTGGGACAATCATGTGGCTTAGAGACAAAGAAGCTCAGCGAATTGCCAACGCATATTCCATTCCGCATTATCAAGATTCGGAAATTGAAAACAGCATATGGTGATCGTGAACTTTGTGTATGTGAAAACTTTGAGACATTTCTGCCTATACGGTTTAATGATATGTCGGAGAGTGTTTTTGATGAAGTCAATAATGCTGTGCAACCTGTACACTTAATTTATGAAGGTTTTAAAAACAATAAGTGCATGGTTCGTTTTAATTAAATAAAAAAAACAAATGTGAATTAATAATGGAAAACTATAAGTGATGACAATAGACTGAAAGAAAAAAATATGTGTATAGAACAATAATGTTTAATTTTTAGTATTGCCTTTAAAAATATTATGATGAAACATAAAAAATGTATATAAAGTTTGTAAATAAATGTAAATAATGGTACAATGCTGTTTTATTTTTTACAAAGTTAGAATATTTAACATTGCAGAGTATACATGATTATGACAATAAATGCATACTTAATACAAGTCTTTGTCTTGACGATAGTATGATATAATTTTAAAAACAAAACTTGTTGTAGATCTTTTCTCCTCGGAGAACAATAGGTATAAATCGTCATTATCACTATCATAATGATAAGCAGCATTATGACTATCATTATAATGACCATTATTATCCTCAACATAACTAAAACCAGTCAAATTTCCTGTTCCTCTTCCTCTACAGTATTCCCGTATAGAGTCTGAGTGGCTTTTGATAATGTTAAGGGTTTTTTGAACATTGAACTATTTTGAGCAGCAATATTATTTTCTTGTACTCGCTTTTTAACATTTTCATGATTTTCTGTTGACAGCAACAGTGTTTCATGCAGTACACTACATTGATGATCACTGACACTTAAAACCTCACTATTTTTACTTTTTAGCTCACTGCGACATTGTTTTGAACGTTGTTTTGAACAACGCCAAATAACAGTTCCATTTTTATTGGTTCGTTTCACAATATATGAATATCCTTTGTAGAATGCATGAGACTTACCATACCTAGTCACAGATACTTCCGTATCAACTGTCAAGCATAGACTAAGCTCTAGTAAAGACAACTTGGTAATAAGAACAATAGTTTAATGTGCGAGCATATATGGGTGCAAATGTGGGAGCAAAAAAGTGGGAGCAAAAAGTGGGAGCAAAAAGTGGGAGCAAACATTGAGAGCAAAAAGTGAGAGCAAAAAAAGAAAGTAGGAGCAAGTATGGGAGCAAATGTGAAAGCAAAAGTGGGAGCAAGTATGGGAGCATATGTGAAAGCAAAAGTGGGAGCAAAAAGTGAGAGAAAAAAAGTGGGAGCAAAAAGAATAAGCAAAAGTGGGAGCAAATATGAGAGCAAAAAAGTAGGAGCAAGTATGGGAGCAAATGTGAAAGCAAAAGTGAGAGCAAAAAGTGAGAGAAAAAAGTGGAAGCAAAACGTGTAAGCAAAAGTGGGAGCAAATATGAGAGCAAAAATAAGTGTGAGCAAATATGGGAGCAAAAAGTGGGAGCTAAAAGTGTAAGCAAAAGTGGGAGCAAAAAATGGGAGCAAAAAGTGGGAGCAAAAAGTGGGAGCAAAATTTGGGAGCAAAAAGTGGGATCAAAAAAGTAGGAGCAAGTATGAGAGCAATTGTGAAAGCAAAAGTGGGACCATGTATGGGAGCAAATGTGAAAGCAAAAGTGGGAGCAAATATGAGAGCAAAAAAAGTGAGAGCAAATATGTGAGCAAAAAGTGGGAGCAAAAAGTGTAAGCAAACGTGGGAGCAAACAAGTGTGAGCAAATATGGGAGCAGAAAGTGGGAGCAAATGTGAAAGCAAAAGTGGGAGCAAAAAGTGAGAGCAAAAAGAGCGAGCGAAAGTGAGTGCACAAAGTGGGAGCAAAATGTGTGAGTAAAAAGTGGGGGCAAATGTGGTGTTTTACTAAAACAATCTCCCCTAACCTAACCTAACCTAACTTCACCTAACCTAACCTTCCAACTCGCAGATCAAAAATTAAATTCTGGCCATAGTCGATTTGGAACCCAAAACCTTTGGGATAACACCCAAGTATACTAGCCACTACACCGCGAGATGGGCAAATTATCATGCAACACAACACAAAAATAAAAGTTTCCTGTAGTGTAACTCATTGGCTGACAACCATAGTTGAGAATTCAAACCCAAGACCTCAGGACTTTTGTTTTGAACATTATCAGAAATATTATTCCATTTCCATTTTGCTGTTGCTTATAGTTTTGCCATACATCGCCCCCGTCGATATAGCCATTTCCAGTATTCACCATGCTCAGTCATAGCCTCGTTGGAACACACGCCCAGCGCTACCGGCTCTCTGTCTACAAACACGCTTTTATTAAAAAAAAAATTAAAAGCCTAGTTTTTTTGTCCTAGAGACTTGACATTTATTTTCTTGGTAGAGGGCATAAGGATCTTTCATTTATGTCAAACAAAATTTTTTGTCAACGTGTCAGTTTCCAAAATAGTAAAAATTCAAAATTTAAGGGTTTTCAAAAAATCTCAAAATATAAAAAGTTTTATTATAAAAACATAAAGGTCATAGAGACCAGTGGTTTGAACTATGGCACAACATTCTGTCATGTTTGGTTTTCAAACTATCGCCTACTTCCAAAAAACATTCAAAATCATTTAAAAAAAGATAACGAGTGGTCTACAGGAAATATGACGTCAGCTCGAGTCCAACGACTCCTCATTTGTTAAAATCCGACCATCCGTTCGCCAATGATCACCAATGTTCACGAGAAAGTAGGCTATCATTTTTTGTTTCCTCCTACACCCTTGAAACTTGTTGCCCGCCTAGAGGGCATACCCACCTTTCATTAACGTCAAACAATCTTTTTCCCAAAATTCACCGTTTCCAAAATAGCGCCAATCCAAGAAACATGAATTTTCAAAAAAAAAAAATAACACACAAGCTTAGCCAAGAGAACGTCATCCCAACGCCAACAATACCTCGTTCGTTAAAATCCGACCACGCGTTCGGGAGATATCGCCCAAATTTTATATGAAAGTAGGGGGTGAGGCAGAACCTACAACCTCCTACTACTGTACAGTTTTAGTCCTAGAGACTTGAAATTTATTTTGGGGGTAGAGGGGGTTAGGACCATTCATTTACGTCAAACACAATTTTTTGTAAACTCTTTAGTTTCCAAAATATAAATATTTGGTTTTCAAACTATCACCTACTTTCAAAAACAAAAATTTTCAAAAAAAAAATCAAAAATATAACGAGTGGTCCATGGCAAAGCCCCCGTCAGCTCGAGTCCAACGACACCTCATTCGTAAAAATCCCACCAGGCGTTCGAGAGATATCGGCAATGTTCCCAGGAAAGTAGGCTGTGCGTTTAAACTCTCATCACCCCCCTACTCACGAGTTTTACACTTCAGCCCTTGGCTTGTCCTCGATTAGGTTTGGTTGGGTTGGGTTATGATATAGCCACCATCCCGTTTTTTCGGATACTCTCTTTAACCGATCAATTAAAAATAGTCTGCTCGGCAACCCTCCACTGTGGTAAGGCCTTGAGTTCCTTTTCAGTTACCTTGTCAGTCACAATACTCTTGTAGCCTGCAATAATTCTTTCTCTACCTGGCTATGTTACATCACTAACGGTAAACATCTAACAATATGGGTTTGCAACATATCTCAAAAGCACGTTAATTACCAAAAAATATGTTGTTTTTTTAATCATAAAAATGCCCTTCAAACGAGTCGTCACATGACCCTATCGAATAATGGGTTCACAAAATATCGGGTTGCCGGGGTGCGACATGCGGTCGCAGTGCCTGCTTTAACGGGTCATAGCGTACGCTGTGCGCTAAGTAACTCCTCTATTAATTAATTAGTTTCAAGAAGCAGCTTAAGTCTTACCTCCCAAAGCTTGGTACACTCGAGTATAATTAAAATGCGTCCCTCGTGTAGTTTAGCCCTTTGGCATAACATTTTGGTTAAATTCCTGGTCCTCGGCAAAGGGGGTATGATAAGCTTTTATTTCAGCCCACATAAAAGTCCCTAGCGTTTTTGGTTCACAAAATATAAAGGGCGGATGACTTAGCTGTATGTTAAAATTTGGGTAAATCTATAAAAAAAAACACGTCATAGCAAAGAGAGTGTCACCCCAAGTCCTACGTCACCTCATAGGTACAAATCCGATGATTGGTTTATAAAACCTCAGGTCGATGACCTTGCCGTTTTGGGTATTTTGGGTAAATGAGTGGGCCATAGAAAAGAGGACGGCATGCCGAGTCCTACGACACCTCACTTGACCCTCTCCGATTATTAGTTAATAAAATCTCAGGTCGATGACCTTGCCGTTTTGGGTCTTTTGGGTAAATTCATTGGCCATGGGAAAGTGTTGACCATCCTAAGCCATATGACACCTCGCATGTCGATATCCGATTATTGGTTTATAAAATATCAGGTCAATGACCTTGCCGTTTTGGGCCTTTTGAGAAAATTCATTGGCTACGGGAAAGGGGGCATCACCTCGAGTCCTATGACACCTCACATGTCGATATCCGATTATTGGTTCCCGATATATCAATTATTTTAGACTAAATGTATTGCGGGTTGCCTATTCAGTGTGCCCCAGAGTTAGGATCATCAGAGGTGATCTACTTCCGAGGAAATGTTCGGCTCACCAGAGTTTGTAGCTGCTTCTATGCGGGGACACCCATGGGGTGAGCTATAAATACCGTCGCGTGTGGCGTGTTGTCTGGAGATGAAAGTTTGAATGTAAGGACAAGGAATTGGAAGGTAGCGGCTGTGGATTATAGTTAGGGACCAACCCCGGCATTTGCCTGGAAGGTAGATGGGAAACCACAGAAGACCATCTTCAAGGTTGCCGGCGAGGTGATTCGAATCTCCTCGCCTCCTGGATGTAAGCGACTGCCTGCAGCCACGCCATAACAACCACGGCTAACTCACCCGGTTTCGGAGATACTGACTGCCGATAACATTATTCGCTCGGCCATCCTGATGGACTGGAAACAATCAGTAAAATATGAAAGACACTGTTGAGATCGGACGAGGAAGTACGAAGTCTTTACTAAGTTTCTTTGAAATCGCTCCAGCCGTTTAAATTATATTAGTGACACACACACGGGTTTTGTGTGTGAAGCCCATATTTCCTAAATGAAAGCAATATGTTCAGTAGAGGACATATAGCCCACCTACTCCTAAATAGATGGGTATAAATTAAACTATTTGTCCTTATCAAGGAGTATAATTGAATGTTCTTGTGATTTACATTAAGTGTTGTACCGTATATAAGACCTGTCGTTTACTAAGTTTTGTCACAATTCCGCTTTTGCATCCAGAGGAATTGATTGGAACATTAGAAAAATACGCCCAACCATGATCCTGAATGTATGGAATCGTTTATCTTGCGCCTTCTGGAGAAAAAGCATTTTATGAAAGACTTACATATTATTTGGCTGCGTTTTGTCATTGTAACTAATAAATAGTGTCTGTTAGTTAGTCAGCCCGAAGGCTGGTTGGATCCTCAAGAAGTACCGCCGTTAGGTTATGTGGGTCGATACCAACAAAAACCCAAGGCAGCGCTATATTGAGGCGTAATAGACATGAAGAGGAGTGTGGTAGTTTGTCATTGCTTTCCTCACTGAGCAAGAACAGCAGTACTAACCCTATGAGTGAGGTAGTTAGTCATTACTTTCCTCACTGAGTCAGAACAGCAGTACTAACCCTATGAGTAGAACCTTACACAGCACCCACAGGTACTGACTGTGCCCAGAATGTCATTCATTACTAAGCACCACCCATACCTCAGTAGCTTCCATATAATCACAGCCATGAGTGAGACTGAGACATCGGTGAAAAGCCACATTTTACTCTAGCCTGTGCCAACAAACAAATGCAAATGTACTTCATTCATCAAGAGAAGGCAAACAGGCCATAATAAAGAGTGGATTGACGATAATATTGACTTAAATATTCAAAATGGAGTATGCGTATTATATACACAGTGCGATAGTCATACGACTAATGCAAGCGAGGTATCTTATCTGTTCCTCCCCTCTTACGAAGTTTCGAGTCGATTGCGCAATTGGATTCTAACTTATTGAGAGTTTGAGGTGTTAATAGCGTGCTCACCCACCATCTTGTTTAGGCCTATATGGCGGGGGTTATTTTGCCTTTGACATACAAAGCCCATATGAAAAATCCACAGCCTGCTTCCAGTCTCCGACCGGGTCAGGAATGGAATGAATGAAGCCCCCATCTAGCGGCGAGGATATGAACTGTGCCGGCTGCCGAGGCCTGACGCACTCCTCTGGGACAATGATTAAATGAATCACAGATGAAATGAAATGATAGTGGAGAGTGTTGCTGGAATGAAATTTTGACAGGGAAAACCGGAGTACCCGGAGAAAAACCTGTCTGCCTCCGTTTTGTCCAGCACAGATCTCACATGGAGTGACCGGGATTTGAACCACGGACCCAGCGGTGAGAGGCCGGCGTGCTGCTGCCTAAGCCACGGAGGCTCCACAAAGCCCATATACGGTTGTAAATTATTGCGTATTTGAGATATTGTATCTCTTATATATGAGAGTTATTTGTTTGTATATTTCATAATTTCAACATGGTAGCTTCGCGTTACGCTCAGTATGATATTACTATGAATAATGGTAGCGAGGTCTTTTGTGTGGTACTCCCTATTGCTAAATTTTGCGTTAATTGTGCTGTTACATCGTGAGATAATGATATTCAAGTCTTAAGAATACGCCCAGGGCGCAGTCAAATTGGGCCAGTTAATTACACTGATAAAATCGGACACACTTTTCTCGCCAGCATGATCTGCCCCTTTGATAATTCATAGTCCGATTCAGCTAGTGATAGCTCATTAGCAACCTCCCCTCTCTTCCCCCACTCTGCAGCCAACACATACCATACTGTACACACGTTCTATCATTTCGTCATTAAACTGTTGGAGGGGAGGTGAGTCTCAGTTTGACGGTCCCAGGGGGTGTCAATTACTATAAATTCACATACTGTATGTATGACCTAGTGTTCAGGATATGGTGACAACTATTGTATGAGGAGGAGCTTTATACAAAGAATACGATATGTCCTCAATAGTTTCACAAATATGGACATCCATGAGATTGTGTTCGATAAACTGACAGCGTTAATATAACCTAAGTGAAAGCTCTAATATTTTACCCGATCTTCATTGCATAAACTAATGAAAATCCACAGCCTGCTTCCAGTCTCCGACCGGGTCAGGAATGGAATGAATGAAGCCCCCATCTAGCGGCGAGGATATAGACTGTGCCGGCTGCCGAGGCCTGACGCACTCCTCTGGGGCAATGATTAAATGAATGACAGATGAAATGAAATGATAGTGGAGAGTGTTGCTGGAATGAAATTTTGACAGGGAAAACCGGAGTACCCGCAGAAAAACCTGTCTGCCTCCGCTTTGTCCAGCACAGATCTCACATGGAGTGACCGGGATTTGAACCACGGACCCAGCGGTGAGAGGCCGACGTGCTGCCGCCTAAGCCACGGAGGCTTCGCATAAACTAATGACTGAACAAAATTAATTTTTAATAAACCAAGTGAACAATTTTCATTTAACAGCCTAACCTATTAGATGAAATTAAAACATACTTAATACCAGTAACGTAACTAATAGTTGGAGATTCATTTTAAGGGATGGGGTAGCTTGGCAATCAGCCCCGTGTACTGAATTTTTAATTGGTGTAAATTATATTCATATACTAATAAGCCTCCGTGGCTTAGGCGGCAGCACGCCGGCCTCTCACCGCTGGTTCCGTGGTTCAAATCCCGGTCACTCCATGTGAGATCTGTGCTGGACAATACGGAGGCAGACAGGTTTTTCTCCGGGTACTCCGGTTTTCCCTGTCAAAATTTCATTCCAGCAACACTCTCCACTCTCATTTCATTTCATCTGTCATTCATTTAATCATTGCCCCAGAGGAGTGCGTCAGGCCTCGGCAGCCGGCACAGTTCATATCCTCGCCGCTAGATGGGGGCTCCATTCATTCCATTCCTGACCCGGTCGGAGACTGGAAGCAGGCTGTGGATTTTCATTTTCATATTCATATACAGTACTAACCAAGGGTCGCAATATTATTTAGCAATTATATTTCGACCACGCAGCCAGACTGAAATGGTTTTCCGTGCTTTCCTATTTTCAACTCTATACAAATCAAGGAACTGTCCCGTCCAATTTTTTATAAACCAAGTGAACAATTTTCATTTAACAGTCTTCCAGCTCCTTACTTAGGTTCATTAATTTCTTCTCTCGGTAGCTCACGTTGTGAGGTCGGCTCCAGGAAAGGCATCCGGCCGTCAGATAAACCACCACGTTCATGGTACCTAATTCCCGTCGAGAAAAGGATAGATATCCCAAGTAAATTCTACCTTATAAATCCTCTTAGTGATGACTAGAGGGCAGATGCTGTTGAAATGTCATACGTTTCCTTTTCAAATTACAGTAATACGACGCCCATTGCTGTAGAAATCCTTTCTACGCAGTAACGAAGGGGAATAACACATGCTCAATTCAACATTATTTTATATTTTTGCCATTTTATGATTCATGCATTTTAGACAATTTTACGACAATATTTACCAATATGATATTCTTTTACATAATTTTAATGGATCGTATTTTATTCTCATACGATGAAAAATGTTAAAATATTCTTCATAGGCTAGTAAAGTGACTTGTTCGGGGAATGTAGTTAGTTTTGTAAATGATTGGAAAAAATAATCCTACGACTGACACGAGTAAACGAGTTGTTTTAAGTTTAATGAGAGAAGTGTTCTACATAATTTAAATTAATTCCAAAGTATTGCTGTATTAAATTACTCCAGCTAATCGTTTTTTCTTTTTGTCTATCCGGGAAGTTTGTTTTATTGAGATTTTAATTAATATGGTTCAAGGAAACACTAAGATTGAGTATGACATTTTAATTGCCATTTTCTTGTTAAATTCAAGTATATTTTAATATGAGTAGGCAATTGAGAAGTTAATAAAACAGGATTGCTTCTATGAATCCTCTGTAAAACTGTCGCCATATTTCAGTCTGATGGAATAGTTTCTTTTAGCGTCATTTTCATTCATTTTTGTAGTATTTTAGATGTAATTTCATTGAGCATTATATGTCCGCCTCGTTACGTAGTTGCTGCCACCGTGGAGGCCCAGGTTCGATACCCGGCTCTGCCAAGAAATTTAATTCTGGTTTGAGAGCTGGAACGGGGTAAGCTCAGCCTCGTGAGGTAAAACTGAATGGAGGAGGGTTCGTCCCAACTCAGCCATCCTGGAAGTAGTTTTCCGTGGCTTCCCACTTCTACTCCAGGAAAATGCCAGATTGAGTCCTGACTGGAGGCCACGGCTGCCTCCTTCCCAATCCTCATCTATATTACAACTACACACAATAATACAGCCATCACAATAAGACAAGTTATCAGACAAATTCCACACACACAACTAAGTACACAGGGTTACATGACGACGATGTCGCAAAGCCCCTCAATGAATCAACAATAATGGTCTAACAAACCCGTGGTTGGGAGCACCCAAACATCAAGCCGACTGCAACCCAGCTCATAGCCTACAAATTGTGGGGGACGAATAACCTGCGCGACGACACCTCGATTTTAGGTCATGGGGCACTACTTCTCATATCAAGCAGGTACTTAATTGTCCTCGTGAGGCTGAGTGTACACCCTTCCTTCTCCTGATGCAGAATTGAGAAGAGACGGGTTTGATTCCTACGACAGCCATGCTAGAAGTGGTTTTCTATGGTTTCTCATTTGTACTCCAGGCAGATGCCTAGATTGTACCTAAATTAAGGCCATGGCGCCCTTCTAACCATATCCTAGCCAAATTACAAGTACACTATAGTACGCTACAGCAGTTACAATAACACAGATTATCAGACAGATTTCACACACACCAAAGTACACAGCACTACATGATCGCAAAACCTTCAAAATGAATAAACGACAAAAGACACCCCTTTCCAGCCCTCAAGTCAGATCTTAAGTATAACTGGCTGCGTTGCTCAGTGGTAAGGATCTTGCCCACTGTTCCCAAGGCTGCAGGATTGAATCCTGGCACAGACACTTAGCATTTGTGGGTGCGTAATTGCGATGGAGCTGTGTCAGTAGGGTTACTGGCATGTTAAAGATCTTCGGGACAAAATTCCGGCACCCCGGCCACAGTAGTTAAAAGGGACGTAAAACCAATAATACACTGAAGAAAATGGAAATTGCAACACCCAGAAGGAGTGGTGCTACATTGCTGCAATTGAACAAGCAGGACGAGTGTTCGGTTGTGATTCGATGATTACACTTTCAGGTTCCTCTGACCGCAAGTTTGGACAACAATCAATACAGGATGTGCCCACCACGAGCTGCAATACATTGATGAATTTGGCGAGGCATGGAATCAATAAGGCCCTGGATCTCTTCCTGAGGAATTGTGGTCCATGCTTGCTGCACTGCACGGGTCAGTTGTTCCAGAGTTGTGCGTGGCTGAGGACGGTTGGCCAGTTGTCGACCCATCATGTCCCACACATGCTCAATAGGACTGAGGTCCGGGGATCTGGCGGGCCATTCTAAGGTTGTGATGTCGTGGAGAGCTTCTCTGGAGATGCGTGCTGTGTGAACCCGGGCATTGTCCTGCTGAAACATCCCATTAGCAATGTACGCCATCATAGGGACAACCACTGGATTGAGTTCCCTATCAACGTACTGTCGAGCAGTCATATTGCCCTTAACAAGCACTAATTGTGATTTCACATTATGATGATGATGATGATAATTGTTGTTTTAAGGGGCCTAACAACGAGTTTATCGGCCCCTGACGAAATGAAATGACGTGAAATGGAAGGATGAAGATTAAAAAAACAGCTCACTGCTATGGATTAAACGAAAATGGCTTAGATAAAATATAGACAGTGAGCCCCAACAACTATGCCTTATGTAGCAGGAAAAATACTTACAAAAAGGAACTCAGATAGAAACTACTCACCAAATGGAGAGCGGTAATACGTACATAAGGGAATTTCGAACGAAAATACTCACAAAAGGAATAGATTGAAAAATACGCACAAAATGTAGGTTAAGTCCAAAATACGTACAAAATGCAACATACAGTCGAAATACTTACAAAATGCAAGTGAAATCAAAATACTCACAAAATGCAAATGAGATTGAAAATACGCACAAAATGTAATGTAGATTCAAAATACCCACAAAATGCAATTGAGAATTAACTACTTGAACAAAGCGGGGTAGGTTGAAAATACAAAAGGCAATCAAAATTGCTTACAAAAGGTATGGTAGATTCAATCTTCTCATTTGGATGGACAATACTTACAAAATGCAATTTAGATTGAAAATAATTACAAAATGTAATTTAGATTTAAAATACCCACAAAATTGCAATTGAGACTTCTTGAACAAAGCGGGGTAGATTGAAAATACAAAATGCAGTTGAAATTCAAAATACTCACAAGAAGACCCCCCTATATTGAAAGACTTACTAAAAAGCAATTTTGATTGGCAAACCTTACAAAATGCAAGTGAGGTTGAAAAACACTCACAATATGCAATTTCGATCGAAAAAATTTCAAAATGCAACGTCGATTAAGAATACCTACAAAAAGGTGCGGGAATCTTAAAGACAGAAGGAAATATAATGAAAGGCGGAGAGGAGAGGAGAGGAGAGGAGAGGAGAGGAGAGGGGAGAGGGGAGAGAGGAGAGGGTCCGCCCCAAAGGTAAGGGACAAAAGGGGAAAACGAACCCAGCTCAGGAATCCCTCGGGGTCGCCAACTCCCGAACTCACCAGCCGTGAGCCCCTGAGGGTGTAGCATTATCTAGGGTGCACCAGAAGTGGTGGGGCTACATACACCCTGTCTCCCTAAGGGCCTAGAGCACAAGGCAGGAGGTAAAAGGAAAAGAAAAAGAAGGCTGACCCCTCACAGAAGGAGGGAATCAGAAAAGATGAGACAAGGGCCAATTAAGGCGGGAAAGGAAGAGACTCCCTAGGCCTCGGATACCCTAATACCGTCGGGGTCGGAAGAGATCAAGAGTTGACCAAGTGAGGTCGACAGGAAAGAAGAAGGAGAAGAGCCCGGCACAAGTAAGTGGAAGCAATGCCGGACTCAGCTGGGGTCCCGTGGTCGCCAACCCACGTCCCACTAGATGTGAGCCCCTGGGGGGATTTCACATTAAAGCCAATAGCTCCCCAGACCATAATGCTTGGTGTTGGCCCTGTGTGCCACTCGACAATAAGGTCTGGGCGGCCCCTCTCCCCGGTACGTCGGCGCACAGGATTCCGGCGATCACTGCGGGCAAGACAGAAGTGCGATTCATCACTAAAGACGACCCTTTGCCATTCGTCGACCCACGTCGATCGTTCTCGACACCAGGCCAGCCTTACACGTCGCTGTTGTGGGGTCAATGGAACACCTGCGGGGACACGGGATCGTAAGCCAGCTACACGCAGGCAATTACCAACTATTTGTTGTACAACGTGGGGTGCCACAGCTGCTCGAATTTGCGCTGCTGTTGCATGGGGTTCCATCCGGGCCATCTGAATGATGCGGCGATCCTCTCTCACAGTTGTCTGTCGCGCTGGGCCTGTACCAGGTCTACGAGTGTGGGTACCTTCATTTGACCACTGCTGCCATACACGTTGTACCGTAGATGCCTGTCGGCCAACACGTGCAGCGACAGTCCTTAGCGATAATCCAGCCTCACACAGCCCAATTATCCGAGCCCTCTCAAACGGTGAAAGTTGTTGATAGCGAGCTCTTCTCTCTCGTCGAGGCATGTTTGACGGGGAACACTTCACTGCACAGACTGCAAGTCAACTACGCTACACCAGAGTCCGTATACTGGAGTTGATTCCTCCGCGACCAATCACGTGGGGAGACCTGTAGCAACAATCCAATGGATCTGAAACTTTGATCGTTTACATACCTACATGACATCGTTCCGTATCTTGAAAATTAACACAAACGACCAATGCCTTCATGGTGTTGCAATTTCCATTTTCTTCAGTGTGTTATATAGATCTTAAGCTTCTGGCTGGAATCTAACCTAGAGCCTCCTCGGTAAGAGAAAAGCGTGCTATCCATACACCACGGGGGACAATAATAATTAAAATAGTAATAATAATCATAATAATAATAATAATAATGATGATGATGATGTAACGGGTTTAAGGTAACGTTTAACTGATGTGGCCTTTTAAAATAATTATGGCATAATGCTTGTTTCAGTGAATTGTGCAATTTGTACAGCCCTGCATGCAGAGTGTTTACAGGAAATTCCAGAAATTCTGCAAGAACAAATAAGCTGTCTTAGCTTTTGGGTTTTCACAATGGTAGTGGTGGGGGACGGTAGGGAGGATAATTTTAGCGGAAGAACCAGAACTAGGCCTGGGGCAAGTGGCGAAAAAGGACTGTACGATGGAATGACAAGATATGAAAGATCCACTCGGAAGATTAGCTGGCCCAATTCGCCAACACCCTACGCCCAGCCACCATCATGAACACATGGAGTCACTTCTTTCGACTTGGTCATAAGAAGACACTTACAAGGTTCTACATTACTGCTAATTTCCTAAGGAAATCGATACTACGAACTGCTTTTACATCATTAGAATTTTCGAAATGTACTCAAAGACATTCGAAAACATTACTTATCCGTAATTTTCAATAAGCCTTAGATTATTATTATTTTACAAAATTAAACAGATCTGATTTTATTATGTTTTTAAGATATTTTCCTAGGTTATTATTAGAATTTTAACATCATTAATGGTATAAGGAAAGCCTCCGTGGCTTAGGCGGCAGCACGCCGGCCTCTCACCACTGGGTCCGTGGTTCAAATCCCGGTCACTGAGATCTGTGCTGGACAAAGCGGAGGCAGACAGGTTTTTCTCCGGGTACTCCGGTTTTCCATGTCAAAATTTCATTCCAGCAACACTCTCCACTATCATTTCATTTCATCTGTCATTCATTTAATCATTGCCCCAGAGGAGTGCGTCAGGCCTCGGCAGCCGGCACAGTCCATATCCTCGCCGCTAGATGGGGGCTTCATTCATTCCATTCCTGACCCGGTCGGAGACTGGAAGCAGGCTGTGGATTTTCATTTTAAATGGTATAAGGAAATAGCTTCTAAAGATAATAGCGGAAACTCCTCACCAAAACGAGCGACAGAGCTCCCCAACACCTCCTAGTGGTTCGAGTCAGAAATGTAGGCTACATCTGAAAGGATCAGCTGGTTTACAGCGAAACATTGTAAGATATATCGACCTGTAGATGATTTAATTATCCAATTGTAATGGTTGGTACTAGGAGTAGGATCTATTTGTACCATGTACGTCTGTAATCATTTTTGTAGATGACGTACGGTACTGAAAAGGAACGTTCCGGAGTATTTAAATACAACTCATGTTGTGTGCTTAGGCTACTTTGTGGAGAAAATTTCAGGAACAAGAACGTGTTATATTAATATGAAGATGTATCCTCATTGCGAACCAACTCGTGGTGTAGCGGCTAGAGTTCTTGGCTGTCGTCCCGGAAGTTCGTCCTGGCCCTGCCAAGGAATTTAAATTCTGATGTGGGGGTTGGAACGGGGTAAACTCAATCTCGTGAGGCAAAATTGAGAAGAGGAGGGTTTAAGCGGCTTTCCGAGGTTTCCCACTTCCAGTCCAGGCAAAATCTGGGATGGTTCCTAACTTTACGCCACGGCCGGTACCTATCTCTACATACTGTACGATTCTTTTTTTTTGCCTTTGTGAGGATTGCAAAATATTTGCTAGCTAACAACAAAATACAATTCTTGCATTCTCCCTCCAGTTATAAATACATACACTAGTACAGCCATCACAATAACACAAGTTATCAAACAAATTACACACACACACACACCCTAGTACACGAGGCTATACGACCATGATATCACAGCCCCTAAAATAAGCAAAAACAGCAAAAATTCTCATTGCGGTAAGTACACATGAGAACCTACTTCGCGCTCGAAAAATACGATCGCAATGAAGCTCATGACTGTCGGCCAAATAGCTTATGTCAAGGGTCCCTCACACCTCCTAGTGGTTCATGCATGCAGTGGTCTGGAATATGAGCGTAAAATGGCTCGGGCATCATTCAGCTATGATGAGTAAATGAAAAGGTATGAATCAAGCAAAATTATTTTCCCTTATGGATGTGCTTAAGATCTGTCAATCAAAATGTCAGAAATATTCAGATAATTTTCATCAATTTTTGATTGAAAGCACGCATGGGGTCAAAATGAATGAATGTGCTGCACTGGAGAGAATATGTAAGAATTGTGTTTTGTTGTTAGCGAGCAAATATTTTGAAATCCTCTAAAGGCATTTTGTGAATATGACAAATGCTCCCTATGAATCGTATATGAAGATAGGTACCGGTAATGTTAAACAATGAAAAGTAGCATATCAATAATGTAAATACTTACGAGTTGCGTTTAAATGTATGGGCCTATTCCAGACTTGAGTAGCCCATACCAACACCATGTCATGAATTCTCGGCTATACTTTTTTGAATGCTGAATAAACTGCAGGCTACATAATCTAGTATTCTTCATTTCCTTTGACCCTAATGTTTAGATTGCTTAATGCCTAAATATCATGTCATGGCAAATGTTATATCACAAAGCAATTTTGGTTGGTGCGTGGTGGAGTTTTCCCCAAAAACTCCGACTCATAGAGGGAGAACAGTATCAAGCATTAGCTTGGATTTGATAGCATTGTGGGTAAGCATTAGACTGAATAATATTAATATTAGGGCTGAATGGATTTCACATTTGAACATATGCTGTAACAATATATAATTTATTTCAATATCAATCAAAATATGGTGCAATAAACAATCTGAATGAATAACAACAATAAATGATAGTTATCACCACCAGAAACACTTTAGATTTTTTGTTAAAAGAGTTCTTTAAACTTATCCACTTTGGATTTAAAATTATAATTAAAATGTCTTAAAAATGGATAATAAATCACTTAAACTTATCTTGGTGTAGATTTGTTGAAAGTATGTTCGTAGAGGATCCTTCCTCATAAGAAGGAATGCGGTGGAAACGAAGTAATGAGTTTACAAAGCGCAGCCTCCATAGGCAACCCACTCAACACACTTGAAGGTGAAATCACTTGGTCGTGAACTCACAGCTGGAGCTTGTTGACAAACAAGGTATGCGGTAAACTTAACTGACAGCGATGTTAGTAGCCTTTGTTCACATACTTTTTCTTGGAGTTTATTTGCGGCGAAGTATTCCTGCGGTTAATTTTGCTAATTGCACCTGATGGCATGTACGATGTTTCTTGCGGAGATTTGTGGAAAACGTTGAATAGTAATGGCCTCAGAATATCTGCAGAGCGGTAGCCTAGACATCTTAGCCGAAGTGTAGATGCAGAGCGGCCATGAGAAGAGAAATCTGCCCTTCGAAGGATACTCCAAGTATTGTAGGCCCAGCGTGGCCCGTACGGTCGTGGCAGCAGACTGTATGAAGAATGGACTGGAATGGACATCACCATGAAGATGACTCGAGGTTATGTATAGGATGGAATCCCGCCGAGCCAACAGGTGACCAACAACACCGCTGTTATTGGCTGTCCAAGAAAAGTGACGTCACGAGCTCGAAGTGACGGCAAGCACGGAGCAGTCATAGCTCAGTGTAGTTGATGCAGTGGTGTGGTGCGGTACCTTTAACACTAGGTGAGTAACTTTAATATCTTAAATAGGTGGTTAATAACAAGGTTATGCATATCGATTAAACAATTAATACACTTCCAAAGAAATAATTATCATTCGAGGATCTCGGTAACAAGAAACAAATTTGACCGACAAATGGGCCAAGCTAAACATTGAAAGTATCACGAAAAGTGATCAATGCGCATTGAGAAATGCTATGGGCAGCAAGATGAGTGATACTGTCAACTCACATCAAGAGATGGCACTGTAATCGCCGTCTCCAGGCAAGCACATGCTTTTATGGCGGAGTTTCCGCTATTATCTCTCTAAGCGATTTGGTATAAGTAAACTTTTATGACAACAGATTTTATATTTAAGCTTTTAAAGTTTGATATTCTTTTCATTAGCAATTTGCTTTTCATTGGACAATATCAAAACGTATGGACAACATCACTCCATATTTGTATTTTTTTTTAAATACTGTTAAGATTAATTTCCAATTCGTTCTAGAACAATTCCATTGAATTTTATTATTACATGCTCGCATTTGGTTTAATTTGTTAAGATCCAAACAAAGCTTAAGAAGGCTACAATAAATGTGGTCGAAAATAGTGCTGATAAATTCATTAATTTTATATTAACTACAATAAATTATTGATTGAGCTGGAATAAATTAATTAAATACTATTTAGTATTTACTTAAATAAATCAGTCTGGGGATCGTGATGGCGTAGTGGCTTAGCTCCTCGTCATTCACCCGGTGACTGTGGGGTGGAATTTTCACCTGAAAAATCACGTGGCGACAGGAAGGGCATCCGGCCTTAAATCCCTGGCCAAAAACCAAAATGAGCCTGGTTGGCTTCGGCGACCCCATTTAATTGGGAAAAGCCGAAGAAAGAAAGAAAGAAAGAAAGAAAAATAGCTTTAATAAATCGGTCTCATAAGAATTACGCAAACGTGGCAGAAGTCAGCTGATGTCTCATTTGTAGCTGTTGGACCCAGCGCGCCAACTCAAGTTACACACTGCCTCAGCAATTGAACATCACTAATCGAGGATAACAGCAAATATATAACTTATTTTGATTCAGCAATATGTTTTATCAACAGTGGCATATTAAAAATAATTTTGGGGGCCTCTTTTTTTTTTTTTAGGAAATACCTCTGCCTCCTCTCACCACAGTCACTTCTTTTTAGCGTATGACTTTTATTGCAGGGAGTGTCCAAGGACATGTTCGGCTCGCCAATTTGTAGCTGCTTCTAAGCGGACACCCATTGGGTGAGCTACAGTACAGTCACTTATAAGCTGTAACACAAAGCATCGTTAGTTAATCCAAGTATTTTTGAATAGCACTGTTAATTTAAGTGATTGTCATAGGACACCTTTCCCCATTTGGGGATTTAAGGATATTTAGACGCACCATTGTTGAGCAAATATTCGAAAATAGGTTGCGTAATATGTCTGTCCCAGGGCAGTATTACAGAAATGTCTACCTACTTTAATTTATTGAAGTACGGAGTTGAAGTTTTAGTTTAATAGTGCATTGTTTGATGTTGCAGATATTGTGTTGTTCTATTTTGTAGGCCTAATTTGGTTTGTAAAATATATTATCATTACCATTCTCTACATTTGTCAGTCAATCAATAGCAGTCGAATCATTCCGGCGCATGGCGATTGCCCCTGCGACGGCGGGCCCCCTTAGACGGTTTCGCCGTCTCTTCGGGCCAAGGAGATAAGGTTTTTGGGAGAGGTGAAAATTTTGGTGATGGGGGAGTTTGGTTTATAAATTTGGATGAAGGTGTGTTGGGATTTTTTTATTTGGGGCATAGCGGTGAAATTCGGAGATGTGCTGTGGGGGGAAGTATCGCTCCTGGGCAGGGAGAGTTAGATGTAGGAATGGGGATGAGGGGGAGAAGGGGCGACTGCTTTATTAGTGATAGGTATAACTTTAAATGACTTATAATTATCGAAGAACAAGAAAACACGGAAACAATCGCAGCAATTGCCAAAAGTAGATTGAGTAACTTATATTGTTCGGGGGTTTTGAAGTTATTTGGTTGTTTGGTAGTAATTAAGTGAGGTGATTAAGGGGTGTATTTACGTCGAGATCATAAGGTGGATGGTCGTGGTGAAGATGGCGTGTGAATGAAGTATAGTTCGATGCAATGGGGATGATGTTGAATGGTAGAAAGCATTGCGAGGACGATGTGGGTGGAGATGGAGCTTGATAAATGATAGATGTGGATTTTTTTTTTCTTTTGCGAGGCGAGGGTGTGATGATTACTTGCTTTGATGAAGACGTTGTTGTAATAAGGAAGATGATTTAGGGGGACATTTGTCAGTTATAGCTTATAAAACAAAAATAATCCACTACAGTAGGATGGGATCAGCAGACTAAGACGTAAAATGTCGCACCTAACGCAAGGAGAAAGAGACAACATGAATAGCAGGTCGGGATTATCAACTGCTAGGTCGTGTATTGTATTCGCAAACTTCGGCTGTATTCGTGGCCGCTCCACAGATTACCCTAGTACAGATGGTCGATAGCCATGCTAATTCTTCGCCCCTAAGACTTCAGCGCTGTCTGCCGAATGACCACCGTACTAGTAGACCCGTAGCGCCATCTATGAGCAGAGCTTGTAAACACTAGCAGAGCCTACCCCACTCCTCTCGCCGCTGACCCACAGATTACCTGGGCCGGTCGGTGCTGGCAGCCTCGAGAAGCCATAGTACGCCGTCAGATCAGGGCATTGATATGCGAACGGCGAATGAACTGTATACTATCAAAATGGACCATCAGATTTCTGAACAGTAAAAGAATCATTACTTTCTTTGTCAAACAATTTTTTTGAATCAGATGGACTACCCTACAGGAACTTCACTTGATTGGTTTGAATACAGTGCTGCATCGTTTTGTTACCTCTCCTGAGTCCCAAGCGGCAACAGTGATTTATAACAACAGCTTGGCTTCGGAATGGGCATGATAGTTACTGTCAAGTTTTAGGAGACCAGTTTGATTTCTGGGAATACTGATTTAGTGATCCACAGGATCTCTTCTCGGGACACAAAAACTGGTCAATTATTGAAGTAAAACTTATTTTATGGTGTTTGAAGCCATTTTCATTGTTGCCTTAGTAAACGAAAGTATGATGCTTTTCACGATGCAACACGATCGTGTTGTCCGACTGAAAAGCATCAAACTTTCCTATAACGTAGCCTATTTGTCAATTGAAGTGTGCATTCTTATCTGCTCCAAGCCAGTGGGAGTAATGAATTTCATTTGCACGCTTTGTGACATCACGAGTAACCTATTCTGTGAATCATGCTATAAAAACACAAATTGATTTATTAATCTCTGGATACGTCCCTCTGTTCGTCACATTTTTCTTGTCAGTCACATCGTAACCCAATACAGATGAATACCGGTAAACGATAAACCAGGATTAGGTGTAACTTTGTTACTTTTACGGTAACATCTTGAAGTTTAACGCTGCTACTTCTTACAGTAAACAAGATGTTCAGTAAAGAACTTTAGCCTTCTTTCTCTTAAATGAACGGGTAGGCTATATTTATAACTATTTTGTCCTTATAATTTAATCAAGTATAAACTAATAGAATGTTCTTGTGATGAACGTTAAGAGTTGTACCCTATATAAGAATCCCAGTTTACTGAGTTTCATTGTAGTTCCTCTTTTTTCACCCAGAGGAACATTAGAAAACTACGCCCATCCAGTATCTTGAATGTATGGTATCGCACCTCACCTCTTCCCAACCTTGATATGATCAAAATTAGCAAAATTAAAATAAGTAATTAATTCGGTGACACTAAGGCAACCGGGAGGGAGCCCCACACGCCCAGTGGCATTCGCCACGAAGGAGGAATGGGGGGGGAGCGTTCTTATTTTCGTAGTCTTAGAAACGCCCTCAATAATTTAGATCAAGGCAGGAAATAGGCGATGCCAGGACAAGCCTGTTAATTGGAAGGGCTGGGCTTACCCTGAGACCGAATGCGAACATTTCCCATTCAAAAAGCCGAGGAAGGAACAAGGTAACCATTTCCGCTGAGCTTCATGCACAAATAATAATCTTATTTCAAGATGACTGCTCATTGTATTAACATAAGTATTACAAACAACTAAACTAGGTAACATCTTAAATATAAATAATGCTACGTAATAAACATATGGCCCCAGTAGGTTATGATTAGGGCGAAGCGAAATTAAAACCCCGTGAATTTAAAACGCGTTTCAACCAACACATCCCTCGTCCAAGTGACGATTTGTATTCCCGCATTATAATTCACAACTAAAAATACTAAAGTAATTCCCCCAAATAGTATGAAAGGAAATAACGACATGAAGTAAGGCAAAGCTACTCCAGAAAACAAAGTTGTTTGACACAACCAAACAAGTCACTTATTGCGACCAGACCGTCTGAAGGACACCTGTCAACTGACTTGGCGAGGAGTCGTTCTGACAAAGTTAAAGCCAACACCCACCCTGAAGATCAAAACGGAAACTAAATAATGAAGAAATCCCCACCCTGAAATAATGCAACGCAAAATGAGGAGGACCACATCCCCTTCTAAAATGCCTTAACCTAAAACATGTCTTAAATTTATATCTGAATTGCCACACGACACGTGGCTAGGAAATGCACTACGAGAGTCAAATTGAAAGTTTTTAGAATTTACAGTCTTAGCAAATTCAAAGTTTTGTCAGATCCCTGTTAGATAAGGTTTTAGCAATACTATACTGTTTTATGCCTCTCCCCAGAGGAAAAGAAAATTTCCTCCGGGAAGGGGTCTTCGACACTCCCAAGTTCTGCGTGTGAGTTTCAAGAAGGCTGGATACTGACTGGTTATTGTTCGCTGAGGGCTTGCTTTCCAGGGCGAACGTGACTACCCCCTCTCCACTGCACAGTTTGGTCGTGCCAACCTAACTTGGGGTCGCAGACCACCATAACAACGACATAGTCGAAGAGAAATGTTGGTACCACAAGTGGTGCCATGACCCAAATCTTTAAGAGTTTACTCAGAAGTGCTACGACGAAATGTTCCCAGGGTAGAAACTCAACCCACTAATAGGGCTTAAAGGGGTTTCTAGGAAACTGTGCGCAGCAGTCCACTTCACAACAGCAGCGTAGAAATGTAAATCTTCCAGGGTATTAACGTCAGCTCCTTTCTCAGGCAACAAATGTAGGTTCAAGAATTTTGGGAACCAATTAGCTGGTAGCAGGAGTGCTTGCGAAATACACCAGCTCCAGGACGTTGCGAAATAGTAGCAATCTTCATGTAACGATGTTATAAGTCGTTACATCCTCGCCCTCCCAAGGAAGACGATGGGGTGAGAACAGCAGGAATGGTGGTGAGTCGCTGGGCATCTGGCAGATGAAAAGTTACCTCCGAACTCCGCCAGCAGATCTCGAAGTACAACCCCTCAGGAAGGAGGATGCCATCGAACTTGGTATGGTACTGTCAACCTGGGCCCAGGTTGAGAGTACACGTCCCACATGAAATTTCCCAACTGATACACACCATTACTACAGCAGAATAAATTCAATTTAGGTTCCCTTAGCGGGAACGGGTGGCTCCAGACTAGCATGCTAGCCTTAAGCAAGGTTATGTTATCTGAGAACAGATGAGGAAAGTCACACGACATTTGTACGTCACTGAAACTCAGTAAGCAGTTGTTTAAGTTGTATCCGGGGTGCTTGAGGCCTTAATCAAAAGTTCCTCACAAGTGAGTGGGTCTTCAGGGCATCACTAAAATGTTCACTGAAGGGGGTGGGAGTATCACACGATAGGGCATCTGACCACACGAGAAGACTGATTTTGAGTTAAGAAAATTTAAAAAAATTAACCACCATTACCAAATAGTATAACTAAACTAAAATTATGAATACTCATGGAGGTTACCAGGAATACACAAGCAAAATTTTACAGAATTCTCAAAAATATCTTACCAAACCCCTTAAAATGAAAGAGAGAACCCCTCCTTGAGACGGGAAATCAAGGGGACCCCCACAGGTACCCTGCCAAAACAGCGAAACAATATAAAAAGTAATTTATATTTACTCGGATGGGCTAACGCAGCACCGCACGAATACAGAACATTTTGAGTACAGAGAAAACATTTAAATATACACAACATACCAAAATCAAAACCAAGGATCGTCATAGGTTTGTGATACATAAAAGACATGATTAAATATAAAGTCTCTGCCTCATTTCACCAGTCACTGCCCCTAACCATCCACGGTGGCCATCCGACGAACGGCAGAAAACAGCAACTACTTTCCACGAGACTAGAAACTAATGGGGACCACGTTAAACAGCCTGGCACACACATGGTCAACCGATTTGCATACCATCATTTAACCAAATCTCACAAAATGACCTCATCGCAACTTGCCAACGCACCCTACCAATCCACAGTTCTTAATGAACTTCTGGAGGATGACCCGTCGAACTCAGAACACCAAGGTGATCTCACCCATATTGAGAACGACCTCACATAACGTGACGCATGGATAACTCCAAATCAAAAAAAAATCTTCCCAAACGGAACCTAACTAATATTAAACCAACAACAACTACCAGTCCTGCACACAGGCAACACTCCAATTCTACTCCCAAAGCACATAGCTCAGCAGAACCAGACACAAATATAAGTTGGTACCAACCAATTTTCAAAACACACCAAAATGAACGTGGCCCACCATTAAAAAAAACACACAAATTACCAATAATGTCACGCCCTACACAACTCACGGACACCAAACGACTACCATAGTCCGATACAGGGTTTCGCATATTTACTACAAACACCGACAGGTGTCATCTGACACATTTCAATAAGCACGAGGCAATTAATATCCTCAAAATTACAATTGCTTCAACCTTACGGTCCCTAACATGCCACAGCATTTCCAAAATACAGAACTACATGGTCACAGATGCGACAAGATGATAAATTCTCAAAAGCTCGGGGCGATTACTGTCCCCAAAGGAAAGTGCACCTTGCACAGAACAAGAACGAGTTCGCCAAATGATAATTAGCTCAAAATTTCTCCAAAATAGGGACGACGACTTCAAGGTGACACAAATTCAAAGCAGAGAACAACTGACTGACGCCTCAGCTTGGCCATCAGCTCGAAACTGACGTTCCACAATTTTAAAATATTCACACCCGAGTACACGGGGAAGGCAAGGATTACATTTCCGAACTACAATCAGGTGCAAGTTGTAACAATATTAGCAAGTCAGCAGTCTAACAGATCAAGCTGCAGATTACGAATAACCCACTGACCAACCTGAACTAGATACATTTTCAACCGACAAGAGATGGTAGCCCGAAGGTTTCCCAGATCACAAATACAATTTCTATAGCCCTCACGTCAGCAACTGAACAACACACCGAAATGAGCATCACTCTGAAGCATCACACCTTATTTTCACATAAAATCAAAATTTCACTACCAACCTAACATAATTATCACTAAATCATCCAAAAACAAAATACTCAAAATATCAACCACGAATACGATGAACAAAACTCAGCCAACAGAAGCAGATCACAGCCTTTCATGAGGATTACAAAGGATGACATAAGAGATTTGACTTCAGCGGAACAACTAGACCATCTCCCATCGCCCTGAACTTCATACCATCGCACTCACAGGAAATAGAACATCATAATTTCACCTTTTACACACCTCGAGTTTCTCGTTCACTAGCAGGTTTACAATTCGATATATGAGTCCTAAAAACACGTTTCCTAGACAGATCCTCTAATAACACGGTTACTTCAGAAGGAAAGGACAGAATCTCATAGGGGCCCTCATATTTTGGTTGCAGTTTACCTGATACCTGACGACCTGGGGCCTTAGCCCAGAAGTTTTTTGCATACACAAAATCTCCGACAGATTATCCACCCTGTTTTCGGCCCAAATTATATCTCTTAGCCAGCTTATCATGCGAGATCTTTATAGCAGCTTTGGCCTCCTTCCAGATTTCTCTGACACGATCAGGAGAGGGTTGGTCAGGAAGCAGATCATGAAGTGACCACAGATTCGTTAGAGGGGAATTTGGGACGAACGCATACATAAGTGAGAATGGCGTTTTCCCATGGGATTCATGCTCAGCTGTATTGAAGGCATAGGGTAACCAATGTAATGACGAATCCCATTTGGCATGATTATCACGATGATATGCGATAAGCGCAGCTCTCAAATTTCGGTTAACTCTCTCTGCCAAACTAGGGTTGGGGTAATAAGGTGTCGTGGTGACATGGGAAATAGAATAATCAAAACAAAATTTTCTGAACTGATGAGAAACAAAAGCCTTGGCATTATCTGACACCAGGTTTTGACTAGGACCGAAGGAAGAGAAAACAGACTTTAAACATCTTATGACAGTAGCAGAGTCCTAATTTCTAGTGGGGAAAATCCACGAAAAGCGAGAGAAACCATCAACACAAACAAAAGCAAAACGATTACCCAGTTTAGACCTCGGCAGGGGCCCAACGAAATCCACATACAAGCGTTCCATGGGCCTGGACGCAGATTCGGAAGCTAACTTACCAACCATACCACTGACGGTAGGCTTACTCACCTTACAGTCATGACACCCCAGCACGAACTTTCTCACATCCTTATCGAGACTCTTCCAAACAAAAGACTGCCTTATTTTCTGTCGAGTTTTGAATATTCCTAGGTGGCCTCCAGCGGGTGACTCGTGAAAATACATTAGCATGCCATTTATCAGCTGAGTAGGCAAAACAACTTTAGGCTTTCTATCACGCCTAGTTACACAACACAGTACACCAGACTTTAAAATATAAGGTTTTATCTCTTCTCCAGAAACTAATCGAGCAATTAAGTCACACAAGACGGGATTTTCCTTCTGATGGTCAGCAATGTCTCCAAACAATAACGGTGAATTTACTAACATGTGTTGAGCTGAAATAGCCCCAACAACAACAGGTTCCTCTAAAGAGGGAGTTTCACACCTGTCAGGAATTTCTCCATAGAGGCGCTTAAGTGACACAGCACAAATATTTTCATGATTTTCCTCGGGAACGAGATTCTTACATTTATTAGGAACTTCTTCATACATGCGGCTAAGGGAGTCGGCTATGACATTTTCACAACCCTTTATATGACGAACGGTGAACTGAAATGATGAAATACGGGTTGCCCACCTGGCGATTCGCCCAGTGGTTCGGGGTCTAGCCAGGACCCAGCTCAGGGCCTGGTTATCGGTTTCAAGTTCGAAAGGAACATGTTCGACATACATTCGAAATTTCTCCAGCCCAAACATCACTGCGAGCCCCTCAAGCTCGTATACGGAATAATTTGCTTCAGCAGGGGACAGAGTTCGAGAAGCAAAACCAATAGGTCGTCTACCTAACTCACTTTCTTGTAACAACACAGCAGCTACAGCACCGAGCGATGCATCAGTCTGGATTATAAACTTCTTACTGAAATCAGGGACAGCGAGGACAGGAGCCCTACACAGTGCCTCCTTCAAATCGTCAAAAGCTGCTTGCTGCGACGGACCCCATTCAAATTTCACATCAGACCTTCGCAGATGATTAAGTGGCAACGCCCGCTGTGCAAAATTGGGTATAAATTTGCGCAGAAAGCCAACCATTCCCACGAATCGGGCTACTCCTTTCACATTTTTAGGCGGTGCAAAATCTCTAATTCCTTGGGTTCGGGAGTCATCGACCGAAACACCTTCAGCAGAAACAACATGTCCAAGAAAGGCAATTTTAGGTTTAGCATGGGACACTTTAGACAACCTTACGGTTAGACCAGCAGATTTTAACCTCTCAAATACTTCACGAAGATGGCGCACGTGGTCTTCGAACGTCTTGCTGTAAACAACAACATCGTCCAGGTAGTGATACAAATAATCAAATTTGATGCCAGAAAACACGTGATCAAGAAGCCTACTAAGCACAGCGCCCCCTGTAGAGAGGCCAAAAGGCAATCGGCAATACTCAAAGAGATTCCAATCGGTGGCGAATGCAGTCAGATGCTTAGACTCTTCAGCTAACGGAATTTGGAAATATGCCTGCGTCAGGTCAATGAGGCTATAATAGGAGGCGTTTTTGAACCAGGAAAAACAGCTATGTAAATCAGGAAGAGGGATGGATTCTAAAACAATCTTTTTGTTTAACCTGCGATAATCTACGACTGGCCGAAAACCACCATTAGGCTTAGGTACTAAGAACACAGGTGAGGAATACGCTGATGTGGAGGGTCGAATCACTCCATCTAGTAACATTTGATCGATTAATTTCTTTAATTCCAACATTTTGGGTGGACTCAAACGGTAGGGAGGATGTCTGACGGGTATAGTATCCGTCACTTCAATTTTATACTCCAGGATCTTAGTCATTCCTAATTCGTCAGTGAACACCTCGGGAAAATACCCACACAAATCTCGAATCTCTTTAGCTTGAGCGTCAGATAAATTACTTAAATCCAAGGATTCAACCCCGGTGGACAAGACGGGTTCAGCATCACGGTTGACAACATGAGCACTCGCGCTAGGGACAGCAGTAGAAAGAAATTTAAATTTTACCTCCGAACAAAACCTAAACCAGAATGATTCCTGTTGCATATCTAGCAGTAAGCCAGTATAAGCAAAAAAATTAGCGCCCAGAATAATAGGACATGACAAATTCTTAATGACCCAAAAGGAAAATTTCCAACAAAATTTATGAATCCGAACTTTAAACTTCACAGAACCAAGAACGTCCAATTGAGCACCGTTGGCAGAAACCAACTTAACATCTACATTCGACAGGTTACTGAATTTACAAATGAGTTTCATAGACAAATACCAATTCTCGCTAACCAATGAAGCGGCACTTCCTGAGTCTAATAAAGCAATAATACATGCATCATTTATCGAAACTTCAACCCTAGGAGAGGGCAAGACCCCATCAGAAACCTTCGAACACACGCCACTTGCTCCGATAACTTTGGCGCGGTCTTCCGGTAATTCATTGCCTAAGGCACACAACTGATTTTGGGCGGAACGAATACCTTGAGGCCTGACCCTGGATTGTCAATCCCTATTTACTGGACAATTCCGCTGCATATGACCGGTTTCCTTGCACTTATAACACGTCACAGGACGGTTATTAAAATTTTGGGGAGAACGACCCTGCCCAGGCGGGGTTCGAACCAAGGGAGGTCGAATGAAAGGAACAGAATTTCCACGGTGAAAAGGCTGGCTATTAGCATACCTGGCAATGTCAACTGAACGTACTGACTCGGCTTGAATACCGTCTTCACAGAGACCCTTAATAGTAGTAGCGGTGGTTCCGATACACAAACAATTTCTGAATTCCGGAGTTGCTCCAGCCAAAATGAGTTTTACAACTTCAGTTTCGGGCATGATTACCCCGAACACCTTCACAAACTTGGAAATATCAACTATATAAGAATTTATTGGCTCGTTCATACCTTGAGCACGATACAAATACCGCCCCTTCATAGTGTCCAAGGATCTGATTGGTACAAAAATTCTTAACACCTCGGTCATAAAATATTGAACGCTCCTCCCCTCGCTCATGGCACTAGTCACATACGTTCTCAATGTGTCTGACATATGAGGAGATATCAGCTGGAATACTACTTGGTCACTCACATTAAACTGTTCTGCACACTCGTGAATATCGACCAAAATCCTTAAAAAAATCACAATTTCTTCCGCCGTGTCCATTCTTCGCCCAGACAGCCTAGACACAAAACTCACAATAGGGTGGTTGACCGTACCAAAACTGGCCTTAGAAAATATAGAGTAATTAGAATCACCCTCGCTTGAAGCACCACGGCCTGACATCTCTACACACAAATCCTCTTGAACAGAACTACGATTTCTGGGACTTACAGTAGGAATGGTGTTACGCCCCGAGCTTGAATTACCTCTTAGACACCCCTGAGACTCGGCAATAAAATTTCCGGCACCTTCGAAGAAGGAATTTGGTTTCACTGTAGGTGGCTGATGACCTGCATTACCCATAGCATTAACTGACCGAAAGGACCCAATACCTTTAGAAATTATTTCACTAGTGATTGTCCTATTAGAATTTTGGTTAGGCAAGGGAACATTCCCGACAGATCGGGGTTCAAGCATTGACCCTGCCACACGAGATGAGACTGCGGTACCAGACACAGAATTGCACGTTACGCAGTTGCAAGTAGAATTTTCCCGCCCGGAACACCCTGAGACCAAGCCACCAGAATTGCTTCTGTTTAGATATGAACTCGGCTCTCCAGCGGCAAATGCCACTCCAGTACTTACTGAGGAAAAAATAGGAAAATCAAAGGATACTTGGTCATTATTTGGTACAGAAACCATTACAGCATTCGGAATATTTGATCCTGGGTGCGAGGTACCAGTTTCTAATGCAACGACATTCGACCCGGTGTTACTTGTCATTATCTCAGAACTAACGGCATTGTGTTCGCGAGCCGACCCTTCGCGGCAAGGGGCTGGGTGGCTAGCTCGTTCACAGCTGGCTCAACTGGGTTACCAACCTTGCAACACAAACTTTCAGAAACACAGGCAGAACTATTTACAGGATTGCGATTGCTAAATGGGTAGTATTAAGCAAATCACCATCTTTATCACAGGAATTGACACTATCCAAACACTGTGCGCACTCAACTAACTTGATCTCAGCATCTAATAAACCCTTCAATTCGGACATAGGTCGTGTTTCATCGGATTCCATTAGATCAACGCAGCGCAGGTAAAGATATTCAATTCGAACTCGTAACTTAGTAAAATTGGCAGGACCGCATTCAACCTCTGAGAAACAAAATCTTACAACATTTGATATTTCTTGAACAAGACCACAAATCTTTGACTCACCCAGTTTGAACTCTGCCAATGTCATTTTAGGTGGCGTTGCTGGAAATTCCACAGCATACTCCAAACTCGTCCTCGCCAGTTCTGTTTCGGCAGGTACTTGGAGATTACGTATTAGCAGTTCATATGTAATCTCCTCCTCAGTGAGATATTTCACCTTCAAGTTGCGTCTAGCCATCTCACAGATGTTTCATGTAACAGAATCAAAATCAAGCATTACACAGAATACAATTAATATCCTAGCTGTGTGGAGAGAAAAAAAAATTAATAGGGGATGGTACAATTACTTTCTAAATTTTTATGTTGGATTACTAAATTGCAATTAGTCAGCGGAAAGGATGGTTATCACCGGCACTGGAGAGAGAATCAACCATGCTCGGGATACCACTATCGCACCTCACCTCTTCCCAACCTTGATATGATCAAAATTAGCAAAATTAAAAGAAGTAATTAATTCGGTGACACTAAGGCAACCGGGAGGGAGCCCCACACGCCCAGTGACATTCGCCACGAAGGAGGAATGGGGGGAGCGTTCTTATTTTCGCAGTCTTAGAAACGCCCTCAATAATTTAGATCAAGGCAGGAAATAGGCGATGCCAGGACAAGCCTGTTAATTGGAAGGGCTGGGCTTACCCTGAGACCGAATGCGAACATTTCCCATCCAAAAAGCCGAGGAAGGAACAAGGAAACCATTTCCGCTGAGCTTCATGCACAAATAATAATCTTATTTCAAGATGACTGCTCATTGTATTAACATAAGTATTACAAACAACTAAACTAGGTAACATCTTAAATATAAATAATGCTACGTAATAAACATATGGCCCCAGTAGGTTATGATTAGGGCGAAGCGAAATTAAAACCCCGTGAATTTAAAACGCGTTTCAACCAACACATCCCTCGTCCAAGTGACGATTTGTATTCCCGCATTATAATTCACAACTAAAAATACTAAAGTAATTCCCCCAAATAGTATGAAAGGAAATAACGACATGAAGTAAGGCAAAGCTACTCCAGAAAACAAAGTTGTTCGACACAACCAAACAAGTCACTTATTGCGACCAGACCGTCTGAAGGACACCTGTCAACTGACTTGGCGAGGAGTCGTTCTGACAAAGTTAAAGCCAACACCCACCCTGAAGATCAAAACGGAAACTAAATAATGAAGAAATCCCCACCCTGAAATAATGCAACGCAAAATGAGGAGGACCACATCCCCTTCTAAAATGCCTTAACCTAAAACATGTCTTAAATTTATATCTGAATTGCCACACGACACGTGGCTAGGAAATGCACTACGAGAGTCAAATTGAAAGTTTTTAGAATTTACAGTCTTAGCAAATTCAAAGTTTTGTCAGATCCCTGTTAGATAAGGTTTTAGCAATACTATACTGTTTTATGCCTCTCCCCAGAGGAAAAGAAAATTTCCTCCGGGAAGGGGTCTTCGACACTCCCAAGTTCTGCGTGTGAGTTTCAAGAAGGCTGGATACTGACTGGTTATTGTTCGCTGAGGGCTTGCTTTCCAGGGCGAACGTGACTACCCCCTCTCCACTGCACAGTTTGGTCGTGCCAACCTAACTTGGGGGCGCAGACCACCATAACAACGACATAGTCGAAGAGAAATGTTGGTACCACAAGTGGTGCCATGACCCAAATCTTTAAGAGTTTACTCAGAAGTGCTACGACGAAATGTTCCCAGGGTAGAAACTCAACCCACTAATGGGGCTTAAATGGGTTTCTAGGAAACTGTGCGCAGCAGTCCACTTCACAACAGCAGCGTAGAAATGTAAATCTTCCAGGGTATTAACGTCAGCTCCTTTCTCAGGCAACAAATGTAGGTTCAAGAATTTTGGGAACCAATTAGCTGGTAGCAGGAGTGCTTGCGAAATACACCAGCTCCAGGACGTTGCGAAATAGTAGCAATCTTCATGTAACGATGTTAAAAGTCGTTACATATGGAATCGTTTATCTTGCGCTTTAAGCAGTAAAAAACATCTACGAGACTACTTATTTGCTGTGTTTTGTGCTTGTAACTGTAACAAATAATGCATTGTCGATATTAATGTCTAATATATTCAAAATGGCGGCTCCGTGCTATATACGAGTACAAAGTGATATTCTTATGACCAATTCAAGCATGGTAACTATCATCTACACCTATCTACAATAATAAATTTAACTTCAATTTTAATAAATTTAAAATCAAAAGCATAAGAATTTAGGCAGAAATACGCATCAATGTCTGATAAGAAACCCCAAAGAGCAGATTGTAGAGAATCATAGGACATTGAAATGGAGTGATCAGGACATACGCTAACGATGCAGTGCTATAGTAGCAAATGCATGCCATAGGACAATGGTATGGGGGGACAGGAAATCCTGGGGAAATGACATAGTGAAGTCAGCTTGTAACAAGATGTTCAGTAAAGAACATACAGCCTACTTTCTACTAAATGCATGGGTAGAGCTATAAATTTTTGTCCTTCTCAAGGAGTAGGCTATAATTGAATATTGGTTGTAGTGGCTTGTTGAAATACAACGTGCTATACGGATATTATACGTTGATTGATTGAATCCTCAACTTAATTATATATACACACACTAATACAGCCATCACAATAACACAGGTTATCAGACAACATTCAACACTCACCCAAGTACACGGGGCTAATTGACCATGATATCCATGCATCTCAAATAAAACAACAACAGTTTCCTACCCAAATCCTTCCTCGTATAAAAGTACACACACTAGTAAGCATACAGACATCGCAGTGACATAGGTTATCAGACAACTTGTACACACACCCAAGTAAACGGGGCTACAAGATTATGATGAAACAAAACCCCTAAAGAATCAACAACAATCGACTCTACCACGGATCAAGGACAACGAATTTTAATCGCTGTAGTCGAGTATTGAAATATGTGGTGTTATATGTATACAGTATATATAATATTTTCGATTGCAAATACACACTATATATGCTTAACATTGTAACGTGTGAGTAGTTATAAATCAATAAATACAAAGAAAACGAACTAAAATAAGTTTAACTTGCTGGGATCTGATGCACGAACCTCCAGACTATGAGTCCAGGTCGCCACCATTACGCCACATATGCCGTATGCTACTACATTGTTTAGTATAACTCCATGATATTCTTATCCTGCAATCAACGATTTCATTAGCGTTTTTTGTATTTTCTACACACCATTTGATACTTAATATATATTATTTTTTTCAGTACATTCCTAATAGGATATAAACTTACGAAGTTACGGAAATATATGGATTTACGAGCAAACAATATCGGGACGACAAGCACGATAGGGCATGGTCAGCCTGAACTGTTAGTTATTACTGAAGATACATATTCTATTTTAAAATGCTAATATCCTACCGGTCACCTCCTTGAGAACAGTTTAAGCCTCCCTATGTACGATGAGCGTATTTGGTAAGGCCAGGCCTTGTTGAATCGTAAGTTACGGTTAGGCTATATTACTTGTATGATTCATACATCCGCCATCTTGAAACTATTTGGCTGATAACCTTGTAGTTTAGGCAAAAGACGCTTCCCACATTAGGGTATATTATTGCAAAATTTTGTAGAGATCGGATGATTAGGTTAGTCGTAATTTGATTTAAGCTCAGAACATTTGGATGGGCGCCATATCTTGTTTGTTATGATGGCGACGATATACAACATGACACTGAATTGTTCCTTGCTAGTACTACCTATGTACCAAAGGTGGTTCGATTTGGTTTCGTTATGTTTGAATTGATAGGGGGGATCCATTTGCACACATACACGGCCACCATATTCAAACTATTGGGCTGATGACCTTGTAGTTTGGTCAAAAGACGCTTCCCACATGAAGGCATGTTGTTGCAAAATTTCATAGAGATCAAATGATTAGGTTAATCGTAATTTTATTTAAGCTTTGAACATTTGGGTGGCCGCCATTACGTTTCCGTAAAGATGGCGGCGATATAAAATATGACAATGAGGTGAGGTGCCCTTTGCTAGTGCTACCTCTGTACCAAATTTCGTTCGTTTCGGTTTCACCATGTTTGAATTGATAGGGGGCGGGGGCAGACATACCAAATCCCACACACACGCACACATACACACTCACACACAGGCAGACACACAATTTTTGGACCTGGGTAGATTTCATAAGTCTACTTTAATTTTTTTGCAAAAATCGAAGGTAGGCTAAAAATAAGGACTTACCAAAAATGACACCAAACAAGGAATACGGCAGACAGGGAGCATTACGTAGAGGAAAGGATCAAAACTAAAAAGAATATTGATGTGTCCAAAAGAAAATCTTGGGAGGAATTTGGTAATAAATTGGAAATGTTACTCAGTTGGAACGGAAGCCTTTTAGACCTGGTTGTAAAGAAATTCAGAAAAGGAGGGACAAGAGAAATGAGTAGCGTTCTTGATAATTCTGATAAACTCATTGTAGATGCTGAGGAAGCACTGGGAATATGGCAAGAATACCGTACTTAAATGAACTTGTTAAACATAAATGGAAAGCTCTCTGGCAATGAGGCTGATTTCGAGATTTTGCCGGTACAGAATGAGGACGGGAACAGAATCACGGCTGGTGAAGTAGAGAGGATGGTAAATACAGTGCAATGTCGAAAAATAGCAACGGTAGATGAAACTTGGCCAGTATAGTGGAATGTCATGTATGAAATGTTTACGTAGGATAGTAGAATTGGCATGGAATTTAGAAAAGTTACCCTATGACAGGACAAAATCAGTCATCACCCTAATAAAGAAAGTAACAGGAAAGATTGCAGCAATTATAAAGGTATATTTGATACATATTACTTGTTTTCAAGCATTGTAGAATGGAGAGTTTGATCTTTGGACAAAAATAAGATCAAAACCAGTGTGGTTTTATACCACAATGGAAGTCAAGATCAAGTTTCACATTAGGCACTAAGTTATTGAGAAATGCTACGAGAACAACAGACTGTTGTGAGTGTGTTTTTCAGATCTGGAGAAAGCATATGGCCGAGTATCAAGAGAACAGGTGCTGAGCGCCCAGTGGATTATGGTATCGAAGGAAGGCTGCGTAGTGGCAGAGGTCCAGGTTCAGTTCCTAGCTATGCCACTAAATGTAACTCTGGTGTGAGTGCTGGAATGAGGTACACACGACCATGTGAAGCTGAACTGAGGAGAGGTGCATTCCATTCCCACCTCAGCCATCCATGAAATGGATTTCTGTGGTTTGCCACTTCTACTCCAGGCAAATACTGGAATGATTCCACATAAAGTCAGGGCCACATACTTCTCGTTCTCCCCTCAATATTGCTAAACATACATACAAGTACAGAATCTGCAATGACATACCGGTAGGTCATCAGACAAATTCAACACATACCCAAGTATATGAGGCTGAAATTATATCCAAGTTCTGAAATGAAAACAACAACAACTGAATAATAGGCCGCAGTGAGAGCTTATGGTTTAAAGTGGTTACAGGAGTGATGCGAGGCTGTAATCTCTCACCGTTACTCTTTATTTTATGGACAGTGGTACTCAAAAGTATTTTGTAGGTGCTAAGAACACAAATACACATACCGGGTAAAAATCAGTGGCGGCTGGTGATTTTTCACTTGGTGGTGCCAGCATATTCAAAATTTGCAATAAAATCATTCAAAGTTGCAGGTACGGATAGTGCATATTTTATGCAATAAGTTATATGTTTAACATTATTTAACTGTGCTATTGTAGAAGATGTTTTTAATTGAAGTGTCAGCTGAAGTGAATTGAGAAATTGCATAACTACTACAAATATTTTAGTCTCGGGATTTTTCGCCAAAATAAAAGTTCCTCCTTTCTCTACTAGAAAGCGCTAAAGTGTCAAGGAGCTTAGATATCTAACCTCCTTGACTTTCATGGCCCTCCAAGGAACAACAAAAATTCGACAAGCAAGCTGCCCTTTGGGTGTCAAACAACAACGCTTGCACCTGGCACCGAGGCCATACGATATGATATCATGCACATATTTTGATCCATATGCATTTTAAATAAAAACCACTTTTAAGAATTATAATTGAACAAACTTCTCAGAAAAATAATTTGAAGAAAACAACATATGCTAGGCCTACTCATCAAAAATATTCGTTCCAAAACCTCGATCGACACCTTCATTTGAATTAATATGAGCGGTCCTATCGCTAAATGGAGATTGTAACAACTCACTTATTTTATTCATTGTTACACTTCCGAAAGGTGGCACAGAGCTCATTGAGATTCCTACGGCTTCGTACGTTGCGCTCGAGCTATGCGATCTTCAAACATGAAACAAATCAAATTTTATTAAGGAACCTAGCTTGCATGTATCGATTCAAAAATCACACTTATTAGATTAAAACGGTGTTTATATGGTCAATGCCGCATGATGCTATGCAAGTTTATGTAACATGTCTATATAGGAAAAAATAAGCATGGCTATTGCTAACACACACGTGACCACAGCCTCTTTGTCGCAATTTCAGTTGCTGTCTCAAAATAAATAGGTGAGATGAAATGAACACGATGACCTACCTCTAAGACAACCTTACTTATCGTACATACGGATTGATTGGAAAGGATATCCCCTGCATCTAATATAAATGAACACAAAAGCTATTTAACGACAGACACTATTCATACACATTTGCAGTCAAACTTGAGAATTTGTGTTTACGCTTGGGACGTGAAACTGTTCCGCCAAATTAAATTAACGAAACACAGTAAAACTCGTTGAAAAATTCCGAATTTTTACATTACAAAGAGAGAACAAATAATCCCCGTCATCAATATGAGCCTAAAAAAGTTGCTAAATGTCAAACAATAAAGAACTAAAACTATTTTGTGGTTTGAATTTATTTAATAGTCAAGACACAGTGATATATCGTCAAGCTGGTACCACTGGAGGTGTGCTGCCATATGCTGTACTCTAGTGGTTGAAAGATAAAGCAGTTCAGCAGTTCTAACGTGTGTGTAATGTGTGCTTGTACCTGAGACGTGCTGCTATCTCGTGGATAGAATTGAAGCTCCGCGTCACGAGGCCGTTGGCTCTACCTCAGGGCAATATGCGTCTCAACACAACACAAACAAACTCAAGCCAAACTAGTCCTTATTGCAGTACAGTGTCTGATGCGGTCTGATGTTCGTAGGTAGTGCCGGTTGGCTCTGGCTCAGTAATTCAATAAAGCGCCACCAGAACGCATGTCAGTTTGCGCGCTCGTTCAAATAAATGCAGAATATGTATACAATTTCCTCAAAATGTAAATGTAATATAAACTGTTCTTGAGAGTGAAAAGTCACATATTCTCTCTTCATTACACTGGTGGTGCCATGGCACACGGGCACCACCTCAGGAGCCGCCCCTGTTAAAAATATCCTTGTTTGAACAAAACAAAAAATATCAGAAACCAAATTTGGTTATTACTAATGTAGCCTACATATTCGACATTGCAAGTTCCAATGTTTATTCAAAAATACCATATAATTTAGCAGTCATTGTGGCACATAATTATTTTGTGACCACAGAAAAATAGTGGCTTAGTAAACAGATTGCCTTTTAGGGTAGGCTTAATGTTTTGTTGTATAGCCCCTTGATTAAATAATTACTGCACATCTTGGTGACATTGTGACAACAAACTTGGCAGATGCTCCTGAGGTGTTGTTTTCCACTCTTCACTCAATATCCTGAAAACAATTGTCACATTTGTATATATTTTTTTATACAAACACATCTTTCCAGCTCATTCCAAAGATGTTCAAAGGGGTTAAGGTCAGGACTTTTGCTAGGCCAATCCAAGATAGCTACTACTCTCATCTCCTTCAGGGTTGCCTTACCATGTACAGAGGTGTGATTGTGGTCGTAATCATATTGAAATATGCATGTAGGCTAAGTAGCATTTTCCTTCTCGCTTGAGCCAACATTTGATCTTAAATAGAATCCATGGCCCCTTTAATCTTTGCCAGAGGTTAGTTAGTTATTATTGTTTCAAGGGGCGGAACTATGAGGTCATCTGCACCATTATAATCCCTCCACCATGTTTTAGGCGAAGATTTATCCTAAAATCGTATACCCTGAGTCCATGGTTTTCTTCTAACTCATCCCTTATTGCCTGGGATGGCATTTTATTCTCTACCACTGACAGCTTACGGATGATTCTGCCTTCTTTGAGTATGGCGTTCCCAGCCTATTCACATCAAGGCTCATTTTCTACAGACCCTAGTTTCTTCTGAAGGCAATACCAAGCACTAACTAGCTACTGCGATACCAAATTCCTTTGCAACATAGGTTTGTATTTCCCCTCTGTTAAGTGCATTTAAGACAGCCTGCCATAAATCAACCAAATATTTCTTCTTCGGCATTGCAGAAAAATATATATGTAATTTACATACTAAAATGTCCTCCATATTCATAATATGTGTGTGTGTTCAACTCAACAAAATGCTAGTATCTCACGAAAAGTGATTCATTACAGGAATACTTACTGGCATTAAACTCCAGTACCTACACCAGCGGAGAGCCACCTATCATCTGGATGACTACCGGTAGTTCATTTTGTTGTGTTTATCAGTTTGGTGGAAACCAGGTAAGGAGTCCAGCTTATTCTGAAGACCTAGATGTAATGACAGACTCTGTTGAAAGTTTACAGGCTAACATGTGAGAGTTGCAAAGAAATGTTCCAAATATGGTACAAAAGTTATCTTTTCATTATGGGGTAAATGTACACAGGAATCAATAAATGAGCTCAAAGTACTCCAAAAGAGAGCAAATAAAATTATGTATGGTTACGATTTTAGGAAACCAACTGTACAAGTATTTCATGAGACAAACATATTGCCACTACGAAGCCAGCTGAAAAGTACTCTGAAGTTTTATTTATGTTCAGATATAAAAAACGTCTTATTAGTCTTAACAATGAACTGCAATGCAGGAAAGATATTCATACCCATAACACAAGATCATCAAACCAGTTATACATGGAGTCGACAAACACTACTAGATATGGTATTAAAAGTATATCCTGTTCAGCGAGCACATCTTACAACAACTTACCTCCTAAACTGAGACAAATTCAAAAAGAAGCACGCCGGTACTTCCTGAGACAATATATTGAAGAATATAGAATATGAACCCATAAATACTGAATAAATTACCCTACCACCTTAGTATATTCTAGTATAAGTTACTAAGCCATATTTGTAAAGGGCAGCCCCCTTGAGCTACCAGCTCACTGGGACATTCTGTACCCAATAAATAAATAAATTTTAAAAAGTTAATGTTGGTAGGAAGAAAGCACAAGAAAATAATTGGAGCAGGTGGATCATTTCAAGTGTTTGGGCTTTGTATTCACTCATGATGGTTGTTGATAAAAATGAATTTACTTTCAACTTTATATAATTTCTTTAATGATCTATGATTTCAGAAGGTAAAAGAACAGAACAAAATGCATTCAGCCATTTTTCCATTGACAACAGCCACCAAGGAATAATTTGTTACTTTACCATGTCCATAGACAGATCACTGAAGCAGGTTCAGAACGTTCTCCCACCTTGCAATTGTGGGCATTATCACGCAACCTCTCCACCGTACTTTAGCTGAAACATGGTCACACTATTAACACAGAGGTACATATAACAATCACCAAACCAATGGTTCCATAAGATGAGTTACACCCAGTTTATCAGTCAAAACGTTGGGGAACTCGGAACATAATAGTTTAATTTGCTTTACCTGATCCCCATTTAAATCACTAAACTCAAGATCATCAACAGTCATAGGTTTAGAATCCTCTTGAGCTGAGTTGACAACATAAGTATTATGCATCTGATTAAATTGAATCATTAAATTAGGTTTGAATTGAAACGAGCTGAAACATGGTCACACTATTAACACAGAGGTACGTATGACAATAAACACACCAATGGTTCACAGATCAAGTCTTGAAGGCACTTTGTTTCTATACCCCACTCCTGATTTCTTGACTTCCTTTTGGGAAGGTCCTACAAATGCTTAAGTGGTTACCTAAACTTCAGGCTGTTTCTATTCTTCCAGAGTGGTGTTCACTTTCAACAGGTAGAGAAATCTCCACACCTCAATAACAACTCCAAGAAACCAGTCTGCCTCTATCAGCACTATACATCTCCCACCTGTTGACTTTCCACTGTCAACGGTGAACCAAAAGCACCAAATATTCGTTCCTGAATTTGTTGTCTCAGAACCTCACATAGTTTCTGCAAGTATCTAGGCCTACAATGCATTACATAGATGATCCTATCTGATGCATCTCAATCTGGTGTTTAAAAAGAACCCCCATGGCACTACAGCCCATGAAGGGCCTAGGCCTACCAAGCGACCTCTGCTCCACCATTTGACCTGCAAATTGTGGGGTGACACGTGGTCAGCACGTAGGGTCCCTTCGGCCGTTAATCATGGTTTTCGAGACCGGGGCGCTACCTCACTGTGAGACACCTACTCAATTGTCCTCACGAGGCTGAGTGCACCCCGTTCCAGCACCTTACATCAGTTTCTAAAATCCCAGGCGGAGCCAGGAATCGAACCCGGGGCTTCCAGGTGAGAGGCAGCCACACTACCCCAACACCACGGAGCGGACCAATATGGTGTTTAACTCCTTGGAACTCCTTGCAGGAAGATTGCCGGAGTCAAGGATTTTAATTCATCTACTCTGTTAGCGATATAGGTGAGTGGGCTAGAGTTGATAGTCAATGTACAATCATACAACACATAGTAGTTCAATGAATCTCATCCTAAGGTTTACCTCAACAGTTCCTTACATGGGTGCCCACAGAATTTTTTCAGGGGCGAGCCAAGTAATATTTTTCATTTCATTACCTACCTGACATTAGGTGATGAAGAGACGTACCTCCCCAGCAATTTTCGTTTCATTTATTACTTGCTTCATGATATTCATTATTTGGCTGCTCTGAAACTGCTGGGTACATTATCTTTATGGCATGAATGGGAGGATTGTTTTTTTTTTTTAGTTCAGCAGAGGTTTTGTCCATCGCTTTTCTAAGTGCATCATCGTCAGAATGTTAATTTCTTAAAAGCAGGTAAAATGTAGTTGTATCACCATGTATGAACAAAGATAAATATAAAGCCGTTCATTAAAATGGTAGCCAAAAGTTCGATGTTTTTCAGTCGGTCAACACGATTGTACTCAAATGAGATGGGTTATTTCCTAATCCTGAAAATATCATTTTTTTTTTTTTTTCAGGATTAAGGGAATAACCCATCTCATTTGGGTACAATCATGTTGACCGACAGAAAGGCATCAAACTTTAGTTTACTAAGGCAACACTGAAAATGGCTTCAAATACCATAATAAAATGGTAGTGTTAATCCAATTTACCGATTTCCTAAATAACTGGAAATATTTTCAAATAATCCCAAATTACTAAGTTAAATAAAACTGTGGAATTCTCCCTAATGGTACATCTACATTGGTCAAAACAATTAGGGGATCAGGTGAGATATCATACACAAGATACATATGGTAACATCTTTTATTCAGAGTTCGGTTACAATTGTAATTTGTGTGTGCTACAGTACGATATTGTGCTGTCTCAACTCTTTACTGGAGGTTTACATGGCGTTTATTCAGAGCTAGGCACCATGGGGCTACCATAATAGTGGAAAAGTCATTCTTGTTGCCCTCTAATATGGTGTGTGATCATCTCGGACGGCCAGGACAGTTGCACACCTGCGTGGCATGGACAGTATAGGGTTACCAATCAGCTCTTGAGGGATATTTGGCCATTCTTCCATGAGTGCAATATCCAGCTCGGCAACCGAGGTGGGAGGTGCTGGTGTGGCTGCAATGCGTCTGCCAAGTGCATCCAAGACATGCTCAATCGGGTTTAATTCCGGTGAACAAGCTGGCCACTCCATTTGTTCAATGCCCTCGTCGTCAAGCATGTTGTCCACCAGTGCAACTCTGTAGGGACTTGCGTTATCGTCCACCAGAATAAACCCATCGCCTATGGCATCAGCGTAGGACACAACAAACGGTCGAAGGATCTCGTCTCGATACCTCTGAGCAGTCAAAACGCCATTTTGAACGACATAGAGGTCCGTACGTCTACCAATACTGACTCCTGCCCACACCATTCGTCCACCACCATGATATGGTGCTGTTTCCCACACACACACGGGGATGTTCCGAGTTCCACGTTTTCTCCAGTTAAGGGAATGACGATTGTTCGGCTGAACACAAAATCGTGACTCATCTGTGAACAGAACCCGGCGCCATTCATTACGACGCCAATCCTGATGTTCCTCCGCCCAGTTCCTGCGTGCTAAACGATGGCGTGGTTTTAATGGGACACACACCACAGGTCTCCGTGCGTAGAGGCCACTTTACCGAAGGCGATTTAGGACTGTTTGTGTTGATATGGCGCGTCCCGTTGCCGCCTGGAGGATGTGTTGCAGCTGAGTTGCATTCAGCCTCCCGTCTCGACGGGCTGTTAACCGGAGATAACGGTCATCTCTTGCTGATGTTACCCGTGGATGATCTTGGCCTGGCCTTCTTTTAACGGTTCCTGTTGTCTGAAATCGCGTGCAGGTCCTGGAAACTACACTTTAGGACACTCCAATAGCTGCAGCGACCTCCCTCTGAGTCTGTCCCGCTTCCAACCTTCCTATGGCTCTCCATGCCATACCTTCGGAAAAGTCACGTTGTTGTTGCATTGCACTACCTGCTCACTACACCACCTGAACCCAACTGCTTGTGTCATTCGTTTGGTAGAGTAAACACACGTCCACACCAACCCCCTCTGCTGGAACTTCAAGTTATTAACACTATCTCGGTTACCGTAAAGTTGTTGTCTCCAGTCCATAGAACCGACAGAAAGACGTCGAACCATCTTAGGTCATTCTGTCAATGACAATACATCAGAACCTAGATATCTCGACTGATCCCCTAATTGTTTTGACCAGTGTAAATCAGTTAACTATCAATAACTTCAATTTATGAAATAAACTGGTATGACAATGAACAATCAAAATATTCTCGGGATTCCAGGGGGAAGCCACGGCCCCTCCTTGCCGCCACCCCTCCCCCTGCGGGCGCCGTGGTTCCTTAACTGTCTTTACTAAGCTCTCCCACCAACCCACTCACCAGACTAATGTAGGATTTCCAATTATTTCCAATTTCAAGTGTTTCTTCGTTTAGTTGAGTCTTAAGACCCGTTCTGGCATATTCTACTCCTGAAATCTTGAAAGCTGCAGTGATTCCTAACCTATTCTTAGGTTAAGGGGAGTAAACAGACTCTGTCAAATGAACTTTGTGTCTTTTGCACATGACACATCTTGCTGTTATTTGCTTCACAGCCCTCATGACTCCAAGAATCTAGTACTTTTCTCTGAGTCTAGCCAACAAAATCAGTAGCCCTGCATGCTATGGCCAAAAATGTCCAACCAGAAATCATCTTTATTCTACTATTAAACGTTCAACAGTACCTTGCTGATAACAGATCCAATCAATATCAGGAAAGGAATCTTTTAGGGAGATTCACTAACCTCTTTCTGGTGGTTCTGCTTAGTCCTCACCCCACTGTAAAATATGCTGAACAAATCTGGTACGGTATGGTAGCCTACCGGTAGTGACTAGTAGGCTACACAATCAAGCGAGTGCAGGTAACTGAAGAATCACTCATCTGCTATAGGCCAATATAGATGACATAGATGATACCAGGTGGCTTGAAACAGCTTCCTAATACCTCTGAAATTTTCTCTTGAGGGGTAGGCTACTGCATGTCCTTTGCCAACAACAATTTCAAAATCCAAAATATCAAAAGGGACATTAAGGTTGAGCTTGTGGTTACCGAAGGAAAGACTTTAAATTCTCTGGGTGCAGGCAAGACATACAAATGTCTTGGGATGTTGCATTCCAGCAATGTTGAGCACAGTGATCAAGGAGAAAGTAACTTCGATGGAACTTACCGTTACAGGTAGGCCTACATAAAACGATTGACAACAATCTCATGAACAAAACAGTGCAGTAGAAATGATATCAATCAATACCTGGACTATCCCGAAGCTGGCATACACGTTTGGTCTAATTAGGGGTCAAACACAGAGCTGCATCTGATAGACAGCGATAACCAAACACAGAGTCCTTTATCCTTAATCTGCCATTGAGGAGGCAGGGGTATAATTAACAGCTCACACCTGCGTAACAATCAAGTCCAAGTAGGCCTACGGTAACTTACTGTGAAGAAAGATATGTCAGCTGAACTGTTCGCTGTGCTGTTGTCTCAGTACCGTACCGTAGGTAGTAAATAGGCCTACAGACCACTGACCTTCAGCACAGTGTATCTCTCGTTATGCACACGATTTCTGATTCCTAACCTGATGGAACAATGGAAACAAAAGTCCCTTCATGGCAGACACCCTAATGATCCCAGCAAAGGATATGTAGGCCTAGACAGTGCAGTGTTAAACTGTCAGCTGACTCATGGGAATTTGTTTTTAGAAACTAAAGGACAAAGTTAAATTGGTGCTCTTCAAGATTAGGTTGTATTGTAAAGGATGCAAGCACACATGCTAATGCATGCAAATCATGCCACAGTTCTCCTGAGACATTAAAACATGTAACAAACAGCTGACAAGTGTTAGCCTCTGACTATACTGTACTCAAAGACACAACCATGTTGCCAAAATTATTTACAGTAAACCTTCTCTGAAATATCAACTTAAAGCTGCAACCAGACAATACTATAAATATAGGCTACACTGAGCACAGTTCTAGAAAATAACATCCAAAGCACCTACTGGGAAAGATTCACCATCACAATTACAGTAATTGCAGCCATTAGAACAGATATCCCTTTATTAGATAACGTTCAGAAACACATAGGCTATACTTGATTGACATATCAGTGGCAAATTCACACAATATCAAACAAATTTATAGCCAAAAAGTCAACAAGTAGGATGGTAGGGCTTACAGTGAGTTAGCCTACAAAGTCCAGAAATAGTGAGATAAGGATATGACCATTGCTATACCCTGGTAGTTCTCTCTGCAGTGGGTATTATACCAACACCCTTGAAGAGAAACCTGCAAATGTTTGATATCCCCATCAGTATAACAACTAAAATGCAAAACCTGTCATTTCTGTCAGAAAGTTTGTAATCTTTCCCAACATAGAGGCAGAATAAAACATCATCTGCTGTTAGTAATCGTTTACCTCCTTCTGTAGAAAGGTGTGTGAATAATAATTATAATCCTGCCAACCAAGGCATCAAGGAGTATTGTGTATGTATTTCCTTCATTCTTGCCTTAATGTTTAGTACGTTAAGTAACTTCTGCATTCAGGACGTAGTCTTCCAACAGTCACAGTGTCTCTTTTTTCTTAAAAATTTCTAGATGAAAATATTTTTATTAACAGATCATTTACCAGTATAATATACTTCTGATCCCCAATATTGTAATGCTTGCCACCAAAATAACACATTGAAATCATATAGGCCCACAGTAGCATACGTTACCTAGCAGGATGCACTAACAGAGCAAGGGACACAAAGGTTTGCTATTATAGAGGTCCCATCAGAAAAGCTTTTGAACTGTCTGATAACCGATTTTGGTACCGTACATGAAACTCCAAATTATCACCAAAATACTTACAGTATAAAACATAAACAAAACATTAAAATCACCACAGTTAGCTTGGTAATATACCTAGCCTGTTAAACAAAGCATGGAAAGATTGTGCATTATTTCTACCAAGATATGTGTGAGACTGAAGCTGCGTACAAGACAGTGGTATTTCTCAGCAACCCCACTACTCGCTCACTGGCGCTCTCCTCACCACTCCCATTACAAACAACATTGAAGCTGATTGCACACAGGTACAGTGCAGTAAAATAAGCCCAACCTAGTTATGGAACATAGTGAGTTTGTTTTCAACTTCCTTTGTAGTTTGTTAGTACAATCTTTTATGCATAAAATTAACTGCGTAAAATAAATAGAAGACGTATTATAATCTACTGTATTTGAACATGTGCGTCATATGCATCATGTCTTAAGGCTGTATACCACTGGTTAAAAGGCTGGGGACATGTGATGTTGATGAACTTACCTGCCCTTTACCACTACTCATAAACACTCCCAATAAGTCACTTTCACTATGATTGGCCATGGCCAACACAGTAGTCGCAGCTTTGCTTTGACCCATATCCCCTACGTCACCTCACCCAGCTAAAATTCAAGGGATGATTTTAAATACGGTACCGGTAGTTGGACAGGGAATGCATGTGGCAACACTGTAGTGGCATGATTTGATAAGCGTTCAGCACTTTATTACTACTAGTAGAATAGTGCACACCAAGTCCATAGAACTGTGTGGTCGCGACATAAGCGCCATTATGACGGAGAGTGTATTAAAAGAACTATGATGCAAATAGGATGTAAGCATTTTAAGGGAGGGGCACGAGACCACTTGCCCTTATGCTAAAACTGCCCCTGCTTAATCTAGTTACCAGCATTGGTATGGTACATCTCACCAAGATACCTCAACTGTCTTTACACTGGAGCCAAAGTGGCATTTTGTTGTCATATTCGTGTTCAGCATAATACATTCATTATTATGGTGTTTGAAGGCATTTTGCAGTGTTGCCTTAGCAATTGAAATTAGATATTTTTCAGTCGGTCAACACGATTGTGCCCAATTGTAATGGGTGGTTCCATTTATTTATTAATCTCATGTAAAACATTTTTCTAGATGAGGGAACCACCCATTAGAATTGGGTACAATCGTGTTGACCAACTGAAAACAAATTTCGATACATTCATAAGTGAAAGGGAGGTTTCATTCATGTTGGTCAGTGTAACTATCTTCATCAGTGCCCCAAGGATCTTCAAGATCCAGCCTGATATTAGTGGCCAACCAAAGTTTTTATTTCTGACTGGTCAGTAGGTTCAACTCCTCTTTCACAGTGAAGATTTGATTTGTGATTGCTACTACCATAACAGCAATAGTATTTGTGAATATACATTACCAGCAATCAATTAGCAATGAAGTACTCCTTGTTGGCCTACACCCTCTGGCAGAGTGCTTCCAGTGAGGAGGATCAGTATACCTCTTATGTTTTATCTAACTCTGCAGAGTAATTAGCACAGAACTGTATCACTCCATGTACATCACCTTTTTGTCTGCTCGCAACTTGTTCAGTTTTTGAGTCACCATCCTTGGATTTTAGAATGTCATCATAGTATGTGTGACTTTTATCTCCTAAATTCTTGTGTTAAGTACAATAGTCTTCATCCAGAAACATCTATCACATAAAATCCTCCACAACCTCTTCACTACCTAAATGAAAAATTCCTTTTGTACTATCCATAATGAACAGTACTATATATATAAGGTGTGATCAGAAAGATTCCGTATGAGGGCGTTGCTATAGGGTTACCCCGGGCGTTGAACGCCGAACAAAAAGCACACCGGATGGCTGTTTGCCTGCAGCAAATGATACGCTTCAATGCTGAAGGCAACACTCTCCCGGAGCGCATTGTTGCAGGCGATGAAAGCTGATGCACCACTGGGAACCAGAATCTAAAGCATCTACGATGCAGTGGTGTCATCCATTGTTCTCTTGTCCCAAGAAGTTCAAGAGCCAACCATCCGCTGGAAAGGCGATGCTCACCCTGTTCTTTGTTTGCCAGGGCTCATTGCTTATTGATTTCAAGGAACCTGGTGCCTTGATCACTGAGAAACAGTACTGCACAACACTGGAGAAATTATGGTGTGCAATTAAGGTGAAACTGGGACAAGGGGTGCTGCTGCTTCATGATAATGCACGTCCCCATACCGCAAAGGTTGTATCACAGAAGGTACACCAACTCAAGTGGGAGACACTCGAGCAGCCCCCCTATATCCTGATCTCCCCTGATGTGTTTATCATGCCTTCGATCCCTTAGAAAAGGCCTTGATAGGTTGACGATTCCTGTCGGACAACGATGTGCAGCAAGTGGTTTTGGACTTCTTCATGCATCAGGACATGGTGTCTTACCACAGGAGAGTGGTGGCGCAGCAGTCAAGCTGTCGGTCTCTCACCAAGGTGGAACTGGTTCGATTCTCAGTCAGTGCATGTGAGATTTTTGAAGTGAAATGCCATGTCCTATGGTTCGGATTCCACGTAAAAATGAGGTACCGTGGCTCATGATCGCATGATTAACAGTCACGTAAAACTTCCTTTCTTGTTTTACCACACGGGGTTCATCAACCCGGTGCGTCATTAGGATGAGTGCCTCAATGCTGACGGCGACCTTGCCTGATAAGCATACCGATTCTGGACTGTATGGCCGTCAAACGGAAACTTTTTGATCACGCCTTATATGAAATTGACAGAAACTGTTAAGCAATCTTAATACTCCCTTAATGTACTGACTAAGACATCAATAAGCAAACAAGCTTTAGAAAAAGATATATGACTTTTAGAATGAACAAGTAATGCAATTACTGACTGAACGGAAACTGTGCACATCATACTCGTCAGCCAATACTCGTGTCCAAGTGTATGTTTCTTCCCTGAAATTTTAATAGTTTGTGTCTACTTGATGGAGATGTCGTTGTTTACTCAACAGACCAATCCATACATAGAATATGCGGCCATACATGTAGCATCTGATGGAAGGAGGAGGACGAGGCAATATTTGGCGACGAATCCTTCTCTGACGATTTTCCATATCCTGCCTTCGGCATCCTTGTTCAAGATGTAAAACATCATATGAGGTGGTTCCACCCCAACACGTTCAATCTTCTGAAGGGTATGCCAAGCATCTGGACTAATGGCTACATTCCTCAAGGATTGCTTGAGCTGGTCTTTGTAAAGCTTCAGAGGTGCACCTAGAGCTCACATGCCCATGCTGAAATTGCTGTACAAGATTTGCAGAGGGAGTCTGTTGTCATTGATACGCTGGACATGACCAATGACTTATGATGTTGACCTTTATACTCCTCAGTTCTGCTCTCTCTAGAACTGCGACATTCGCTATATAGTCATCCCATTTGATGTGCATAATGGAATGGAGTTCCTGCTGATGAAGGCGTTCCAGTTTCTTGATGGCTCGACAGTATAGGGTCCAGGTCTCACATCCTTCGAGTAACGTAGACATAACAATTGCTTGGTATGCCATTAGTTTCATACTGATCCTTAGATTTTTGTCCTGAAATACAAAATGTGAGAGACGTCCAAACGCGAAATAAGCAGTCCAAATTCTATCATCCATATCCTTGTCAACAGTACATTGCATCAACATTGCATATCACATTATAATAACAACATACAACGTAATGAAAAAGTTTCAACGCTCCACCAGATCAGAAGCTGATTGTGATCAAGCATTGATTATCTAAAACAACACTCTAAATTAGTAAAGTAGTGACCCACTGGAGCATTAGCAGCACATCATGTCTGAAGTCTGTCCATGTCAGATCGGTTGGGGCTGATGAGATGGTAAAACGAAGTTGGTTTCAAACATTTGAAACTTCGTGAATATTTAAATTGAGAATATAGAGAATTTAAAATGTGAGTTATTGGCACCTTCTTGTTGAGAATACTGTTGATATAAACATAAAACTAGGGTTTTTCCCAACTTCTGTCTTCTTCTTCTTCTTCTTTCTTTTTCTGAAGTTAATTAACTTCAGAAAAAGAAAAAAGTTTGCACAATGTTTCAGATTTATTACTAGTGCAAGTGAGTGGATTGATGTAGGTAGAGCATAATATTTTAACTCACTGATGGTGGAACCAAACTATTCCTCAGGAAGAGGAAAAAGAAATTTAAAAACCTCATCCATAACTTAAGTTCAAGTGGAAGTCTCTTTCCACCAGTCTGGCCAGCCAAACTACAGATCCTTGATTCTACTACAGTTATTACTTGCTTACTACATCAATCTACAAGAAACATACATAAGATATTTCATAAACCATATAGCAATGCCTAGGTAACATTTAATCCAAATCTCCACCTATTTTCCAAGCATCCATCCATCCTTGTGTGTAGTTGTTTTCACCATGCAGTGTTCCCTTAAGACAGTTGAATATAATTGAAGCCTGCCTCTTCTCAAATTATGCACAAATATTTTGTGAGTCTACAAAGTTCCCCTTCAAACAGTTTTCACAGCAGTCAGGATGGCCTGACACCAAGATGAATGGTCTTCGGCAAGTGTGTCCCAGGCTTTTGGATTGACACCTGCCAACATCACAGTCTGCTTAAATTGGTCCTTGTTACATCTGGTGCTAGGACATTGTTCACTAAACAGAATCTGACGTGGAAGTCTCGTATCACCCATCCGGCAGATATGTCCAATCCATCTAAACTGATGACCAATGATGGATGATTCTAAACTATTGGCAATGAGCTTCCTCAAGAACTGCATGGTTGGTCATGTGGTCTTCCCACTTGATCTTAAGGATGAATAAAAGTCTTTGTTGGTGGGAATGCTCAAGATTTTTAAAATCATATTAAAAAATTCACAATGAAATTTGATGAAATTGTCCGGCTAGCTCAAAAACAGTTGCCAGGGTTTCGCCCCAGTGTAGGGTTATGGCACTATATATCGAACACTTATGGTCATCTCTACGAGTAATTAATCAGTAGTTATTGCCAGTGAAGAACAGACATCTGAAGAAGAGATAAAACCTTAATGGAACATCCATTGGTTGCAACTAGCTTGTTCTGACTTTTAAAATATATAATTTATAGGTTCCAGGCGTCTTTCAATGCTACAGTTGTATTCCTCCATATATCGAACGGTCTGCATTATATATCGATCGGTGAAGTTATAATTATCGAACATGATTTTTATATATCGAACAGCAAGGTTTTAAATACCGAACAGAACTATTTATTATAAATCACGCAAACTTTATACGTTATTATTGTTGTAATAACATGAAAAAAAACAGAAGGATTCTTAAATATAACTCACAAAAGCAATTAATACCGTACATGAAAATATCCTGAGGAACACAAAAATCAGTTTCTTATTTCTATAAGTCCACAGAGAGTGGAACATATGTTTAGTCCTGTTTGTTTCTTTTCTTTTTCTTCAACCCTTCCTAGTACTCCTTTGAATATATCGCATATGTTTTCCTTCATCTAAACTGATGGGGTTTTCCTGGTACTTGAGGAATTTTGAGAAAATCTATGAATGAATCCTCGCTACTATAGGCACTTGAGGAGGGTGAGCAAGCAAGCTCCGAAACGATTTCATCCTCATTCAATAATTTTGGCTTGTGAACTTTTACTCAACTCTTCAAAATGACGGCACCAGGAATATCCTTCTTGGGAGAAGGTAAATACACCTCTAAACGTTCTTCATTCCACATGAAATCACGATTATCTATGCCCTGTTCATCATTTATTTCTTCTTCTATGTGTCATCGTTTCATTTTGATTTGCCGATATAGTTTCATGTGTTGCATTGAACCGAGTTGTAACACTTTTCCAATAAGCATACAAATCTGGATCACAATCATTTTGATTTTCTCCACCACATCTTAGTTTTTCATTGAACTTATCGCGAATACAACGAGGCAAGAATTCTTCGAGGTTATTAAGTACAAACTTTAACTTATGATTGGAAGTGGAAGGGGATGAAGGGCTGCCTTCTTCACTCTCTTGTTGTTGCCTTCCCACTGAGGTCTTCAAAATATCTGCAACACACTTTGAGTAGTCCACAGCGTTGGGATCTAGTGGATAGAGACCACACTGACGGAAGGCACTTTGCACGATATCTGGCCTAACAGCATCATCCCATACTTTCCTTAACATGGGTGCAAAATTTACCTTTGTTACTGATGCCCCTAGAGTTTGTATTTTTTCATCTTGAAGAGCATTTTTCCATGCTGTCTTTAGAGGTGCAAATACCTCCACATCTGCTGGCTGCAGAAGATGTGTGGCGTTAGGGAAAAGGGAGTACAATATTATTCCATGGTCATGAAAATATTCACTGACTTGAAGGGATAAATGACTTCTGTGTCCATCAAGAAAAAGAATAACCGGAAGTGTAACTTTCATTACCTCTAACCATGACCTAAAGTGTTGATGGTAGTTCAGAAACGTAGGGGCCTTCATCCAGCCACTTTCTGTTTTCTTGTAGATCCATGGCTCTGGTACAATATCTTTGATAAGTTGCTGAAGTCGTATGTTGCTGTAGACAATCATTGTTGGGGCACAACGCCCTTTGGTACAGAAATTTCCGATAACTGTTATGCCTTCTTTCTCTTTAGAGGTTGCCGTAATTTGAAGCTGTTCCCCTCTGATTCCAAGGTACTTCCCTGAAACCTTATAGACCAGAAATTTTGTCTCGTCTGCATTGAACATTCTGCTTGGATCTTCCATAATATAGTACACCATCAGATTCCAGGTAGCACGATATTCCAGCAAACCAACCATGTAGACCTATTCTCTCTTCCGACACAGCAACCCTGCCAATGCTAATGGTTTCAGCCTTCTTCTGAGACAGGGAAGGATGCCATCCCATGAAACACTTGAACCAGGTTTTCCCAGGTCTTCCATGCTTAAACGGTGTGCTTCTTGCTGATGACTGAACGATTTGCTGAACAGTGTCAAGTAAATTCTTTCTCTTCAACGGAAATCCTCTCTTATAAGACACAAAATTTTTACAGTTCCGCCTAGTCAATACCTATTTTATTAAAAATTTTATTGTGACATAATCTCTTGTCTTTTTATGTGTAGGTACATGTTTCGGTGTCTAACGATATTGACACCTTCATCAGCCTAAGTTATGGTAGCACTCAAAGATATTCACTATTTGTCCATAAAAAGTTCTCGACCACTTTGTTTCTTATTACATTCTGTCAATACGGGAAAATGTGCGACTTTAAAAGTCAAAAAGAATCCTCTCTTAGCCATATTGATCACCCATTCATTAATGCCCTCTTCATCTCGTGGACTCAGGAACGGCTTTCGGCCAAGGGCAGTCTGAATCTTCCGACGACCAGATAGTTTGTCGTTTAACGTTGTTAAAGGTACCTGGTATGTTTTAAATGCCTGCCTTTGTGACATCATACCGGACTTAACCTGTTGAACAGCTTCAGTCAAGGCAGATAACGAATACTGACACCGTTTCATTTTTTCAACCAGTTTAACTCTTGATTTTGGGACATTTCCCCCCTTGGGTGTGTTATCTTTGACCATTGTCAAGCTGTGAGCACTAGTTAAGGAAACTAAGCAAGAACTGCAAAAATAATCATATTCAGCTTCTAATCCTCTACTCTGTTTATTGCACAATATTTATCCAATAGCGGCAGTTGGGAGTTAGACGTGGAGGGGGACAATTTTATGCACTACATGAACTACAAGGGGTCAATGGTTATAGGGCTGGTAGAGTATAAAATTGAAGAAATTGAGGCACAAAATCTGCCACCAAAGGTCCCCTCTCGTTGCCGCCACTGTATTTGCCGATGATGTGAACCATCGAAAGTGACACGATTGTCAAATAAAGTGATTAGCACAATGTATGGCATCAAACCGACATAAGACATCGTAAAAGAAATCTAACTATACTCGATGAGGGTTCAAATTTAGGCCCTCTCAATTTACAGATAGACGCCTCATCAGTCACTACCACAGAAATGCAGACTTCAGCCCAAAAGAAAACAATACTGCAAATTAAAATCAGTAGCAGCCCAGTAATTTTAGTGTCGTTCGATATTAAGGGTTATTTTTGTATGAATGAACCTTTTATCCAACGACATTTCGATATTATAAAACGGGATTCAAATATCGAACAGTATTTAAATGATACCTTCTGAAGACACTATTTTACCAGCAGAAATGGATAATCACAGGGACATGCCCCCTTACTAACAATCCAACGCTCTCATCAATATCCCGCCAACAACAAGGTTTAAACACGTGTCGTTATGATAGGAGATCTTGTCCTGTTCTATTATCTGCTTCTTGTCATGTAGGGAATGGAAATGGAGTAGTAGTCCCATTTGAATGGTTCCAAGTGCAAAATACATTTAGGTTGCTCCCAGACTACACAAATAGTCCTCTGTTGAAAGAAAATTAAAATTTATTTAGTGAATGGACTGAAGCAATGAAATTCCAATTTTGATCAACCAGAAACGACTGCTAGAAAATCCTTACCTCCCTACATGACAAGAAGCAGATAATAGAACAGGACAAGATCTCCTATCATAACGACACGTGTTTAAACGTTGGCAATGAACAAGTCAAATGGACTTTCAGAACTTTTAACATGTGTTTTTTAATATGTTTCGTAAAAATTTTAATGGAATGTTTTTAATATGTGTTTTATTAGTGAGCATGCATTTTTTGGATATTGTTCAGTGTTTTTTGATGTGTTTGCCATTTGTGTGAGAGGCTGATGAAGGACCGACTTTGCAAGGTTCGAAACATGTACCTAACTTAGCGCACTAATAGCGCAAAATATTTTGTATTGATTCGACGGAAAGTTCAAACTGATTAAATAATTTATATACGTCAATACGGACCAGAAATGGCAACTAGTATTCCCATTAAGGTACAAAATGTCGCCACGAGTAGCGCCAATGTACTACGGAAGTCAAAACTTCCTAATCATAATGGTGTTAGCTTACCTCGCTAATCCATATTGGAAATGTCTGTTCCCAAAGGAAACAGGATTTTAAATGTCCGATTGAGCTATGGATATTGCTAATATTGTATATTTGTTAATATACATAGCTCAATCGGACGTTTAAATATTGTATAATGCTAATATTGCTAATATTGTGTATATGTTAATATACATAGCTCAATCGGACATTTAATAATACATTATGCAACGAGCCTATAATGGCAATAATTAAGACACGAGTATGTTTATAAAACGAGCATAGCGAGTTTTGTAATTTCCATACGAGTGTCTTAATTACCATTATAGGCGAGTTGCATACGACTCGACGATAATTATAACTATTTAATGTTCGAACATAAATATTCATAAATATCTTTCGAGATTTCACCAGTTTTATGTACTGAACGGAGCGCATGGGATGCAGAGAATACCTTGTATTTGACCATGGCCTCCTGGAATACCTCACTATGACACTCGCCATGCAGTGAAATATAAAATAGGAGACCATGGAAGTGAGCACAGGCGCGATGTTATCCTCACCTAATTGGTCACACAACCATTTCTTGAGCTCTGATTGATGGGAGAAACTGTATCATAATGAAAACTTGTACTATAACGAGTAGGGCTCGGATATTTAGGTAAATAAATATTTTTTTTATGTAAATACATATTTTAAGCATTTTTTCTATAAATACCTAAAATTCTGCTTTTCACATATTAGAACATATTATAAGACATAATATTTACATATTTTTAAATCAGTATGCTGGATCTTTCAGTTTATTGCATTTTTGTTCCATGTTACTTCAACGGGCAAGAACCTGTGAGCTATCTAATGTTCATGCAGAGCGTATGTCAGCTTGCAACTGCTATTCTTGACTTGTCACCCCGTGCCCCTCACTTTGGAAACCGGGGATTTCCTTGTCCATAACCATATTGCACCACGTGCTAGACCTCCCCCTCCCCCAGCTACCTGGAACCAGTGTCATTCACATGCAGTTATTTCTGGCTCTTGAAGTGTAAGGCAGTTCTACGATGCCTAAAGTAGAAACAACTACAAGTTATCGTCTGCTGCACAATTTAAATATAATTTACTTCTGATGGGGGTGTTCTGTTCTGCCAACCATGTGGGAAAGCAATCAAGGCTGAACAGCGATCTCAAGTTACAGAACACCTCAAGGGCAAGAAACATATTGCCGGAGTGTGGCGCCTTCAGAAGAACTGTTTCGCAATAATCGTCGGCCATTTGTGATGGACGACCTGAAGATATATCTCGTTGTGTATTGTAATGCTTCAGTAGTCAGTGAGACATAGAATAAATTGCATTGGTGAGTACTGTATATTGTTTATATTCACATTAATAACTACAATATAATTAAATATTTTTACTTTTTTGTCACATATTTCAGGTATTTTTATACATAAAAAATAAATACTGGTATTTTCCCAATTTTTAGCACCTAGAAATCCGAGCCATAATAATGAGCCTCATTATAGTACTTTTTCTGAAATATAATATTTACATTTTGCCAGGGTCGAACATAAAATCCTGTTTCCTTCGGGAACAGACATTTCCAATATGGATTAGCAAGGTAAGCTAACACCATTTTGATTAGGAAGTTTTGACTTCCGTAGTACATTGGCGATGCTCGTGGCGACATTTTGTGCCTTGCAGCGGCCTTCTCAGTATGCACCAGCCAAGCGTCTTGGTGAGGTGTACCATACCATCTGAAGAGCCCATTGGTACATTGGGGCAAAACGCTGGCAACTGTTTTTGAACTAGCCGGGCCATTTTATAAAATTTCATTGCGAATTTGTTAATATACATAGCTCATGTATCCTTATATTCTAGATCCGCCCAGTCAATACTAATACATAGCTCGATCGGACAATAAAAACCTGTTTCCTTCGGGAACAGACATATTTAAAATCATGTCAGAAAAGAATCCAAGTTTTGCTGCCATAAAACAAGATTATACCATGAGCTTTGTGTTCATGGTCAGATTGTAGTGATAGAAGCCATTTTTCAGTGTTGCCTAATTCTGTTAAAGAAAGCTTTTCAGTCGGTCAACACAAATTGTGCCCAATTACATTGGGCGGGAAACAAGAATTTACATAACCTACAAACTAACACGCTTAAATGCAGTGCTTTTTTTTTTCTAAAAAAAATAATTAAGGGGTACTCTCAGGTGTAGTCGACAAAACATCACGGTCTTGTAATTATTGGTAATTTGCAAAGTCTGGTCATTCTTTGTTTTCGAATCATTAACTTTTAGCATTTTCGATGCCTGGGTGGATGTTAAATAGTTAGTTATTTTCTTCATTCAAAACTAACCACACCCACAAAATAACAACCTACCCCGCCTCCAAACACTAGTTTGCGTGCTTGTAAGAACGGAGTGGCGAGTTGCCGACCAAAAGAAACTGATTCGATAGATCGATTTTAATCGAGGATTTCTCGAAACCTCCTCCAGCCAGCTGATCGATGAACTTTGAAGTCGCAAGTTATATTTTTTCCGGACTAGATACAAATCTACCAATATATTTTTTAACAGTTTTCAAATGTTTAAAGGGTACGCGTACCCCCGCGTTCCCCTGAAAAAAAAGCACTGCTTATATGTACAAATACCGTACCTACTTAATTGGATGGCATGTTTCAAACATCATATGTTCATCCTCAGATCTGGTTCTCTTAGGCTTAATTATTGTACGATGCATATGAATTGCACTTAAACACAAAAATATATAAACAATATTTATATTACATTAGTTTGTAAAAATTTGTGTAACGTCTCAACTATTTACAGACAGTATAATACACTTCTATGGTTTTTGCGTTATTCATCATCATCATCTTGTACAGTTTCCAGCCCCAGGCTGGGTCTGCTTGGAACATAAGCCTCGCCACTTAGTCCTTTCTTCCCACCACCTCTCCGCTGTCACTCTGGTCCAGTCCTCGCCTCTCTTCTTGACACATTCCTCCTCTCCTTTCAGCCATCTATCTGTTGGTCTTCCCCTTGGTCATTTCTTCTGCATCTGCATCTCATGTATCCTCTTGGGAATCTTCTTCTCTTCCATTCTCTTTAAGTGTCCATAGAACCTCATTCTTCATGTCTTCATGACCTTTTCATTCCTCACCCTGTCTGTTCTTGTTACTCCGATCCTACTTCGTAGGAACTTCATTTCACTTGCCTTTATTCTGCTTATGTCTCTTTTCTTCATTATCCACGTTTGTGATGCATAGGTCAGTATCGGGATATAGTAGCTTCTGTGTAACACTTCCTTGCTTTTTTGTGGGACATCTTTATTCCATGCGTTATTATTATTATTAATGGAGATTAAATATGTCGCCTGTTGTCTATTGAATTGTTATTATGAATAATTTCAGTAAAATTATCGCCACTATTTTGTTATTATTTTTCTAAATCAACCATTCCTATTTGAACTATTGGCCTAATAGTATTGTAATATTTTGTGTGGCAAATAAAAAATACAAAAATACACAAATGCACTAAATGTATTATGTCAACTTACCTGGTTTTAAAAACTGATCCTAGTAGTGCCTGGTTCTGTTGTATTCCTGTATTATGGTAGGAAGGAGTGGGTATTGGTGAATCTGTCTTTCTTGTCTACAGCAGAAACTTTTATTACATCAAGGTGGCACAGCTGCTTGAAGGAATAAAGACACCGTTAGGGCAAGTACCGGAACCCTTCTTTTGAGAGGAAAGGACAGGTGCTGTTTCGTTAGGTAAATAATGAATACGGTACAATAACATCCTTGATGGGCATGTACAGGAAGGAAGTTTGGAAGGAAATAATTGTGTCTTGAAACTTTAATAAATAATAGAAATCGTCGGAATAAAAATTTGCTTACGAAGGACACCGGGAAGATGTGTTTCAGGACAGCCTGCTCAGGACTATTATTTCAAATTTAAGGTTTATCTAAAAAATCAAAAACAGGATTTTGGCCAGCTGGATTAGGACAATTGCACACTGTTGAGTGGTATGAAAAGAGCACACTAAAATTCACACCATAATTTCTAATCATGGGTGCAAGCACAGCACAACAAAATGTGATTTGTTAATTTTATTGCTGGTTTAAGGAACCTAACTTCTGGGTTATTGGTCACTTATTTAGCAGGCTATGTACTCTTTAAAAATTATTACCACAGTTCTGCAAACTTTCAGCAAAATATTCGACCTGAAGAGGACTATGAGTCTTTGTCCTCCTAATGGCTGTCAGACACACCAGCACTTGTAGCAACAGGACATATAGGCTTTACTGCCTGTTCTGACTTTGCTCATTTCTCCTGTGAAGGTTTGCCCAATTCCTCCATTTGCTCACCTAAAGACAACTTCCTTCTGTATGAAATCCATGTTTGGAATGATTGATCATATTAATTCACATTATAATGGGGCAATATTAATCATAACTAATACATGTAATTTTTACGAGGAGTATTATTTACATATTATATACATTGCATCCCACCCAGTCATTGGGCGAATTTGTGTTGGACGACTGACGAGTTACAACTGACATGGTGACAGATGGTGGTGGTGAAATGGTAGTGAGGTATGGAAGTAAATGGAAGAACAAAGAGGCTGAAGGGTATAGGAATTTACAATTTAAATATAGCCTTAAGTACATTGCTATTAATGACCATATGCCCCACTAAATGGAAAGTACTGTACACTGATCCCATATGCCACTCAAGCATGTCATAAACCTATATATGGCTGTAGGGAGTAGTATGGATCGCCATACAGTTCACGACATGATTTTTGGACGGTGAGCCCCGAATGCACAGTCCTAAAGAGGACAGGTGACAAACCTCAGGCATGTGTAATTGATACGTGAGTTGCTTTCCGCAGAACTGAAAACTCGAGAATCAATTGTTTATGCGTGAGGCTCGCAGACTGTCCTCTGCACAACTGTGAAACCAGGACTGACCGGCCAAAACCGGTGTAGATTTCCCAACAAATTTCTCATAGACACAATATGACGGCATCCTTAATTTCATGGACGACACTAAAGCTTTACACGATGTATACATGTTAAATTCTATGTGTCAATAAGGCTTTACATATAAACACAAACCTAACCTGGGACTTATGCCCTAGACCCCTTAGCTTGTAGTACGAGCAGTAATTTTCGGCCAGACAGATGTCTAACCTAGCCTTGGCCAATGGTTTTGCCCAGACCATTGTCTAACCAATGGCGAGTAACGACCAATGGCTTTGTCTCACTATGGCTTTAGAAGATTTCAGTGCATTTTTTCAATTAAATTGAACAACTAAAAGTAGGATGGTATATTGGCTATCGTGGCCAGTGAATAAAAACTCAGCAATTTTTCTAGGTTTAAGCCGTGTCTTGTGTGGAGTTTTGCCTTGGAACACCAAGCTGGCTCATCAGCGGGCTCTAGGGGAAACCCCACACAAAACACGGAGTAAACCTAGAAAACTTGCTGAGATTTTATTCACTTGACGTGAAAGCCAATACACCATCTCTTTGGAAGCCTTCATAGGGAAGTTAAGGCTGCTTGAGCTTTTAGCTCTCGCACAGGCGTGCTTCATAAAAAGGGAGGTAGCGCGCAGTTTGCTACTCCTGTGGGAGTCCGGGCACAGACTCCGAGAGCCTGCTGATGAGCCAGCTTGGTGTTCCTAGGCGAAACCCCACAAAAGACAGGGCTTAAACCTAGAAAAATTGCTGAGTTTTAACTAAATGTAATTTATTAATATTCGTAACTCACCACCAAACATTGCACTTGAACATGTGACTAAAGCGGCATGTAACAACGCACTGTTAGAAACCTCATACAGCTCACCGATATGGCGGCAATTCATGCCACACCATCAAACAAACGAGCATCAACGCCCTCGCATCATCCGTGACGTCATTGACTACACTAAAAATTCCTGTACACACATACGTATCACGGTATATACTTGAACCAAGGCTGTTAGCACTCTACAGAAATGTCTACTGGCTACAGTGACAGAAATAAACATAATATGACAAGAGCTGAGTGTGGTTGAAAGAGCGTGATTAATGGTGTCCACTGATTTGGTCATTCCAGTTGTGAGATTTCTTATATGTTTCAGATGCCACATTCAATAGTGAGTGTACGGGTGAATCTGAAATTCCAGGGAGTTATCTAGCCCCAACTGCAATCAGGGAAGACAAAGCATAGGTACCATCGATACATTAAATATTTGGTGGAGTTTAATGGGCAGGTTCTATTACAAACCATGTTTACAGACTTGATTGGTATCTGGAAATGATGCCAAAACTTGTATCGTCAAGAGATGTATGTCCTTGAATTCCATGGGCAGATTGCAGCCCATAAACTAGTGATAACTTAACTGAACATTCAGAGACGATTACAGTGGTGCAAAATACTTCACTTGTATATTCCAGAACAATGGAAGAACATCATTCGGAGTAGCAATCCACATTCTGATTGCCAGGTTAGCCAGGTTTTTCATGGTTTATCTACGTCTGCTGGTTGAAGTTCTTGGAAAACCAAGAATCTATCAGGTAATAGTCGACAATATTAGGCTATGCTCTCTATGGCAACAATTTTGAACTGCTCCTTTTCATTTATTATTTGCCAATGTATTATTCATAAAGAGAAGGCGAGAATCGAGGGGTTTAGGAAGTGAATGAAACCATATGACCGGCCCAAAGACCTGATCTAAACTCAGTTATGACTCTCCAGGAAGAGTTACATCATTTGTTGTCGGCCAGACCAAACAGCCTCAAATCAGCCTCAGAACTTTGGACAATATTGCAGGAGGAATGGAAGAAGCAGCGGTCAGAAACTTTATCACAGACCGAACCTCGCGGACGGCGGGAGACAGTATAAGAGCCACTGCTGATGCGCTACCGACACCAGTCAGGACTAGTCCGGCCCCGTATAAGATTTCTACATCACAGATCTGTCGCATATGCTCATATTTCCCGGCTAATTTCTTTAAAAGAAAAAAAAGGAGAAACTTAATTTCTGGATGGTCTTCGTAGAAAATATATGTGTTCAGTTGAATCCAGGTAGCTACTGTAGAGGTAATGAAGAAACAACTAACACTCCTCTTGGCTAGGGTTGTGAGTAGTTCGGTAAATTCTGGACATGCCCTACAATTTAATTCAAAGGTTTGTTCTTGATCCAGGAGGAATTTCCTTAAATTCGTAAATGTCCTTCATTTTTAGAAACTAACATTTAAACACAACAGTGGTTTCAAAACAATTTTTCTGTCATGAATGAAGAAGAAGGAGAAGAAGAAGAAACAATGAGTTGCGATTGCGAAAGGAGTTCTGTTGTGTTATCTGTGGTGCTATGAATGTGTATCATCTGCGGTGAGAGCGTTTCATATTCTTTGGAACGTTTCTCTTTGCTGCTTGAATTTTGACGAGTCAGCAGTGTTGCTAGTGATTGCATTCAATCAAAACGTCTTAAATTAAACCACGGCTAAACACGATTTTCTACAATCTCAAAGCGGAAGTGTAAATTTAATGGCATTTTAGCAACTAAATATTTAACCTTCCAAGTGGGAAGAAACAAACATGAAGCTCAGTGTCCTGAAGACAAATTAGTTCCTCTGTGAAATATGAATGAAATTTCACAATACAAATATATAACCAGAATAATATGCATTAATGTATTTATTATTTAATTTATTTCTTCCTTTTATTGTTAGATTTTGTGATGTCCTACATTTTCCTGAAATGTCCTACATTTTAGATCATTATGTCCTACATCCTGCAGAATGCAACTGGTAACTCTATTCTTGGCTCAACAGCTCATGGAAGGCCTTGGACTATCAAGCAACTACTGCTCAGTCATATGGCCTGCAGACTGTGTGGAGACATGTGGTCAATGCCAAGTGTCCCTTTGGCATTAATCTGGGCTTTCTTGACTGGGGTCGCTGCCTCTCAAACTAAATAGCTACTCAATTGTTTTCACAAGGCTAGGTGCACCCTATTTCAGCCCTCAAGTTAGTTCTAAAATCCTCAACAGAGCTACTAATCAAACTCGGGGCCTCGTCAGTAAGCGGCTAGTGTGTCAACCCTAAACCACGGAACTGACCTAAAGGTAGTGAAGACTGTTCCTGTTCTACTTGTTATCATTTCAAATGATCTTGTCGACTTCATCGTTATGCTTGAGTCTAAAGTTATGCGGGACGGAGACGGTTGCGTTACGGAGACGGAAGTGACGTCATGCAGTGGCGCGGGAAGCAGAAGTTAATGGTTAATGGAGTCTGCTGAAAGAGTCCTGGGGCGTCGAGCGACCTGGGGCTTTGAGCGAAGCGAAAAGAATACAGGGTGACTCCTAAAGTGGTGTACAAGATACCAGATAAGAATACAGGGTGACTCCTAAAGAGATATACAAGACGCCAGATAAGAATACAAGGTGACTCTTAAAGAGGTGTACAAGATGGCAGAGAAGAATACAGGATGACTCCTAAAGAGGTGTACAAGATGTCAGACAAGAATACAGGGTGACTCCTAAAGAGATGTACAAGATGGTACACAAGAATACAGGTTGACTTCTAAAGAGATATACAAGATGCCAGATAAGATTACAGGGTGCCTCCTAAAGAGGTGTGCAGTATGTCAGAGCAAAATACAGGGTGACACTTAACGAGGTGTACAATATGTTAGATTCAATTCAAATACAGGGTGACCTTTAAAGAGGTTTGCAAGATATCAGATTCAAATAATGGGTGACACTTAAAGAGTTGTAAAAGATGTCAGACTCAAATACAGGGTGACCCTTAAAGAGGTGCCCACGCGGGAAGCCTAAGTTAATGGGTAATGGAGTCTGTTGAAAGAGTCCTGGGGCTTCAAGCGAAGCGAAGCGAGAAGCCCTCCTGAGTCTTCCTAACATGTGTAGCATTTGTAGCATGCGTCATTTGAAATGATGTAACGTCTAGTCTTTCAGACTGACTGTAATTTTTTTATTTCATCAAAGTCTCAATGTATTCAAATGAATCTATGATCAACAATATACGGTATTCAATTGCAAGATACAAAACATTTATAGCAACAGGAGTAATAAAATATACCGATATGATGGTAGATGGACAGACCACCATACTATTTCCAACAGGCTTGTTTGTAAATAATTGGGTGGGTGGGTGGGAATAAAGGTTAATAAGTTTGTAAATTCTGCATCACAGAGTTATTAAGTAGTACATTATATGCAAGGTTAACATTTGAAATTTTTTTTTGGAAATACAGTAGTACCGGTATTCATAAATAGTCATGAAATGTACTTTGAGATGGAAAGAAAATGAATACCTATTATCGTGGACTTTTTCTTATTAGGCTTACAATGCCAAACACAAAAGTCAAATGATCTGAGTTCCAGTTAATTCCACTGAATGACACAGTTGTTTTAGAGTTAAATAGGCTGTTCCAAATACAGAGATAGTACCAGAATTTTTAATAACAAGTAATTTACTGGAAACAACCAGATACAGTACTATTCATCCACATGCCAAGTATATTTGAGGCTTGCCTTGGTCTAAGCATCAAGTTCCATCAAACTATCTTCTCCCCACAGAGTAGCTGTGCATCATTACCGTGATGGGGAGTGCAAGCCCATAGATTGCAGGTTCGAATCCTGGGACTGACAGTCGGTAACCATCCTGAGCATAGTTTTCTCCTGAGTTTTTCTACACTTTCTCTAGGCAAATGCTGGGATTGTAGTCTCAAGGTACCTGTCCCAATCCTGGACCACAATAATTACAGTTACACACACTACTACAGTCACTGCAGAAACACAGGTTTTCAGACAAACACATTACACACACCCACGTGACTTACCTACATGGCCTAGTGACCAATATATCCCAAGCCTCTATAATGAATTAAAAACAGCAACCATAGTGATCTTAGGGTGATGATTGAACAAGTTCAACTAGTCTTCAAAAGTTCTTAAATAATCCATGAAAGCTCAATGTGCCACAAACAGAATGAAACTGAACGATGTGCTGCTGTCAGTTTTAGTCACAGTGCTACATTCTTTAAGAATATTGTATTCCCTCATACAGATGCACAACTAGTGACTATATTGCAGGTATCTCCTAGTACCATGGTATTCAATATTTTCATCTCATCTGCCTTTTAACGGTGCTAAGTTACATCTTGTTCCTGTACAAAGACTCAGAAAATTCATGTTCTATCAATCTATCTTCACCCCGCAGAGTAGCTGTGCACCATTACTGTGATGGGGAGTGCAAGCCCAGAGATTGCAGGTTTGAATCCTGGGACTGACAGTAACCATCCTGAGCATAGTTTTCTCCCTGCACCTTGGAGGAACATAAGTAAAACTCCATAAATTGATGCAAAATTGAATTATTATATTTTGCTCCATCTTTACTGATGAATGCATTTTGTTATTAATGCTTTGAATAAGGATTCTTTCCAAGTTTGTATTTGATATTTCAATACAGTTGTTGTAGGGCCTGGCTTAGACAGTTAAATTTCTTACTTCACCTCCAGCATGAGTCAACATTATCCATAATAAAATATTACATACATTCAATACATCATGTAATACTTGTGATCTTATCTGTTTAGTGAGCTTTGTGACAAGTTTTGTTGAATCAAAGTACGAGCATAATGCAGTGTACAGAATATTATGAAGCTCACTAATCTACATTGTCGAAGTTACATCTCTATGAATCTCATCTATTCACCAGTAGAAAGGTCAAGGGGGTTTCATTGCCTGCCCTGGGCTAACTGGTGGTTAGTAGACTTAAACATAAATTTTGTGTGGATGTTAAATCATCTATTCGTGTTATGCAACCTGAATAGTTACAATTTCTGATGAGATTTTATGATTTCTGATGTGCATTATTTAATGGCATATATTTTCTATTCGATTGATCATCAACAAAGTATGCTCTTATCCCATTGATATTGTTGTTGTTGCATATTTTATGTGCTTGGGACATTGTGGTTGTCAATGCCATATCTATTATTGTGTGTGTATGGTCTTCTAATAGGCTTTTCAATTCGAAAGATGGCCTTGGTCTTCTTTGGTATTTAAGTGGAGTTGAAATGTTAATCCATAGGAAACCACTTCAAGGATGTCAAGAGTGAGATTTAAATTCATCACTTTTCTTGGTTATACTTGTGATCCTCAGTGCATCCCAATCCAACTCTCATAGCACAGTAGAATTTAAGTTCTCCATGGCAGATCTTGGAATTTAACTTGGGCCATTTAGATGCGGAGCTACTAGACGAACTCCTAGACGATGATGGCCAAATTCCTGTTGGGTAACAGTTCAACTTACCTTTGCTTTGCATCATCCTAAAGAAGGCAGCTAGTAACTAATTTCAAATTTTGTAGCATTTTAACAATTACTGTACGGTAGGCAATGAAGCTGGAATTTCTAAAACTTGATAATAGTGATGATTTGTATATAATGTAGTGGATTCTGCAGAAAAATAATTAGAAACTGTTGCCATATGGCAGCTTTTGAAAGTGTATGAAAACAGTAATTTAAGTAATCCAATACAGCCGATAATATTTTGGTATTCAATGGCTATTCTAAAACATACCGTAGTTGATTCTGTATGCTGAGATTTTAGAGGCAACCATAGTGCAGTAGTGACTTGTGCTTGAATTCTCTGGGTAGGCTAATTATGTGCATTACACTGTTCAAACCTAACAAAGCTCAAATAATAAATTAATATTGACACAAGTCACAAAATATGTAACATTCTACTGTATGTGTAGGTGCATGAGTGTTGACAACACTGCCAGCATGGGGTCGTTAAGAGTCGGCAATTGTCATAACCGGTTGGAAAGGGCAGGTTGAATCTCAACATGGCGAACCAAGTGCTAAATGCATGTGTTGTGTATGGCTGTTCGTCGTATGCTCATTGAAGGGCCAAGCTCTCTGAAGGGCCAAGCTCATGTGCAGTGGATTGGCGCTCAGTTTAAAATGGTAGAGATCACACACTAATAGACTTTCTTGAGTGTGGATGATTACCATTTCAAACACTAGGCTATATGTAATGTAACTATAAATACATTGTATACATTTGTAAAGAAAAGATAGTCTATGAAGAACCACCCGGACGCAACCGAGTGTAGTACAGCACTTTTCTGAGGTCAAAGCAGATCCTAAAACGGCAAAAACGGCGACAACACCAGTTAAGAAGACAAACGCTGCAACCAGAGGACGCAACGTTCGATCCAGATCGCCATGCCCTAGGAAACAGACCAACCGGTCAGGCAGCCTTTCGCAGGCATCAACCTCCAACTCCAACACCATCAACCGAGTCTACAGCAACCATGGCCACAGGGGGAAAGCTCGACGAGATGACGGGACTTCTACGAGACTTGACTCAACGCATGACTTTTTTAGAGCAAGGCCACGCCCCGGACGAACCAGAGGAGAGTGAAGTGGACGACTTCGACGATCTACAGCCACAGAGATTCAGGTGGCGGGCGCTGGCCCCAGCGGACTATGTAAATGGCCTACCTGTCCCAGCCGAGCAAAGGATGTGGAACCTAGCCACAGCTCTACGACAGCAGTTGGTGTTCGTACCATCAGGAAGAGACCATCACGCCGCTTAGACGACCATCTACCTGTTGTCAAACTGGAAGCACTTGGACCCAGGACAAAGGAAATACGCATACAAGAGAGCCAACCTGTTGTATGCGGCCTTAACCAAAGGTTGGAATTTCGCAATACAAATGGACAGTGCCAGCGGCGACGACATATTGGACTTACCGTCGAACTTCCAGTACCAACAACCAGTGCGTCAGCCCGCGGTCTCCCGCGGAGGCTTCAGCAGAGGAGCCGGCCGAGGATGCGGACCACGCGGGGGCGCACGAGAAGCCCCAGCAGAGTGACTTTCTGTTCGCCTCGGCCCTCCCGGCGGACCGAGGGACAGAAGCGACAGACCCCACCGACGCGCAGCCCTGCACCTTCGAAATTGAAACGCACGAGATCTTGGCGTTCTCTTCATGACTATGAACGGGCCAGACGGAGACAGTGATCGTGTGCTTCAGTGACCGTGACGAGGAGGATACTCGGCAGGAGTTGGGCTTGAACAGGGTGACATGTTGGGGGGGATGCTGAGTATTAACTTCATAAGGACTAAGATATTCCTTAATTTTGTTGGCCCTAATACATCTATAACATGTAGACCCATCTACGAGATCTTGGCGTTCTCTTCATGACTATGACACAGACATAGAAATCATTTTCTCTTTTAAACTTGCACCTGTACCACCAGAAAAATTTCAACATTGGTGCGAAATTGAATATATTATCAAATTAATTTTAAAAATGAAATATTTGGCGTTCCGTTAAAGATTAAAACGGAACGCGGAACAAAACAAGAAAAAACGAACATGTTCCGGGTAAAACGGAACGTCTGGCAACCCTAATCAATCAGCATGTGGACATGGACTGGAGGTGCCTCTCAGTGAAAAGGGGGCCTCTAGATTAAACGGACAAGACTCGCATCAAAATGTCATCTCACCATGACCTTTAGTATCACAATATATGCTTAAGGAATCTGCAGTTCTGCCTGGACTCATAAAGAACCAAACTGGATATAATAGAATCGCATGCTAATACGGTATATGGCCTCTTCACACATGTTGATGTTGCACTTTATGAGGAGGTATATTGAAGTTGGAGCCAATAAAGTTATTAGTGAGATTTATGGGACTGTCACTGAAGCTCCTGATTTGTGGTCTCAGAATGAGAGTCCTTCATGGCACAAATTTATTTCTGGAAATCACCAGAACTGCTTTCTATGAATTCTCAATCACCCCGCATTGCCAGAATCTTAAGACAATTCTATTATTTAAACTAGTTTCCATGATGGTTCCGTATTGACGTACTAAATAGTTTTAACAACAAATTGTATATCCGCCTTAGTCAATACATAAACGAAAATAAATTACATTTTTGTGAGAAAACATCAGTATTGGAGCTTAAACAAGAACATTCTTTACATAGTGCGGACATCAAAGATACGTACACCAATATACCTATTATGCCTAAAATAGACATCATTAAGAAGAATCTAACAGATAATAGCAGTCTATCCAAAGTAGAAATTGATGAATTCATTTGCATCTTAAATTTTATTCTATATAATAATTACTTTACATTCAACAGTAAAGTTTATAAACAAAATGATGGCTTAGCTATGGGTTCTCCATTGTCAGGAATACTCGCTAACATTTACCTCGACTAAAGAAACTAAAATAAAAGATAAAATAATGGGGATTACGTTTTGGGGTAGATACGTTGATGATGTGTTCATCATTATTGACGATAATATTCAAAAGATTGATAGAATTTTAGATCAACTCAACAATATTGATAATAATATTAAATTTACCATGGAATCCGCCACAAACAATAAGATTAATTTTCTTGACACAACCATTTTCAAAAAAGATAACAGACTGCATTACCAAATTTTCAGGAAACCCACGCAAACCCATTCTGTTATAAGGCAAGATTCAAAACATCCTGGCTGTCATAAAAAAGCCACCTTCATTAGCCTTGTGAACAGAGCCATGAATTTACCTCTTTCCAAGTAAGATTTTGACAAAGAAATTGAGATAATATATCAAATTGCCAGAGTTAATGGTTATAATCATCAATACATTTTTAATATTATCAACAAATTAAAAAATAAGCCCATCACACGACTTCAACCTGAGCATAAAGAAAAGCCCTCATACGCAGTTTTTACTTATTTTAATCATCATACTTATAACATCACTAACAAATTCAAAAAGGTTAACATGAAAATAGCTTACAAAACTAACAATACTAATCAGAGCATTTTCTTTAATTCCAATTCTTTCAACTTGAAGAATAAATTCAGCAAATCCGGTGTTTACAGATTAAGTTGTAATGATTGTAACGCCAATTATATAGGTCAAACAGGAAGAAATTTCACCGCAGGATATAATGATCACTTAAATGCCACTAAATATAGAAAGTATTCAGCCATGGCCGCACATATGGAGGATTCAGGCCACAAATTCACTAGTATAGAGAATGATTTAGAAATCTTACATTACACTAGTAAGGGTACTAAGATGAATGTTCTCGAATCCATTGAAATCAACACAGCACACAGTATTCCAGACCCAGTGAATCTTAATGAAGTCATTTTCGATTCTAATATCTTATTTGACACTCTCAAAAATAACTTAACTAGTAAGTCCAATAATAAACCACCTTAGATGCTCTTTAGTATAACTTTTCTACATCACATATTTATACATAAGTACATACTTATTAATATACTGTTACACCCCTCTGCCATTACAATTCCCTACAACTTGATTTTTATTATATTACATTATTTAATTTCCACTTTGAACATTTTTTCCCCCAAAGAATCTATTTTTTCATAGTAGGGCTCCACTCATACATATGTCCTATTACAGAACTCTCTCCTTCAAGAAACACCTGAAGAAAACGGCATAAAAACTGAAGTCTAGAAACAACATACTTCAAAAACTATGTGGCACTACATGGGGTTCTTCAGCCGACACTTTACGCACCACCGCCCTCAGTCTGGTCTTCTCAACAGCTGAGTATTGTTCTCCAGTGTGGCTAAATAGCAGTTATACCAAACTTGTCGATGCCCAATTGAATCAGGCAATGAGAATGATATCTGGCACAGTAAAATCAACACCAACATTTTGGTTACCAGCACTGAGTCATATTCCACCAGCGGAATTCAGACGCAAACATGCCTTACTCCGGGAGTATAAGAAGATAAATGCCAACGACCAGCTACCAATACACCAGGACATCACTGCTGCTGAAGTGAGACGTCTACGCTCGCGAAACCCCTCCATCCGGACAGCGAGACACCTGGTGAACCAAAATTTCAACCTGCTGCAAAACTGGAAAGAAGAATTGGTGGAAAACATTCCAAGTCAGCTGCAAGATATCACAAACTCCACAACACCACCAAGTGGCTTCCATCTACCCCGGAAAACATGGTCAACGCTAAACAGGATAAGAACAAACCATGGTAGATGTGCAGATCTTCTCTACAAATGGGGATATATATCTTCACCAGAATGCAGTTGTGGTGATCCCAGGCAGACCATACGGCATATAGTGAATGACTGCCCGACGCATTCCTACAGTGGCAACTTCAGTGACTTTGTGGAAGCAGGCCCAGCTGTGAGAGACTTTATTAACAACTTGAAAGTGAAACTGTAAATAATGTAAATACGCATCTATTTTTGACTAATGTTGATATGTAGCCTACAGCCAAACGCTAAATAAATAAACTAGCTATGGCAATATTTATCATCTACTGCTACCATATATATGAGTGTTGGAATTGGCTACACCCATAAATTATTTACAATAATTTTCAAACATAAGACAATCTCTTCATAATTGATACCTTGACTTAACCTGAAGTAAGTTTTTCAAATATTATTAAGTTTGCATTCGTTCTATATCATTATAAATTAATTTTTATATTTTTTCATAATTATTTCAGTCTATAAATTTCCCCTTGGTCCCTTTTATTATGGTGTTTGTTTTTCCTTTGCTTCTTTCAGGTTATGCATTGAGCTAACCTCATTGGTATTTGAAGTTGTTCCTTCCACGCTCGTCTAGTTCGTATGCAGGCATTTGATTTGACTTATGGACCTGTTGAGCATAAGGCTTCTTCATTGGTTGTGTTCATATGGTGAAGTATTGTGATTTTTGCCAATTCAAGCTTCGACCAGTGTTTTGGAGCGGATTCACGAATTAACTGTCCACGGATTCTCTGTGTTTTGATGGCTGAATATCATCGCTGTTACATATATTTTTTTATTTTTGCTCAACATTTTCCTGTAACCTACTTATATGGTGCACCATATTAAGTTAAATAGCCATTTATTTTTTGAGTGCTACGCTATCTTATATCTTTCTTCAGATATTTGTCTTGGCTGATGAAGGGGATAAAAGCAATTAATCCCCGAAACATGTACCAGGAGCAAGTGTAATTATAATTTATTTTCGTTTATGTATTGACTAAGGTGGATATACAATTTGTTGTTAAAACTCTTAAGACAATGACATAGCATACAATATTGAAGATGTTGATGCTGCATTCGGGAAATTAGTTTACCATTTCTCTTCTCAATATCCTTTCCTGCACTTAAACCTACTGTATACCTATATCTGAACAGTGTTAATAAAAATTAGTTATTTTGATCACTAGAAGAACATTTGTGAGGAGATGTCAAAAATGTTATCAATATTGTTTTCAAATGCTTTTTCGAATTGCTCAAATATATTTGTGGCTCCTTTGCATTTAATTGCGAGTGTTTCTTTCAAATAATTATCAGATATTTTTGCAACATTTGTAAATAGCACTCCCTAACAAGTAAATTTCTCAATTGTCTATCTTTCCTTCCAGAGGCTAACATCTAGTGAATACAAGAGTCTGAGCTGAGTCTGGCATTGCTTCAACTTACTGTACCCAGGCTTTCCTCTTTCGTCTTTTGTGCCTCACCTCTCTTGGTCAACTCTTTTTCTCTAATGATTCCTATGCTATTATGTTCCTAAATTGTAGGATGTCTTGCATTTTCAACATTTGCCTTTATGGCCTTTCGTCTCATGCGCACTAACATCCTCATTCTTTTAGTATTTGGGCTCCTTCCTACAGGGCTGATGGTTAGGATGAAAAGACCTATTAAATTCCATTATCAAAGTCAAAATAAGAGGAGGGACATATAGCTTTGCCCTTTGCTTCAGTAAAATAGCTTCATCAACAACAATACAATCTCAGATTACAATAATAATTACAAATTGTTATGGGTCATAAGTTCCTTTAAACTGTTGTGACCTTACAGACAACAGGGGTGCAAGAATTCTGCCCTTAATGGGACCTTGAATTTTAATTCTCAACCACACACCAGCCTAACCACAAAGTTCACCCACATTTATTGATATCATATTGTTAATATTGTTATTTTTTGTTTTTTTAATTTTGTTTTTGTGTGTGAAATTGGACATTGTGATCATCAGCCCCATGTACTTAGCTTATCTCATAACCTGTATCTTTTATTAATGCAGCTAATGGTCATTTATGTTCTTTTCAGGGGAGGGATTTTGGATGGAAATCGGCGGTGGACCAGTTAAAAGGATCCGTCCCGGCATTTGCCTGGTGGTGTAAATGGGAAACCATGAAAACCATTTTCAAGACGGCCAAGGTGGAATTCGAACCCACGCTCTCCCGTGGCCGTGTATTATTGTGATGTCTGTTTTATATAGGCGTGTAATTGAGGCTAGGACAGAGATGGAAGCGGGCATAACCTTAATTTAGGAACCAATCTGGATTAGAAATGGGATATTTTGGAAAATCTCTGAGGTACAATTCAAAGCCACCACCTCTCAGTGTTGCCCCACGCTTCAGCCATAGACCTGAATTAAATTTCTTGGCAGAGCCCTCAATGGAGACAGCTAAGAATTCTAGTCACTATACCATGTGATGGAGCACATTGCGGGCAGCTCTGTAAATTTACTTGGAGATGCTCAATGTCAGAACCTTATTTTGCTACAGTTAGGATATGGAATCTGTTGTAAAATTGACTACGGGTATAGCCACTGTTGAGGCAGTCAACGACCAATGTAAGGATGTCAAACTATAATAAAACGTCTGTGTTGACGTACTCCCAGGTAAAGATACGGCACCGAGGCTAAACGGTTAGCATGCTAGACATTGGCAAGAAGGGTTCCGGATTCAATTCCTGGCCGGGGCATGGGTATATGAATCTCCTAGAGTTAATTCCCCCGGCTCGAGGACTGGGTGTTTGTGACGTCTAAGTAAACAGCAAAGACTAAAACAAAAATAGGAAAAGAAGAAACAGTATTAAAGAAGGAAAGAAAGAAAGAAAGAAAGAAAGAAAGAAACAGACAAACAAAAAGAAAGGAAAATCGAAACTAATTCTTATCACGGAAGCATTTGGGAATTACTGTATGTTCTATAATATCATGGTTACCGAAACCGCGAGGGTGAGATCTGAAGAGCTTGATACGTCTCTTAAGCCTACTTCAGTTCCGAGCTACCTGGCTAGCTTGGCAAGGTCGGCTTTTCTCAGCCCTTCTCCACTTTCCAGTTATCAACTTCGTCAGCTTCACTCACTTAGCCTGAGTAAGCAGTGACTTCACGGGTCACACGACCTTGAGGATAGTTTAAACCACTCTCAGTTCGTTAAGCGGAAGTGGTGAAACCGGCCTTAAGGGCTACCTTCATGGCTCTCACCACATCTCTCCTCCTAGTTTGGCCCGAGATGGTAAGCGAGTGGTTCTCCTGTGCAAGCATTCCTATTGGCAACTCAAACTAACACTTGGGGCGCTGCGGTCAGTCTGGATAAGTAGGGTAAAAATACTCAATAACACGCGTTTGATATGGAACAATTTTTTATTTTTCGGTTGTAATCAGTAAATGTGGTCCCTAAAATAATGACAGTGTTATTTTCAAATGTATATATGTATAACTGTGCGATACACGTGATCTAATTTGTGTGTTCCACTGGATTTTATGTGTCAATTGCATATTATCAAGCAAAGGTTGTCTGCTGGTATTTGTTTTTGTGCAGTTCGTGTCATGGCGCTGTTACGTTTAAAAGCTATATTTGAGTTTGCTCACTGTACCATAGACTCTAGAAATTATTTGCTGCTTGGTAGGGCGATGGGATGAGATTAACTTGTATTAAAACTCGGGGTAGACAGGAATTGCTTGATTAGTAGGCGCGGCTTAGTTCGGCGTAAGTGAACAACCCGTCCTGTCGTCAGTGAGTGTAGTGGTGAGTGGTCCAACCTGCTCTTGTTGCCCGTATTTATTTGGTACCGTCATCTTTCGGCTATTGCTATTTGCATCTTTTGGAAAGTGATGAAATGGTATATCCGCAGCCCTCTTATACATCGACTTACAGCCGTAAACTGATCAATATACTTTGCTTTTACTCATTTTGCACTCTTATCAACGAGTATAACTTATAACTTATGTATAAACACGAAGAATTTACCACGATCTGCTTACCAATACAAGAAATCATATACAAACAGTCACCACGTGACAAATGTACCCTACTTGGTAAGTTTCTCATTTTTACCACTAGATGTCATATCAGATAGCTGGAGTTGCTAATACTGTCCTAAAATTAAAAAAGGGCTCATAATCTTACTGTTAAGCGTTGAAATTCAAGTCAGCTAATCAACAAGAAATGATCAACGCGTTATAAATAAGATAAAAGGGTACAGTTGAGTCCCAAAAACTCGGCACTCGATAACCCAGCAGTCCGGATAACTCGGCCACAACCTGTCAGGGCGAAAATACTCCGCACGCAGAGTCCCAAGAGAAGATATAGGCACACGATATTAACCTCCCTTCTTCCCGAAAACGATGATGGTGAAGGTCTGATCTAGAACAGAAAATTGACCTATTAGATGTTGATGGGTGGCGGACGCCTGGAATGGTTTGGAGTTATTAACACTAGTTCGTTCCTGGCGAAAACTCCTTGATCACGAGGGAAGTGAGTTCGTTCAACATGATGATGCAGAAAATGTAAACTTACTCGGCCTCCTAAAAAGAGTTCCTGGATGTACAGAAGCCGATGAAAATGACGTCGAACTGTGGTTACAGAATGATATCGAGCAAAACATTATGTCCGATGCAGAAATTATTGCTGCTGTCACATTTAATGAAAAAATGCTGGAAAATTATGAAGACGTTCACGCTGAGGACTCCACCGTACTAGCTCCTAAAATACAATATAGTAAGGGACTTAAGGCTGTCGAAACCGCCCTTCATTATTTTGAACAACAAGGTACGGTACGTCGGTAATGGACTTACTGTTCCTTCGTCGTCTTCGTGATAAAGCAACAAAACACAGAGTGCAGTGCGGAAGACAACGGGACATTACCTACGTATTTCTTTAAAAAGTAGCCAGTTTTGTTAGCCGGATTGTTAATTTTCATTATAGACAGCTTTATGTCTTCAAAAGGTATTTTTCTGAGGTCTGTCATATCAGGTAAATTACTGTAGGTACACTGTGTAGTCATTAATTTTCTGTTGTAAAGCCTCTTTGCCTTCATAAAGTACTACTTTTCCTTTATTTAAGGGTATTTGGGCAGTTTGTTCTCTGTTGTATTCTCAAGCAAGCAATACATACAAGTACAGTACTGTATTTTCTGAGGAAACACTCGTACTTATTCATTTTTAAAACCGTTCCCGATAGCCCGGCATTTTCTCAAACTCGGCCAGCCGTCGCGTCGGTCCACATTATTCATTCATTCATTCATTCATTCATTCATTCATTCATTCATTCATTCATTTATTTGCAATTGGGGGTGTGCCCCCGGTGGCAAATTGAATATACATAACAAATAATTATACTTAACAGCATTAGGCCGAGTTTTCGGGACTCTATTGTATTACGGTGTCAAATATCATCCCTACATGACAGCCTAGTATTTTATAAAGCATATAGTTCCGTGACGAACTAAAGACCCTACTTTCCTTAAAATGTAGATTCAGGCCTATTTAGATCTATCCAGAATAGTAAATTTAACTGCGAAATTAAGTTTGTAACACTGGCATTTATGTTTGAAATATAGGCCTAGGTTGAGAGGATGTGAGTGATTACAGATCAGAGAGCGGGTGTTTTCCACTTCACGTAGGTTATTTTGTTGTAGTACCGGTACTGCACTTTGGCTAACCACAAATCTGTCCCGTTCTGTTCAGATTAAGCACCCCTAGAACAGGGCCAATCAAGAAATTTACTTACCCAAGAGCTCTTCAACGCGTGCAGAGGTCTACTTAGGCTGTCGCACACTTCACTTTCTAGCGTAGCAAAGCTGTCTACCCTCCACCTCAGCGGAAAAACATGTTGTTGTTGATTATTTTTAGGGGCTTTGCGACATCGTGATCATGTAACCCCGTGTATTTAGGTGTGTGTAGAATTTGTCTGATAACCTGTGTTACTGCAATATCTGTACTAATGTATTTATAATTGAGGTAGGATTTGGGTAGGAAGCGGCCTTGGCCTTAAGTTAAGTACCATCCTAGCGTTTGCCTGGAGTAGAGGTGGGAAACCACGGTAAACCACTTCCAGGACGACTGAGGTAGGAATTGAACCCGCCTCTTCTCAGTTTTGCCTCACGAGGCTGAGTGTACCTCGTTCCAGCCCTCAAACCATAATTGCATTTCTTGGCAGAACCGGGAATCGAACCTGGGCCTCCGCAGTGACAAGCGGAAAAACAAGCCAGTCTACAACGAGCAACGTAGCTGAGTTCACATGACAAGCTGGGCTGGATTGGCAACACCAAGCATGTCGAAAGCGAGCAGCGCACTACGTTTTGCACTACGGGACCCGACACACCACAGACTGAACATCACTGGATGGGGTAGGATATTGGCTTTCAAAGCAAAGTTATTCAACTCCAGAAATCTTCTAGAATTTGCTTAAAGTACCAAGTTAGGAAGGGAGAACTAAGAGCCTGCTGATGAGTTTAACTTGTACGGTAGAGATGCTGGAGTTCAAATGGCTTACCACTGGTTAAGTCGCCACGTACAGTGGATAACCTAAAAATTTGATGATTTCCAGTACATATCAGCAACGAATTGGTGAGTTTGAAGTTGTCTAAATGTCTGCAATAAAGTGTGTTGGTCTAGGGTTGCAGAGAGTTCCTGGAATTGCTATCTGAGCATGTACCGACAGACATTGTGCAGGAATCTGAAGAAAACCATGCATTAGAAAGCATTAGGATACGAACTTCAAGCAGAGTGTAAGAAAGGGGGTCACATTAGTTTCTCTCGCCCTCTCGCAGCGCTCGACAAATTTCTTTGCGTGCTCTCTCCATTAATCCAATCTGCGTGTCACTCGTGCAGTCCCCGTGGATTCCCCCAACCTGAGTAATGAGACAGTGCTCTCAGTTTCACTGCTGCTGTGATGTTTCATTTCATGATATGATTTCGGGCAGATGAAAAATTTCACACCGACCTGATAAAGAGTTGCTGTTGTTAATACATTCAGGGGTTTAACGACATCGTGATCATGTAGCCTCATATATTTAGGGTGGCTTCGGTGGCGTGGTTGATAGCATGCTGAGCTTCTATGCCCAAGATCGCGGGTTCAAACCCGGTCGAAGTCGTCGGATTTTTTAAGAGCGTTTAAAATCCCTCAGTATGCCTTCCTTCGGAGCAGAAGTAAAGCCGGCGGTCTCATGTATGGCATGTTAAAAAACCTTCCACTAATTACACCTGTGTGAAGCTAAATTATATAGGTTAAGAATGTAAACAACGCTCTTAAGTTCCTACTTTCGTTGCCAAGAGCCAACTGCGGTGGCGTCTAGTAGCTAAGTTGTGAACTAGTAGTCGTTGACGGTGGCGATTGGCGGCAAAAGTAGGAACTATTTGAAAAATTTGAAGTATGCAGTCCTTACTTGAATTAGAAAACAGATAGGCTAACGCACACTAATACAGTCATCACAATTAACACCGGTAATCAGACAGATTCTACACACACCCAAAGTACACGGGGCTACATGACCACGTTATCGCAGCCCCTAAACTGAGGAACCAACCAACCATGTATTTAGGTGTGTATATAATTTGTCTGATAACAGGAGTCATTGTGATGTCTGTACTAGTGTTTGTATTTGTAATAAGTGTTAGGGCTCGGGTAGGAGGTGTCCATGGCCTTAATTTAGATACCATCAAAGCAGTTTCTGGATTCAAGTTCGGGTTCGGTTCGAGTTCTAATTTCAGTTCCACAGTTCAAGTTCAGTGCCAGCTATTAGTTAGACCTGACTGGCTGCGTGGCTCAGCCGTAACGTTCTCGCCTCTTGTGCCCAAGGTTGCAGGATCAAATCCTGCCATAGTCAGTTGTCATTTTAGGGTGACAGTAGATTTACTGGCACGTTAAAGATCCCCTTCGGGACAAAATTCCGGCACCCCGGCGTCTCTAAATGCCAGAGTAGTTAAAAGGGGCGTAAAACCAACAACATTATTATTATTATATAAGTTATACCGACAGTTCACGTGTTGTGAGTCAGTGCTAACGCGTAGTCAACTGTTGGAGATAGTGCAGTTCACTCGGGTCGCGATTCAAAGCAGGTCGCTTGTAAAGTGTCTCTTAGACAAAGAATTATCTTGCATTTATACTAAGATATGCTAGCGAAGTTTGCTGAATAGTGTGACTTTAAAGGGAAATATTAGCTAGACGTAGACTTAGAAAATGTTGTAGTCTCAAATAAATTATTAATACAAGATTGCTTTGGACTTGATAAAAAGTGAACGCATAAAGTCTGTATTGATGTGTCGTGAACGAAATGAAATTTACGTGAAGAAAATATGTTACGCTAGAGACTGCTATGCGAAATATTTTAACCGAGTTCAGATCAACTGTATTGTTACGAACATATTAGGTCTATGCAATGCGGAAAACGAAATATCCGCTACTTTAATGGATTAATGCACTAATGTGACTGATAAGATGCTAAAAGTGAGAATTACGCCAAGAATAATCTGACCTGAAAGTAATTTCTCAGGCATGGAAACTACAGTATATGCAACATAATGTTTGAACATTCTGCACAATAATTCTAAGATATTCAAGATAGAGGACATGGCTGATTTGACATTCATTTGGGGTCTTCTGAGTATGGTGAAATAATGGGGAATGGAGACGGCTGAGTTTCTCCGCGACAAGCCGCATCAGTAAAAGGGAATGGAAGAAATCGAGGAAGACGACCGACATGGAGCAGGAGAAGTAGAATTCAATAGCATTAGCATGTTAGAGAAGCACTGTCTAGCATGCATTTAGTGGTTTACCTACGTCATGATTTGGGGATTCTTATTCGAAAACATATATTGTAATTTAGAAGACATAGAATAACAATAACATTCATCTTATCTAGATTTGGCAACATCCCACAAAAACACATTGCACTGGCTTCACACAGCACATAGGAACAGGGGGAACTATTTCGTTGAGATAACATCCCATTGCACAGTCGACCACACCTGGTGTAACAGTGAACACGAAACTGCTCGTAGCTCCAGCGAGGAAGACAACCAGATAAGTAGTAGCCTGTAATATTACAGTTTAACCATAGTTGATATTTTGCAACCATATAGTCACTCCAAACAGACAAACTCCGGATTTCTATCTCCATTTTAGTATTTCTCCTAGCATCATATATACTACAATTACCATACACCGACAGTTGCATTACCAATACTGCAACTAAATAATTGTGCATATTGTAAATATTTTCACCTGTATTTTCAAACACAGATTTTATAGCCTGAGTGTAATGGATCTGATGATGATCGCTTGACGATCGAAACTGGTCATCCTATTGTATTTATTAATCTCATGTATTTTATTTCAGGATTAGGGTACATTTGTGTTGACATGGGCGTAGCTACAATGGGGCAAGCGGGGCACCGCCCCGGGGCCCCCGAGGTCAGGGGGCCCCCAAACCCTAAAAGAAAAAATATAAATAAGTAATAAGTAAAAGTAATACTAGAAAACATATTTGAGAATTCAATTTAGATCAGGGGCCCCAATTGTACGGAACTACGCGTCTAAACTTGTGTTTAGAAACTAGTCACGTTCAGTGCAATCTGTATGTAAGATATATCCATCCATTTGTGCGGTATTCTATGAGTATTTTTTGATAGCCGGGCGCCCGACCCAGCCACCGGACAGACAATGCATTGTTCCCCATTCAGCGCATGACCGTGACTCATCGTTCCACCCCTTCCCCTCCACTGCGACATCACACCACAGCAATGCGTAGTAGCAGTAGTGTAGTTGGTACGTCGCCACAGCGGTTCCCGGTTAAGTGGATGAACTTAAGTTGTGGCTTGCATTGTGCTATATTTTTAACGACGCTATGAATCGTACTTATGGAAGTGGAGCTAAAGTAGGAAGGATAAAAGGAAAATACGAAGAGACGATTCGTGCTTGAACTAAATCGTTAATTGCATGGTTGCACCCTCATACTCAATCAGGTTTAGAGTACGTTTCGGTGCAGAAACGAGATCAAAACGGAGAAAATGAAAATAATGAAGGTAAGAAGAAACCAAAGTTAACTTTATTGTAAAAGTGTTATAAGTTGTTAAGCAAAGTAAAATTATTGTTATTAAGAGTTCCATTAACAATCTGGACGTAATATTTTATAACAAATTAATATCATATTACGTTAATGTTATAAAAAGCATAGAGTGTGTGATAAAAAAAACAATGAAGCGGTTTGAGAATTGCGACGGTTGATTCACTTCACTTGGACTGAGCACATTTGTTTGTTTTTCATTTCATATTAAACATCACACTGTATCCGGTATACAGTTTGCATCGTTTCAACGGACGACTATCTTTGGTGACAAAGTCTTCTTGTCCGGTTAAACAACCAATAACCAGTTAGTTGGCTTAGTTCAACATTTAGTTGAATCTGTTTCTACAAATAAAACACTGCAATGTACTATAAACCACTACACTAAATTTTATTGCTCAATATTATTCACTATGTATTTTTTCAGATGTTGACGCTCATCCACAGTCTGAAGTAGCCAGCATAAAATCGATGTTCCGACCACTCATAGTGGCCTTTCATGTCTTGATCAGCCAGTCGATAATAACAAGGATGCAGTAAGTTTGACTGAAACTGTACATGCTGAAAATTATATTTTGCCAGACAAAATTGAATTTCCCAGTCCCGTCAATAATCCAGAAATGAAAAGGTTAATCATAGCATCAGAACCTTATCAACCTCGTAGTTCCTTTCCAAAACAGCCTGATGGACGAGGAAGTTAAAGATCATTTTCAACTAATTAACTTACTACAGTTTTATATCAGGTTCTGGGATGAAATGTAACAGACTCTGGCAGTGATATTCGCAAAAGTTAGACCGTGTCTACTGTCAACCATGTTGGCTGTTCCCACAACATTCAGAGAACACTTTCGGTAGTACGGGACTAAACGACTGGAAACATCTTTATGATAGAATTAAAACTCATGAACAATCGAATGACCACATGTTTTCTGGTGTTATATTTGAGAAATGGAGGAGTGATGAAACAATGAGTGATGCTTTAGAAAAACAGTTAAAAGAAGGGAAAAATTACTGGAGGAACGTTCTAGAAAGAAAAGTTAATGTTTCATTAACTTTGGCCACCTGTAATCTTGCTTTCCGCGGAAGAAGTAGTAAAACGGAAGATCCTAATAAAGGAAATCTCTTGTTTATAATGGAACTTCTGTCTGACTATGACCCTATACTAAAAACCCTTTTGCAAAAGTCAGCAGGAAGTGTAAACTAATTTATTTCTTTGAAGGCAAATGAAGTTCTGAAAGAAATCAAATATGAAATACTGAGCTCTCCTTTTTCTCTGTTATTATGAATACAACCCAGGATATAAGTAAAGGCGATAAGTTAAGTTAAGTTTTTAGGTACGTCAAAGTGGTAAATGATGAAAAAAATAAACCCAAAGAAATAAAGATTTGCGAGATGTTTACCTCTTTTACAAAAGTTGAAGATCAAAGTGCATTTGATTTGATAAGTAGAATAGTGGAATCTATTAAAGATAAAGGTCTTTAATTGAAAAAAATGTCGTGGCCAAGGTTATGACGGCGTAAGCGTAATGAGTGGAGTATACAACGGAGTGCAGAAAAAGATTCTAGAAGTTGTGCCACATGCATATTTTGTACATTGTGGAAGTCACAATTTAAATCTGGTGTTGGAAGACGCTGTAGAAGCCAATCGTGAAATATCACCGTTTTTTGAGGATGTACAAAATGTCTACAACTTTTTGGACACCGTATAAAACACTGGCTGGGGCCGCAAGATGCATCTGAAAATGCAAACATAACGATAAAAACACTCAACCCATCAAGATGGTCAGGAAGGTATGAAGCTGTTTTTTCTTTAATGTAGAAGTTTGGCGATCTATTTAGAGAGCTATCCAAAATCATTTTGACAAGTAATAAGGCAAAAGAAAGGAATGATGCAATAGGATTGAAAAAGAAAATTGAATGTTTTGAATTTGTGCTTCTGTTAGTTGTACAAACAAAGATTTAGCAGCAACTGAACATCGTATCTAAATTTCTCCAAACTGAAAATATGGATTTTGTTTCAGCTTTTCATCTATTACAGTAGGTTTTTCAGAACTAAGAAATTCATTTTAGGACCTTGTAAAAGAAGCTTCAACTATGGGGTCCAAGTGCGGAATACCCTGTGAGTTTTCTGAGAAAAGACTAAAGTAAGTTAAAAAGCATTTTGATGAACTGAGTGTAGACCACAGATTTCTCAATCCTGAAGCTAGATTTCGGGTAACTGTGTTTTACCCCATGATTGATACAATTATGGCTCAGTTTAACAGCAGATTTGAAGGCATGAAGTCAGTTTATTAATGCATACAAAGTTGTTCAGCTTTATTTCTTGAACAATGCTTCAGATGACGAAATGATTAAAGAGGCAAAATGTTTCGCCGAGACTTTTTCTGATGATGTGTTGCCAACATTTCCTGCACAAATTTCCAGCGTGCGTGCATCTTTTTCCTCTAAAATTAAGAAAATGTCGATTGTTAATCAACTAATAGACCTCTACATTGAAAATCACATTCTGGTTGCAAGTTATCCTGACGTGTGTACTGCTTGTTTTATGTTCTTGACTGTAGCCTACCTATCACAGTGGCTAAAGCAGAAAGATCTTTTTGCAAGCTGAGAATTTTCGAGTCCTACCTAAGAAGCACAATGAGTCAAGAGCGTTTAAGTGGGTTGGCGCTTGTATCGATTGAAAATGAAAGAGCTCGAAAACTTAACGTCTCACATGTAATTAACATGTTTGCAGATGCAAAGAGTAGAAAAAAAGTTTTGTGTAAATTTGGTTAGTTGATAATTTTATTTGTTTTAAATCGTTTGTTTAATAAAAATAACTCAACAAAAAGTGTTGCTAACAATGAGTAAAACTTTATAGATTTACGGTAAACTCCCGATTATCCGCGGAATTGACTGGCGCGGATACCGCGGATAATCGAATTTTGCGGATAAGCCGCAAAATTGCTGGTAATGGTTAAAGAAAGGTCGAAGGCACTAAAATCAACACGCAAGTGCTTTAAATAAGTTTATTATACAATTAAAGGACGTACATGATAACAAAACTCAGTCGATGTTATGTGTGTTATTACAAAGTCTTGCTTACTGTTTAACAAATACAATCGGTCATTTGCTTTTGCTTTTTCGTAGTGAAACACTTTTTCTTCATTTGTGATTTGAGTTTTCTCAACATCATCTTGTCACAAAGTGATGCGTCGTCTTGCTCTTCAAGGTATTGAAGAAACCTGTCAATGTGTCCTAATGCTGCATCATGAGTAACGGTCCTCTGCATCTGCGTACACACACGACGTACAGTGTGAATACCGATTAACAGTACAGTACTGTACAGTAATCTGAACTACTGTACAAGTTTTGTGCTGTACATTATTAAGTGTACTGTACTGTATTTGCGATTTACGATTTTTATTACGGTTAAGTACTTAGTAGCTTTATTTCAATTTTTGAGAAATAATTTTCGGTTTCAAAACCTTCCTTTTTTATAAAAATGTTCTCCTAAAGGCACCGCGGATAATCCGCAAAGCGAATAAACCGCCCGCTGATAATCGAGAGTTTACTGAATTTTATTTCAAGTTATTTGCAGCCTATAATACATTTATAATTTTGAGCCTTCGACCTGGCGTGTATATTATTTTTAAAGTCTAGTACTTCATAGACGATCCTATCTGTTACCTTTTGTTTTCTACTCTAGCTTCATTATTGTCAGTAATAAAAGAACAAATATCTGTACTTATAATATAAATTTACATGCAGTTTTCTTCTCTTTCTAATTGGTATTTGTGTAGACGTGGTTTTCTTATTACGATATCACAATTTCACAAATTGAAAAGTTATAGCTATTATTTATCATAACTATTTATCACATTTTATGGACCCAACACCCAAAGTATTAATTAAATATTTCTAGAAAATGGGAAGTGGCAAGGGGGGAGGAATTCGAAAAGTGCATAAAGTCACTTTGATAAGTTCTTATCATCAAACATTATTACGTTAATATTCAAGGCCTGCAGTTAGGTCAGGTTTTCAAAAGATAGTGAGGGGGGGCCCATTTCAACTTCTAGCCCCGGGGCACCTTCAGATCTAGCTACGCCACTGCGTGTTGACCGACTGAAAAGCACTAAACCATTGTTTTGAGACATAGAATTCTAAGGAAATTTCTAGCAAGTGAAACAAACTCACGTTAAAGTCAACAACGAGAATTTATATTGCGTTCAACTTCAAGGAAAACTAAGTATACTAAACTTGTTGGAATATTACGATGGCGTAATGGAAGACCATGGTGGATAATTTGTAATTTGACGCACGATGTGAACATCTCCTTTTCAGATAGTCAGGGTTATGAAGTTAATTTCATTGAACCAAGGCAATATTTTAACGGTTAAGAAAATGTTTTTGATAATTGACAGCATTAGAAAACTTTTCTGAGAGGAGAACTTTGAATTTGAAGTTGCAACTACTTCGAGGACTACAGGCAGAAAAATTAATATAATTAATAACAATCAGATATGCATCAGAAATATAAGTAATATGAACAAGGCCGGGTAGCCAGTATTAGCCTATGCATAATATTGAATAGAAGTTATTATTTTGTAATAGAGAAATGGATAGTGCAGTGTCTTGCAGGTTGACCAACATAGTGCAGTGTCGTACAATTATGTAACATAGTGCAATGTCTTATAGTTGGCTAACATAGTGCAATGTCTTATGGTTGGTTAACATTGTGCAGTGTCTTACAGTTGTGTAACATTGTGCAGTGTCTTACAGTTGTGTAACATTGTGCAGTGTCTTACAGTTGTGTAACGTAGTGCAGTGTCATGCAGTTCGTTAAAATAGTGCAGTGTCGTACAATTATGAAACAGAGTGCAATGTCTTATAGTTGGTTAACAGAGTGCAGTGTCTTACAGTTGGTTAACATAGTGCAGTGTCTTACAGTTGGTTAACATAGTGCAGTGTCTTACAGTTGGTTAACATAGTGCAATGTCTTATAGTTGGTTAACATAGTGCAGTGTCTTACAGTTGGTTAACATAGTGCAGTGTCTTACAGTTGGTTAACATAGTGCAATGTCTTACAGTTGGTTAACATAGTGCAGTGTCTTACAGTTGGTTAACATAGTGCCGTGTCATACAGTTGGTTAACATAATGCAGTGTCTTACAATATTGTGTAACATAGTGCAGTGTCTTACAGTTGGTTAACATAGTGCAGTGTCTTACAGTTGGTTAACATAATGCAATGTCTTACAGTTGGTTAACATAGTGCAGTGTCTTACAGTTGGTTAACATAGTGCAGTGTCTTACAGTTGTTTAACATAGTGCAAAGTCTTACAGTTGGTTAACATAGTGCAGTGTCTTACAGTTGGTTATCATAGTGCAATGTCTTATAGTTGGTTAACATAGTGCAGTGTCTTACAGTTGGTTAACATAGTGCAGTGTCTTACAGTTGGTTAACATAGTGCAGTGTCTTACAGTTCGTTAACATAGTGCAGTGTCTTACATTTGGTTAACATAGTGCAATGTCTTACAGTTGGTTAACATAGTGCAGTGTCTTACAGTTGGTTAACATAGTGCAGTGTCTTACAGTTGGTTAACATAGTGCAAAGTCTTATAGTTGTTTAATATAGTGCAGCGTCTTACAGTTGGTTAACATAGTGCAGTGTCTTACAGTTGGTTAACATAGTGCAGTGTCTTACAATATTGTGTAACATAGTGCAGTGTCATACAGTTTGTTAACATGTGTAGTCCACACCTTGCCTTCCTTCCAATAACATTGAACACTAGCACTCAACCATTTCACGGAAGATGACGTCTGTATAGACGCTCTGTTGGTGGTGATGATTATCTGAAACGCTAGACCAGCAGCGTCCAAAGTACTTCACGCTGTGCAAAGTCGTACAGCTGCCACACCTGTGAATGTACAGTGCAGAGTCGTGGTGGGCGTGGTGCCTGGTCGGTTGACAATGGTGCGCGCGAATCATGAGAGGGACGTATCCTGCAATGTTACTCGTAGTGAAAGCGCAAAGTTTGAAAATTACGTATGTGGTCTCAAAGACGTGAAAGAGCAATTTGTAAACCGATTTCAAGAACTTTCAGCTTTGTTACCTGTGTTTCATTGTTTTGAACGGCCATTTTCATTCTCAGTGAATAGCACACCAACTAACTTACAATTGGAATTGATTGATTTACAGTGCATTATGCGGTAGAGGGACAATTTTTTTGCTGCAAGAAACTTGACGGAATTCGACGAAAACTTTCCCCATAATGAATTCCCTCGCCTTCATCACGAGACCGCCAAACTTATGAGTATGTTCAGTTCTACCTATGTATGTGAAATATTTTTTTCCATATTAAAACGCAACAAACCAAGTTTCCGAGCGGGCTATTCAGATGAGAATTTCAGAAGTTGTTTACGCTTGTCTATAACACGTTCATTTGCCCCTAATTGTAACAAGATTGTTAACGCACACAAACAAGGCGTAGGCGTACTGTAAATGAAAACAGCAGTAAACACTATGTGTATCAGCCAACGTGTACGGTACTAGTTTTTAATTGGTGTGTGCAATTAGTTGTACGTTTGCCATTGTAGAAATATCATGTAGTTTGTCTTTCAGTAATGCTGTTATTGTGTGATATTTGGCACAGCGGAAATATGTTGTCATTTTCCCTTCTCCATAGGAAAGGAGACATGTACATGAATGACTATACATTTTGTGCGTGAAACAGTCCAGAGTTAACGTGAACATAATTTTGAAGAAACGTTTTTCCGCTCTTTCCTAGCCCCTCCCTTCATATGACAAGCAATTTTATTAATGCAAAATAATATTTCATGAACAATACGTTCGGTGTTCTTGCTACATTGCCTGCAATATACATACAATCGTCGCCTTCTAATTGACCTCTACACGTTTCTTGAACGATGACACTCCTCCACCTCGCGGAGTGGAGAGGAAGTAAGGACGTACAGTAAGGGAGGAGATGCACACCTGTTATTCTGTGACACAGAGTGTCTGCACCGTGCGGTTCGACTTTGGACGGTGCTGCACTAGACCCTCGTGCCCATTCATAGTGCATGACATCACGCACTTCCATTCATGACCACGATTCAAAGCTCACGTCTTTCTGCCATACTGGTTTGTACTTGAATGAACTTGGGCACGGCGATCTTGTGGCGTAACTATGAGGAGCAATCAGCGGGAATCAATTCCCTCTCCCGTTTTGCCCGTGCTCCGAATAATGAAATATGAAATTTGTTGAAGTTTCTGCTTTTTAGTGAAACTAATCGTCAGATCAATGAAAAATGATTCAATTACGTACAGTATGTTAACACTTACTAATATCTTCTCACTCGTGTAAACGATTTAGCGTTAGCATAATTTAACACTTACTGAATGAGCAAAGCAGTTTACTCTTCAGTTAGCCAGGCGAGTGACAGTGAGATGGGTGTGGCACTATAGCTCCTCATCCCTTTCAAGAAATGCACCACTTGTCAGTTACCATTCTGTTAGTATCTGAGTGTGAGTGTAATTTTGGAAAGTAAACTGTATTATATTAAGTTGTATGGCTGTTTAAATTTAAACTTAAGTTGGGAATTGTAATTCTACAACGACAAGGAGTACAAATGACGAGATGATTTCGCACAGAAAAGTGAAATTTATAATTTGATAACTTAACAAGAAAATTGCTAATTTTCGAGCATTTGCACGAAAACTGAGATGGGCACTCCTCCACGTCGATAGCTGCAACAAGCATCCACAGAATACAGGAAATGGTGCACATTTCTATGTGTAAATACAACGTATCAAACGCTCTTGAAATCACACACGAAAACATATAAATATAGAAAATTTTGAAACTTCGGGATCGTGTATTTTTTTCATTATGTTTCATTATATCCGAAACCTCCCGAATGTTATTTTGACTCAGCTCCAACAGCAAACCCTAGTTACGCCATTGCGATGATCTGCTGCTCTTCTCTCTCTTTTTGTTGTTTCATTTGAGGGGCTTGGTCATTGTGGTCATTTAGCCGTGTGTAGATTTTTCTAATAACCTGTGTAATTGTGGTGTATGTAGTAGTGTGAGTGTATTTGTAATTCAGGTGAGAATTGGGAAGGAAGCGCCCGTGGCCTTAAGTTAGTAACCATCCCGGCATTTGCTTGGAAGATAAGTGGGGAAACCACGGAAAACCCCTACCAGTATGTCTGAGGTGGGAATCGAACCCGCCTATTCTCAGTTTTGCCCCACGAGTCTGAGTGTACTCCGTTACAGCCCTTAGCATTGAATTATATATTTTGGCAGAGCCAGGAATCAAACCCGGACATCTGGGGTGACAGCCAAAATGCTAGCCGCTAGACAAGGCAGTGGACATTTCTCTCTCTGCTTTAACACTCACCGCATAAGCCAGTGCTCCTCTACCCTCTACTGCCCGTCGAGAATTCACGAGAGATTATCCTGTGACATGGTGATGTGTTGTCTCATTTTGTTATACAGCTTCCCTGTGAAATAAAATGACGGGGTGCCCCTCGTGCGTATGACAAAACGGATGTTATCAGTACAGTGAATAATGTATTACGGTATAATTAATATACAGTATTTTAATGTTAGGCCTTTTGGAGTAGTACAGCGGTATGACAAATATCCCCTCAATATCATTCCTTATTCACTTATTGAAAAGCACATACATTGCAATTATAAAAAAACATATCTACTAGTCGTGCATATTTTCCAAAGACTTCTCTTCATGCTAGCACATCTTCATTCTTCGTATGGGAACCACTCCAAATATACGTCCAAATTTTCTTCTCTGATCCGGTGGGAGAGTTCATTATTGTGGGTCTTCGTGATATTGAGGCAACTCCAGATTCGAAGAACTGTTAGGTCATTCGTAGCATCAAGCAGAAGGTGGATTATCTGCCCAGATAGAGCATGGCAGTGGTCCAGAGTGAGATGAGACATTTTCTTCATTGGGTTGGCCTGGAACAGGATAACCAGTCTTAAAACATTGATGGCACTAATTTGAAATAACGGTCAGTAAAGAGCAAATTTCTATAAATTCAGGACGTGACTGTGTAAGTTATAGGTCACCCGAAATCACCCAATTCAAGGTGACACAAAGAATTTATAAAAAAAATCATACGACTTGAATATTTCTTTATACATCTCTGAATTTCATAAATTTTGGTCGTAGATTTATCCTAATTTCATCATAAAAATGAAAAAATAACAGGGTTAACAGGTCACTCATGAGGTGAAGCGTGCGTGTCTGTCTGTTCCCCCTGTTAAATTCTGAACGGCTGTTCCTATTTCTTCAGAATTTTGTATGGTGGTAATATTTCTTCCCGATATTCGAAGAATTACATATCTTTCAGTGACAATTGTTTCTGCACACGCAGGGTAGTTAAATCTGTGAGTTTAGACGCTAGCCACTGGTTCACTCATGAACGTGAGGGATAGGATGACTTGAATTCCACTGTAGCCATCCTCAAAATGCAGTCGGCTGTGTGGCATGGCGGTAACGTTTTCGCCTGTTGTTCCCAAGGTTGCAGGAATGCGGTCAGTTGGCATTGTAGGGTGTGTAAATGCGAGGGAGCCGTGTCAGTGGACTTACTGGCACGTTAATGAACCCCTTCGGAGCAAAATTCCGGCACCCTGGCGTCTCTAAAAACCTTAGTAGTTAAACCTATTATTATTATTATTGTTATTAATCAAAATGCAGTCTTAATATTCCATTTCAACTGCAGGGCGATGCTTTCCACGATGACAGAACCCGTTCCTTTACTATCCTATTCCTAATTTTAGTGCTTAAAACACCTATCTGATTAAACACGACAATAGTGCAAGTTATCAGTCAAATCTCACTCAGAACAGTACGAACTCGTGGTTGAAAGCCACGATATCCTTGGCAACAAGAACACAACACTGTACCTCCAGTATTTCCGTCATGAGCTTGTCGGAGAGGACCTCGCAGCCCTTGAAGAGCAGGTTCCTGAAGTCAGGACTGAAGAGAAGGAGCTGACGGAACATGGCGGGAGTGAGGTCAGCGTGCGGATCAGACCACAGCTCCAGAGCCTGTAGCTGATTGAACATCTCGGGGCAGATTGGGCCCACTGGATCATACTGGGCTATATTCGACATCGCTAAGTTGCGAATCTGCCTGCAAGCTCGCCCGATCGCTGTGAAGAGAGAGAGACCAATATCCTTTGAGAGCTCCAAATGAATCTTTAACACTGCATCCAGAAATGTATACTCCAGCTCCAATTCTACAAAACATAATTATACATAGGCAATACGATTGTTCTTCAATACCGGCATACATTTAAAATAATTTATGGTTGTTATATTTAGGACACTGGTTTGTAACAATGGCTTATTTTACACCCAGTACAAAGCATTCAAAGCAAAAGTTCATTGCATACTAATAGTTTACTACATCAATAAGTGGTTGTTTGAGCAGGCTGTAGGCATTCCACAATTGAGATAAGTGTCCATATCAGATCTGTCGACATATTAATAGAAACAAACACTATTTCTTATGTTGTAGTTATGGCCTTATACTATCATCAAAGCAGAGTACTTGTAGGTCATTTCCGCATATAAGTTTACAATTCTACCGTAGTTTAGGGCTTATTGCATAAGTGTATCACAGAAATAGTAGCTACACCTTCATAGATTAGTTGAGGTAGGAAGACTGTTTTGTTAACGGGATCGTCATTTCTACGTTTTGCAACATTAAAATAAATACATTTTTCGGGTGCTTAATTCCTTTATGTTTAATAATTACCACACTTACCAATTTTTCTGACACGCTTGTTATTTTCATGTTTTATTTTTGGAGAGCAGAGACTATCTATGGATGTCACTGTAGTTATCTCCATAACAATAAATATATATAGGCTATATATCTGTACCTCGGAGGTATATGACACTATGTCACATTTACTAAATTTTACAGGAGAGCAGTTTGGAGATGTATTACTTAGTTCCCCCGTAATTTCCTCGTCTGTTAGTAAGATTTTCGTAACAAAATTTTAACTGTGTTTATTAAGTTTATGAAAAAACCACCTGATTTTGCAGAAGTACACAACACTATGAACAGATGGTGTTGAATACAGTACCCGATTATGCATGTTCGATGAGGCAATTGAGCACCAGGATGATCGATATGAGGCGAGGTACACTGGAACAGCACTGAACGTACTTGAGAATGATGTAAACTCGTTGAACGTCGCTGGAAATTTATATTTGTGTGGAATTCAACTTGTGGATGATTTGTATATGTTTGGAATATTTTAGAAATTATAAATAAATATTTTGGAAGTTTTGGCACTATTTAATGCATTTATAACATCGCAGAAAGGCGAAACATGGATTTAATAAAACGCATGATGCATGTTGTAACGACTCCAGTTCCGTTCGTTACCCAGAAGCACTTCTTCTGTTACGTCTCGTGAAGACTGAACTTGTTTTGTTCGAGTGACAAATGTAAAGATTGTAATGGTGATGAATCCGACTTTAGTCGGTGAACAATAACGCATCCTTGTTCGGTTTACAACAGGAATTGCGTGTAGTGAAACTACGAGAGTGTTGAAGGCCATATTTGGCGTATATTTATATATGTGGTGAGACTTACAATAACGTGGTTGAAATTGTTGGCCGACCACATGGCCGCAATTCTAGAACGCTAGAACGATAATTGGGAAGAGCATTGGTGAACTTTAATGTGTTTAAATGTTAAAACATGTGCTACACCAAATTTGAACAATTTAAATAAAACTGAAACAGTGACTTGTACAATCTAAATGGACCACGTGTTCTGCATATTTCGATGTACCAGTTTTTAGTGAACATATCACACAAGTGATATAATAGAAGCAGTGGCGGAGTGTATAAAGGGAATTTGATAGTTCGCACTGTAGATTCAGTGAGTTCCTGATTGAGTATAACATTAGAATCAGTGCTCCAAATCGTCGCACTACGATTACCTTCTACAATATGGAAGCTACCCTCATTAAAACTGGACCAACCATGGATGATTATGATTCTAATATGTAGGGAAGGATGAAATACTAAGTACCATGGATTGGGGGAACTAACGTTGCTAATTCACGCATGGTCCATTGAGGAGATGGCAGGAATCGAAGCCAGAGCTCGCTATGCCACCTTAAAGCGAGGCTCAAACCATGCCAAGCATCGATCCGTAAGTGAAGACATGTTTTAAGTACACATTTTGTTGAGGGTTGGAAAATGTAGATAAGTTTATATGGGTTCACTTGTTGCACAATCTTAGGTAGGAATTTATTTAATGAGTGTTGATTTGGGCCAGCCCCGTGGTGTTGGGGTAGCGTGCCTGCCTCTCACCCGGAGGCCCCGGGTTCGATTCCCGGCTCCGTCAGGGATTTTAAAACTGGCGTGAGTGTTGGAACGGGGTGCACTCAGCCTCGTGAGGACAATTGAGTAGCTGTCTGACAGTGAAACAGCGCCCCGAACACGAAACCAAGATTAACGGCCGAGGGGACCCGACGCGCTGATCACGCGTCACCATAATATCTGCAGGCCGAATGGCTGGGCAGCGGTCGCTTGGTCGGCCTTAGCCGGTCATGGGCTGTATAGTGCCAGGGGTTGACTTTTTGTTTTTTGTGTTGATTTGGTAGTTTCATAGATTTTTATTACACTCCTAGGAGGCGAGGTTTTCAAAAAGATGTATCATTTCCACAAGCAGGCAGTAAGCTGTTTTGCGACACAAATGTTATCAAAGCTGTAGACTGGTTGCCAGATGTTTGCCAGGGTCAACGGCAGGAACCTTCAGAGGATATTTGTAGGCCGCACTTCCACCCGAACGTTTGCTTATGTATCTGTAAAGTGTGTGTTTAGAAGGCAGTGACATTATTTAACTTGATCGCAGCAGACCAGGAGCCGGCTGTTAGCATGCAGAAACACATGAACGCAAGGTGTAGAGTTATTCTTTTGTTATTTGAGACATTGAAATTACGACTAACATAAAAGCAGAGAATGGACTTGGAAGCGAAGTATCGCTAGTTCGATGCAGGTTATTTATCGAGGACTTGGAGAGCAAATGATTAAAGATACAAGCATTAGGTCATGTATTGGACATGTTGTTGTGAAGGCACTGGTTAAAATGCTTATTTTAATGCAATACTTACTTGAGAAACACCTGATTGCCGATACGATAGATTTAGTTGCCCATGAACGCAAGGAATCATGTATAAGTTAGGGAGCCATTCTATGTGTTGTCTTGTAGCAGACATTATTGATAATTATTGCTCAGATTTTAGAGCTGATGTTTTTGCCAGCAACAATGAACTTGTTGACCGATGATGGAAGGATTTACGACTCCGTGTTATTGTATGAGACACTTTTTGTCACTGATGATCTACGAGGTATTTTGATGGTTTCATTCCCTAAACATAGCTATACTGAACGAGATTCATAGTCGATAAAATTTATAAATACACTTTGAGGTATAAAAGTTAATTAATTGAGAATTAATAATCATGTGATAGGATTTTGAAATTATAAACAGTGCTTAAATAATTCTTGGACTTTAAACATGAGTTGAATGCTAAACTTAAATTTATCTTTGCTTTACCAACACTAGGACCTGCTGATGTTCGTTTGTTTTGATACATTCTTGACTGTTATCCTGATCTAGAGACGACGTTCAATTAATGTAGTGATCATGTAAATACACGCATTATTTTGAAGGAACGTGAGTCGTGGCAGTTTGCCATAGCAGTTGCTGACTTTCTTTCTTCTTTCTTTTCGCTACACTTATGACCATTTGTCACAAAGAGTGATGAATTGTGAAGGTAGGCGTGCCATTTTCACGTATTGTACCCTTAGAAAGGAAGCAGAATAACAAGACTCGTAGTTCGGTGTCATCATCGGTTCTTGTGAATGTGTAATAGAGATTTTGTGCTTCAAATGACTTCCAGGATTCATAAGGTATACTTAATATTAAAAGACATGAATAACACCAGGATTTACTAACATTTTTTTATAACTGAATCAAACAAATAGATAATAAACATAATCCACCCTTAGTTTGTTCCACACGCAACGTGAATGTACTGACCCTGACTAGCCTGGCATACCATGGTGGCATGGCATGCCAGCTGTCAAAGGAGTATTGCGACTGCAAATATCACTTAATCAAAGTTAACTCAAGTTACAGATTACATATGATCCCAACATAACAAAAATAACAAAATACAAGAATTCAAATACAGTATATGAGCGGCACCCGTGTTAAGACTAACCATAGTAATGAGCACTATGACGGACGTTCATTTCCGACCAGACAGTAGGTTATGTTATGAACTCCGTACTGCGAAGATGAGTGGCGGAAATGTGGGAACAACAATTTACATAATTAATATGCAATACTGACATACTCTAACCTTAAATTACCTTGGAGCTTAGTAATTGTGTGACCACCTCTGTGTACAAGCCTCCTTCAGAAGAATTCTCCTTTGTCCCACCTAATAACTTTGATTCTGGGAAGATATCTATAGTAATAGGGGACTTTAACAGCCACAGTCATGCTTGGGGTTACACATATGAGGATGAAAACGGAGAAGCTGTTATATCTTGGGCCGAATCCTACCATCTCTCCCTCATACATGACAGTAAACTACCTCCATCCTTTAACAGTGGTAGGTGGCAACGAGGGTACAACTCTGATCTCCTTTTCGTCAGTGATAACATAGTACAACAATGCCATAAATCAGTGTGCTCCCCTATCCCCTACACCATAGGTAGGCAATGAGAGCGCGCAGCTCCTGGAGCCAACAGCATGAGCGCGAGCGGAGCCAAGGAGCCGGGACCAGCTGACTGCTCGCTAGTAGTTTGTGCTGGAATGACTAGATGGCAATATGCGCAGTCAAGGCGCAAGCATAGGTATAGCAGGCTGAGTAGGTCTATATTATGTGTACGGCTGTACGCTAAACATAAATCATGAACAAGCTTAGCACATTTTTATGAACAGTTTTCGCAAACAGATTTCCCAAACATGCACAAAATGGCTGCCAAACTTCTATCAATGTTTGGTTCAACATATCTGTGTGGGAAACTGTTCTCTCTATTGAAGATAAATACATCTCCATGAAGAGCCACTCTAACTGACGCACATCTCACTGCCGTTCTTCGAATTGCAAGTGCAAGATCGATCGCTCTCCATGTAACCCGTCTGCTTCAGAGAAAAGATACGCACACCTCATCATCTGCAGAATGACAGTTCAGATAACAACACATAGGCCTATGTTTTGTATACAGTATAGTGAATGATATTTATTCATGTATTTATTCCTGTACTCCTACAGTAAGTTTTCGTTCCTTGTGTTCCAAACAAGTTGTAAGGTTGGCTTATTGTAGTTTCAGGACTATCGTTAGTGTGCAAAGGAGTGTGTACTTGTCAGCTGTCAAAGCAATTATTAATATTTCCTACACAGAAACTAATAAAAGGAATATAATTAAGCGTATGCACGTAGCACCATAATCTAATCATCTAATGCACAACATACAGGGCACAAGTATAAAGCTGTTGTGATACGCCGCTTGTAACGGGAAGCTGTGCAAGCAACTACATGGTTAACCTCGGTGAGTGGGCATACTCGGCTCATTCTCCTGCCGGAGCGGGAGCGCTGCTCAATGAGCCGAATTGTGTCCATCTCTGCCCTACACACAGCATTGACCAATAACGTGTTGACTTCTTCCGGTTATCAGACCCCAAGAAACTGGTTTTATACGAAGGTATAATTTCAAGAAGACAGACTGGCCGAAGTTCTCCAGAATGCTGGATGAAAAGGTTCAAACAATTGCTCCTGTGCCTGAAGAGTATGAACACTTTGTCGAGCTTGTTAAACTCTGCTCGCGAGCATGCATCCCAAGAGGTTGCAGAACGACCTATATTCAAGGTGTGACTTCAGAAACAGCCATTTTACTGGAGGAATATTATGCCCAGTATGATGCAAATCCATTTAGCAAGGAAACATCCCAAACAGCAAGATCCGTTCTCTCCTCAATCTCTGAGGCAAAGAGGGTACAGTGGGAGGAAATGATGGAAAATTATGATATGGGAAGGAGTAGCCAAGAAGCTTGGAGACTTCTCAAACGCCTAAGTAATGACACCTCACAGGCGATTACGCATGTGCATGTCCGAGCTGATCAAATAGCTCACCCGCTCATACAAAATGGGAAAACACCTTACACAACCAGGCCTGCTAGGAAGAAATTGAGAGACAGCCTAACCATGAAACCAATATTTTGCTACAACCCTTTACTCAGGCTGAGCTAGATCTTGTCCTGGGTAAATGCAAAACTGGCAAAGCTGCTGGACTCGATGATATACGAGTGGAACAGATTAAGAATTTTGGGCCGATAACAAAGTGCTGGCTAAGGGAGCTTCTGAACAAATGTGTCCAGTCTTGTCAGATTCCTAAACTATGGAGGAAAGCCAAAGTTATAGCTATTCGCAAGCCAGGCAAGGACCATAATGATCCAAAAAGTTACCGCTCTATACCTCTCTTATGTCATCTCTATGAAGTCCTTGAAAGACTCATCCTACATAGATTAATGGAGAAACTGGAGACAATCTTTATACCACAGCAGGCTGGATTCAGATCGGGGAAGAGTTGCACATCTCAAGTGATGAAATTAACACAGCATATCGAAGATGGTTTTGAAAGGATGGAGATCACAGGAGCTGTATTATAGATCTTACTGCGGCTTATGACACAGTTAATCATAGACGGCATCTTATGAAACTGTATGATGCCACCAAAGATTATCAACTAACCTGTTTCTTGAGGAATCTACTTGAACACAGAAGGTTCTTTGTTGAATTTCAGGGGAAAAGAAGCAGATGGAGATCGCAGAAAAATGGGTTACCCCAGGGAAGTGTGCTTGCTCCTGCGTTGTTTAATATCTATACTAATGATCAGCCACTACCAGAGCGAACACAGAGTTTCATCTACGCAGATGACTGTGCCATCACTGCCTTAGCTTACTATTTTGATAATGTAGAACAGAAGTTGTCCAAGGCATTAATAGAATTAATAGAACCAATTGAGACCAAATTCCAGTAAAACACAGACTTACGCTTTCCACCTTATAACAGACAGGCAGCTAGAACCCTAAAAATTAACTGGGAAGGATCCACGCTGGAGCATTGTTCGTTTCCAAAATATCTAGGAATTACCCTTGACCGCTCTCTCACTTACAAGAAGCACTGTTTGAACACCAAACAAAAAGTGGCAGCAAGAAATGACATCATAAGGAAGTGAACAGGCACAACATGGGGAGCACATCATAGTACTGTGAGAATCTCTTCTCTTGCGTTATGTTATTCCGCCGGAGAATACGCTAGCCCAGTATGGTACAATTCCAGTCATGCCAAAGTGGTAGATGTTGCACTTAACGATACTTGTCGTATTATTACTGGGGGCCTTAAGCCCACTTCGCTGGACAAGCGGTACACCCTTGCTGGAATCGCACCCCCTGACATCCGCTGAGAGGTAGCGGCGAAAAATGAGAAAAAAAAGGGTAGAAACTTCTGAAGCCCATCCTCTGTTTGGACATCGACCTGCAAAACACCGACTAAAATCTAGGAAAAGCTTCCTCAGAACAACAGAAGCTCTTTTCGGGACTGCACGACAATCCCGAACCAATTTGTGGCGTGCAAGGTTCTACAGTCCTGGACAATGGTTTCCACCCTCTGAAAAACTACCAGCCGGTTTCACAGAGAAATGGAGTACATGTAGATCACTCAATAGACTTCGGTCGGGTGTCACAAGATGCTAAAACAACTTAATGAGATGGGGTTTCCATGTGGAGTCACCGTCTTGTGAATGTGGAACAACGCAGACGTCAGACCATCTGCTTCAGTGCAGTCAGTGCCCAGCAACATGTATGCTAGAGGACCTGTTACATGCTACACTTAATGCCACAGAGGTCTCCAACTTCTGGGCGGCTATAGTTTGAACAAATTGAAATGTAAAATTTTGTATATAATATTATGTAGTCTATTTATTGTATATTCAATTTCACACTGTAAGTGTTTCTGACACGAATGAATGAATTAACACAACCAAATACACGTGTGTATTTTAATACAATGTCTGCGGAATCACTGACTTATACCAGCAAACAGTAGGAATCCATTACGTGACATGAACAAACTTGGCCGGTTGCCAATTACATCTACAGTAAATACAATGGCCTAGGATATATAAGCCAACAACAACAAATACAAATTTAAATAACGCCGGGAAATTGACGTAAAACACAGGGACAAATAAGTCGCAGACATGATAAGAAATCTTCGGTCCGACGGCATGGCAACTCCCCAAATTAAACCAAATAAAATAACCTTAAATCATCAGGCTTTAAAAGCAAACATTACGTGTCAACAACAGGGCTGTAGACAGCTAGATCTGTTATCGCAACACCTGAGACAGTGGCTGGTTCACTCTCCCCTCTCGTAGTTAATATGTGTGTCACGCTAATAATAGATTCTAGCCCTAGCCAGAGTACGACGACCTTGCCTCACACGGCAACCTGTAATCGCGACATAACATTCATTTCACTAATATCTCAAAACATCCTCTTCAGGATTTTCAAAAACAACATCCCCTGGTCAACATTAGCCCCTCAGGTTACTAATTTGCCGGGAATAGTGCTGAAGTCGAGAACAGGCCTAGCCTTCTTCGCAATCACACTAAATACACCAAGTACACGTGACACACTTCGAAGATCACGTCACAGCTTTTGAATCCAGCACACCCTCAGATAACATGACACAAAAAATTGTCCAAATGACAATACACAAATAATTACCAGAATCAGAATTAGCCTGAGTCATCAAAGCAACAACCACACTAAATCCCCCCCAATTCTAGTTTTACATAAATATTATTTAAGTCCATTTATCACTGCCGTTCCTGCGTTTCTTATTCATGAATATAACTTTTACATGTACGTTAACCGTATGCCGTCACTTCGCTATACAATTTATGTACCAATAAACACTATATTTAAATTACAAAATAACTGTACAACACAATTGTCACGCAATGTAAAAAAATACTACACGCATGTCAGTAACTGAAAAACAAACCCTATATTTATTTTTAAACTACAGCAAAACAAAAATCTATACAAGGTTCCCCATACATCTCGCGACCCCTTCGTCCAAAATCAAAATGATTCAATTTTTAGTACTCATCACATATAGTAACTTTCCAGAGGCTTCCCGCCTCGTAATTTCCTCATCAGTAGGCCTTCTAGCCCATAATACCCATGGTGATGGAGGATGAATCTCGTTGTCTTCTTTCCACGCTGGTCGTCATCTTGCTGCTTGAAAACACAATTAAATTAAAGTTTAAACTGTTAGCTATCTGCTTATATGAGTACTTCATTCCCCATAGAGTCCTATGCAGAATCGTAGACTTGCCCTACACTTGCGGCTATTTGCCACCTCACTATTCACCGAATTTAACAACTTAGTTGCCGAACACACAACTATAAGTATAACTCAGACCGTCATGAAGACGTCTTAATTGACTGCCAAAAGAATAATTAGGAATGAAGCTTTTAGTTCACAACACACTATATATACAGAAAGTGACAAAGTTCCTGTGGTAGGAGGATTTGCTCCTCAATATTTTTAATAATAGGCCTACGAACATGTTTGACCCATCAAATAGCTTGTATTTTATCACAAGTCGCGAATCTGCCGTCGTGCACAAAATTCGATCGCTAGATCATTTATAACAGAACTCCCGCGCGAATCAACCTGATGCCACGCTGTAGCGTCATCGTTCCTTATTGGCAGGTCATGATAGCGTCGTATTGCTGACCTCTTGAGATCCCGCCCTTCACTGACGTCACGATTCTTCTCCTCTCACTCGGAAAACTTCTTTTTCTCGCTCACTCCATGTTGTTGACAAAGCACCCTAGCTTGTTTGCGCGTTACGTGTCCACCAGCGTTGCACCTGCTTTCTCAGAAGTATAATAATAGCGCTGATTGTGAAATTGTCGTTGGTTTCCACAGTGCAGGTAGCCCATCCTGCCAAGCCTAGATTGCTTGCAACATAAAATTTACTCCAATATCCGATATATCATGTATTTAGTATTTCCAGCATTTTAATAAATATGAAACATTATTATTGGACACAACGATAAGGGTTCAGTATGATAGGAGTGTTTTGACCTGTAAATATTTGTGTTGTATTAGATTAATTGTTTTTGTTTGTTAGGAAAGGATTGTGCATAGATTTGATTTTCTTTGCAATAAACGCTTCTCGTTTATTTTTATTTAGCTTCAAGTAGGATTCGTTTAGAAGATGATTAACGTTAAATTTAAATGTTGGAGATGGCACCGTCATAACTTAGCTATTTTTATTGTGCTCGTAAATGTAAATGAACGTTAGCCTTGTAAACAAGTAAATATCTTGCTTTGCTGTAAATTCTCAGATGTTATTAGTAGTAGGCATTCCTGGTGTATTGCCTAATTTACGTGTCATGCTCTTTGTTTGCTTGCTACCGTTTTGTATTTAGGATTGTGAGAGGTTTAAGTTAAATTTGTCAGTCAGGGCTTTTTTACAATTTCTTTCAGGACAGATTAATACGGACTAGCCGAATTTTTACCTATCATAACTAGGCTAGGAATCTGTTCTTTTATGAATAAATTTATTGGATTTTAACTTAAGTCTGGCCTCTTTCTTGATTAGGTTTTGTTTTGTTTTGTCGATGCATTACTCTAGGCTGGTTAAAATAGAACCTCACCTATTCCCGACACCCCCGAGTGCAGTTTTTCGTGCTGAATCAGTCTAAGAATGTGTCGTTTCCCCTATGTGTGTGTGTTAGTTGGAGGAGGGTCTTGGAAGGGCCATTTGAAACCGGTGGCTCTCCAAAATCCTTGAATAATTGGGCACAATATCTCTAAGTGAGAGTGGACTTGGTGTTCCGTTTAAAGCATACGTGGGGGCGTGGAGGCACAGCAGTCAAGCTGTTGGCCTCTCACCACGGCAGACCGGGTTCGATCCCCAATCATTGCAAGTGAGATTTTCAAAGTGAAATACCATGTCCTTTGGTTCGGATTCCAGTTAAAAAGGAGGTCCCGTGGCTCATGATCTCGAGATTAACGGTCACGTAAATGTAAAATCTTTCTTCCTTCCTTAAAACATACATACATACATAATAAGTCATTTCATTCCCACCCATGAAGGGTGGGCGGACCCCTATAGATGGTCGTACCATCTCTTGGGCCAGGAGAGGAGAAAGAGTTGGAGAAGGGATCTCTATTGAAGGTGGAGGTGTTGAAGTGTGGAATTGGAAGTAGAGAAAGTGGGATGGACCTCTTGGCTAAGATTTAAGTTGGTGAAATTTTCTGAATCTTTAAAGTTTTGTCATTTGTAAAATGTTGAGATTTAAAAAAAATGAAGTTTTGTAATTTTGAAAATTTTAAAATGATGAGATTTTGTAATTTTGAAACTTTTGAAATTTTTGTAATTTGATTTTATTTTGTAATGTATGCCATGGAAGAAATGGATGACGTCGTTTAATGAGATGAGAGTAATGGCAGATGTTTGTGGAGATGAGAAGGAGAGCGGTGCTGTAGAAGAGGGAAAGAGGAACAAAGAGAAAGAATACCGTAGTGTATTATATATATATTTTTTTTTTGAAAAGAAAAGAAGGTAAGATGAAATGATGGTTTGAAATCTATAATACTTGAAAGATGAATGAGGTGATGGTGTGTGGAGAGATGATGTGGATGATTGAAGTGGGGTGTGACACTAACTGTTTTTCTTTTTAAAGATGAATGAGAATGTGTTGTGTGATGAGATGTTGTGAATAGGTGAAAATGAAATGGAAATGGGGGTGTGTGACTTGAAATAGTGATGAAATGTAAATGAATTAATGGAATGAGAATGAAGGCTGTGGCAGGTGAGAGAATGAGACGGTGATAGGGGGAGATGGAGAATTATATGTGGGGGCTCTTAGTCGGGGGCGGGGATTAGCCTTTGTAGGTGGATAAGGCTGAGTTTGGTGTATAGGGGATTTCGGAGGGGAAGTGCTTCGAGCTATTGAAGTATGGGGTTTTGTGTGTGTCGAGCTCGCTTTAGGTAGCGTAGCTGAAGGAGGTGTATGTAAGTGGTGATCGGGGGTAAGGTCATGAGACGATAGAGGTCCTCGCTGTGGTGCAGTGGGGAGAGGCAAAGGGCTATGCAAGAGATTCGTCGCTCCATGGTGATTAATGGACCGGAATGGCTAGCGGCGCAGCTGGTCCATACCACATGACCATATGTGATGTAAGAGCGAATGAGAGTTTTATACGTGTAGAATAGGTTGGAGGCATGGAGTTCCCAGGAGGTGCCTGTCAGCCAGGTGATGAGACGAAAGCACTTCTGGGTTGACGCCGTGAGAGCATGGAGAAGGGGTCGGAAGGTGAAGTAATCATCAAACCAGCTAACGTAGTGATGGAGAGGTGCGAAGGCGGTGGTCGTGAATGTGGAGGGTGAGGTGGTTAGGGTTGCGGGAGGCGACGGGGACGGAAGAGTTCAGCTTTGGTTTTGTCAGTATTCAGACTGAGATGCCAGGCCGTGGAACTCTCCAGATATGGTTGGACCAATCTATTGATGGCGGTGACTGAGGGGCAGGAAGCGAGGATTGCGGTGTCATCCGCGAACTGAAGGAGGTGGTGGGGAGCCGGAGTTTGGGGGAGATCTTCGACAAAAAGGATGTAAAGGAGAGGGGATAGCACTGAGCCTTGAGGAACGCCTTGGGGTGCGTAATAAGGAGGGCCGGAAACGGTTTATGTTGTCTGCTGTGAGGGTGGTGAGGCGGAGTAGCTGATCGTGGGTGGAGAGTATAGGCCGGAAACCACATAGGTAGAGGGGGAGTAGCTTGAGTTGAGAAAGGTAATGGCGGATGCAGCGGACTAGGATTTTTTCGAACATTTTGGAAAGGACGTCTGTTAGGTAGAAGGGACGATAGGAGGAGAGGTCGGAGAGTGGTTTATTGGGTTTGGGGAAGAGAAGCATTGTGGCAGCTCACGATGCTGTTGGATAAAAACCAGTTTTGAGGAGGTATGTATAGAGAGTGGCTAGGAGCTGGAGGAAATTTGTGGCTGCCTCTTTGATATTGAGGTAGAGGAGTTGATCGGGGCCGGGGGCGGTGCTTTTGGTGTGGGAAAGGGCTAGGTGAATGTCGGCGGGTGTGATGGGGTCGTTAATAGGGTGTGGAATGTGGAGTTGCTGGTGATTTGGTTGGAGGTAGGGGCAGTTTGGGATGGAGTTGATGGTATCGTCGTCGGTGTGATCGAAGTTCCGATTGAATACTCGCTCGAAACGCCTGGCAAAAATCTCCAGTTTGGAAGGTAAATTTGGTGGGGCTGAACCCCGGTGAATGATGGGATAGGTGGGTGTAGGAGATCGACCAGTTAGGGTGTTGAGGCGTTTCCAGAAGGGACCTAGGGAGCAGCGTTGGTTTTGGAGGGAATTGCATACTGTGACCCAGTTGCGGCGGAGGAAGGCGCGGATGTAGGAATGCACTTGGCGGAGAGGTTGGTGGTGGAGGGTGAGGAAATGGCGATCGTGGGAACGTTTGTAGTGGGCTAGGTATCTGTTGTAGAGCCGAAGAAGAGGGAGGGCTTTGGTAGGTAAGGGGGGACGGGAGGGTGAGTAGGGGGTTAGGGGGATGTGGGCTGATGAGGCGGCAGTGAGATAGGATTCCAGAATCTGGGTGTAGGCATCTACCCCGCCACTAGAGTCGAGACTTGGGAGGGGTTGGGTTAGTGAATTAGTGATGTGGTCGCGGTATGCAGGCCAGTTAGCCTTCTTGTAATTTTGTTGGAGAAACGGTGGAGGATGGGTGAGGAAGGTGGAACGAGTTGGGATGCTGACGAGAACGGGGAGACGATCGCTGCCTATACTGAGGAGGACGTCCACAGTACGGAGGTGAGCAAGGCGATTATGTGCTACGATGACATCTGGCGTGGTGTTGGAGATAGGGCGTGTGTGTTTTGGGGTGGCGACGAGTGAGGAGTTGATGGTCTGTAGAAAGAAGTGGAAAGCAATCAGTTCTGTTTTCGACCGGGAGTGTATATTGAGGTCGGCTAGTACGAGGAAATGGGGGAAAGTGGTGTAAAGGTGGGTTAAGTAATCTCGAGGGAACGGGTGATTGGGGTGGGTGTATATTGTTGAGACATGGAGTAAGTGGGAAGGGAAGTAAAGGGTGGAAATGAGGTTCTCTGGGACTGTGAGAGGGGGAGGTGGGACGTGAAGGCGAATTGGGATGCGGTATTTGTGTAGGATAGCGACACCACCATGCCCAATGTCATAGGGGTTGGTCTGCTCTGCACATGGTGTATCCGGGGAGACCGGCTGACAGGTGGGGGCGGGGAAATGTTTCATTCAGAAGTACTACATCCGCTGAATGTGCGGCGACGGTGAGTAGGGGAGTAGTAGGAGTTCTGCCTCCCCCCACCACCTCTCCCTCTGACGTCACATACTAACCCGCAATACATTCAGGGGCAAAGCTGATATCTCGCCAACCCATGGTCCGATTTTAACAAATGAGGTGTCGTTGGACTCAGGTTGACGCCCTCTTTCCAATGGACCACTCATTTCAACCCCTAAATAAAACCTACCCCTACTATAGGGTGAAATTGTAATTTTTTAGTGAAAGTCTCTTTTCAAATGCGACATGTATAAGGTGCGCTGCTAAAATGAACTTAAACGTTGTTGCTCATATAGCGCATGCGTTTTGCTGGATGCCGCTATGGACCAACATTTTTGTTTTTGTTTTGTACGCATGCACACTTGGGATTTTTGTAAGAGGGCGAGCTCTTTGAAAAAAATGATTGATAAGAAGGGGTTTTGGTGGTGAGAAGAGAGCCAGATATTCGCCCACTTTCCTACGAAGTTTGCCGATATCTCTCGAACGCAAGGTTGGATTTGGACGTGTGACGTGTCAATTCGCTTGCCTCGAAGCCCTGTATATGTTATTAATAGGTTAAAGTTTTGAGAATGAGGAAAACAGGCTTTTTGGGGGTAAAACCATGATTTTAGACTTTTTCCGATATCTCTCGAATGCATGGTCGGATTTGGTCCTATGACATGTAAAATGGCTTGTCTCGAAACCCTCTTTATTTTGGTAATAGGTTAAAGTTTTTGAGAATGAGGGAAACAGAATGTTTTGGGGTAAAACCGTGATTTTAAACTTTTTGCTATATCTCGCAAACCAATCATGCTAGAGGCGTGTACGACGGGTCCAAGGACTCGGGGTGGCGTCCTCTTTGCTATGGACCACTTGTTATATTAAAAAAAAAATTGGAAACTCGATTTTGGGGTAAACACGTGTTTTTTGTGATTTTTGCCGATATCTTACGAACCAATAAGCCTAGAGACGTGTACGAGGTGTCCTAGGACTCGGGATCACGCCCCCTTCCGAATGTGGTATATATATTTTCCAAAACATAATTCACAAAGGGCCTAACGCCATACATGTTGAATTTTTTTTCTTTACCTGTTTATAATGTTCATAAAGCGTGGTGGTTGAGAGAGACGATACTGCTGGGTGTGTGTGTTTCAACGGACCTTCGCTAACCAAAATGACCATGCTTAATAGAACAATCGCTATTTCGGCGGGTCGGTTTATGACAGAGAGAGGGTGCGTTTTTCTGATCTTTCCTATGGCAGATGGATGGAGGCTAATATTTGAAAATGTGTGAAGCATACTAAGATTTTTTTACCCCCGAAGGGGATCTTTAACATGTAAACGATGATGTGAACTTGGTTCTATGTTGGTCGAAGCGAGTACAGAAAACAAACTTGCAGAGGAGCAGACGAGCAGGAGGCGAATGTCATTTGAGCTTATTGGAATGCGCTGATCTGACTTGACAACAGGTGCAATGGAAAATGACAAAGACGCGGATGACGCTTCAAGGTTAAATAATCTGACAATCGTGGTGGCAGGGAAGAGCAAAATGCATGTGAACACATGTGAAACCACATGAGGGCTAAACAAGATACATCCTGTTTGCTTCGTACGTGACAAAATGCAAGTTCATGTGAAATTTGACCTGGCACAGGTGTTCACCTTGGGTGTTAGCTGTCCACGTGACCGATAACAGAATGTTCAAAGCGTGGGAAAAAATGATTATACATGCAACGTAACATATATAAAGACATGTCGTTATCATTTCCACTCTCACTCAGGTGACTTACCTTTGAATATATTGCGTTCGTGAAACCCCTGGTCATGTTTAACAGTTTTGGTGTTGGTGGAAAATACTTATCCATGTTGTGAGGTAGGTATATATTTATTCATTTATACATTTATTGATTTATATACATTTACAAGCAATTATTTATTGATTAGGTAATTATTGATTTTTTAATTTATTTGTTTGCAGATAACTGGTATACCTTACATGTCTGAGAGAGAAGAAACCATTGCACTTTTGAGCCCACTAGAAGGAAACAGCAATAAGACACTGCAAGTGAAGGTGGGATTATTTTTTTAAACTAACTTGTTTCATTTTTTGTTTCATATTTTACTTTATGAAATGCATGTACTAACCTGAATTTAGGTATTTATAACGGTTTATTTTATTTATTTTTAGAAACTTGGAAAGAAAAGCCTTACCGCCGTAGCAATCGCTGAAAACCCGAGACGCAGTAAAGTGCAACCATTGTTTCCAGGCAGTGAACTATTTAAAACTCAGGTAAGCCTAACATAATATGCTATTCCATTTTACCACTACTGAAAACTCGTAGACAAAAAAAATCATTACCTGTACATGACTAGGACGATGATTGCTTTCTTGATTAATGACTATGTATTGGCAACCGGTATAAGACCGTATTGGTTGTTTACCGGGAAAGTACAAGGCCATATTGGATTTTGTAAAGAACAAAAATTTTAATTTAACTGACAGGTCGTTCCCTATAATAATAATAATAATAATAATAATAATAATATAATATTATTAATAATAATATTAATATCGTATGGCCTCGGCTGCCGGGTGCAAGCTTTGGTATTTGACACACAGAGGGTAGCTTGCATGTCGAATTTAGTTGTTCCTTGACTATGAAATTCAAGGAGGTTAGATGTTAGATATCTAATTTCTATAAACTCTATAGCGCTTTCTAATAGAAAAATGAGGAACTTTATACCGTATGAACTCAAAGAATATTCACAGGTTTGAACATGATAATCTGAACAAAATGACATGACATTATTATTTTTTTGTTTATGTATTGGTTAAAGGGGAATGTAAATGACTGCAGCTTTATAAAAAGAAAATAAGTACATTGGTTACTGTTAGTGCCGACATACAGTTTATTATAATTTTTATGGTGTTTTTGATATATTAATGCCAATTAACGTTAAAGTTTTATTTACAAGTATTGATTGATTGAGTGAGCGATTGGTTATTTTGTTTGCTTTTAGGTGTCGTCATGCGCCATTAACGTAATGAACAGACAGTGAACAAGCATACATTGTGCTTTAAAGTACTCTGTGCAACGTTAATAACTTACAATAAGAAAAAGTTTTATTATAACACAAGGCGTTAGCACCAAATACAACAAGTGAGCAAGTTGGTTTACCACGTGGGTTAAATTTAAAATCAGAACATGACCGTTGGTTAACATTTGAATCCTGGCCTGTAGGCTTTTTACTTGAACCGAGAAGATGTGGTGCGCTGTGTGTTTTGTCGTATTGAACTTTCACACTGGGAAGAAGGGGATGATCCCTTTAGAGACCATTTGCGATGGTCTCTTTGTTGTCCTCACATGCTTGGAAAACAAGAGGGTAACATACCTCTGTATTCATTTTACCGAACCACAAAACCATTGGCCGCTACTTACGTTGCTGGATCACAAATAAATAATAATAATGATGAATTACCAGTCAACAACGGTAGTGTCGATATATGTGGTCCATATGCCATAGACAGTGTTGAATTGGCGTATGCTTTTGAAAAATTGGGAGTTTGCAAGACTAAAGCACTTGCACACCAAGAGTACAGCTCTGTTGAAAAACGTTTAGAATCTTATAAAAATGTTTGGCCATTAATATTAAAACAGTTTACCAAACAGCTAAGTGAAGCTGGAATTTTTTATACTGGTGAAGGAGAAAAAACAATATGTTTTTATTGTGGATTTGCTTTAAAGGATTGGCAAATGACTGATGACCCTTTTGTGCAACACGCTCGTTGATTACCAAACTGTAAATACATGGTGTTGCTTAAAGGTCAGGAATTTGTGAACACTATTCGTAAAGAATACGTGATTGCAGCACAAGACATAAGAGTGCCTTTAGAGTTAGAACACGCGGAGCAAATACATAAGGCTGAAAGAAAAGACTTGTCTTACGAACAGATACAAAAGTGTGACCATCAATTATGTAAAATTTGTTATCAAGATGAACTAGGTGTTGTATTTTTGCCTTGTGGACACATGATAGCATGTGTCAAGTGGGCATTAGAACTTAACAATTGTGCTATATGCAGAAAAGTAGTATCTGCTACAGTTAGGGCATTTCTTGCATAACTAGTATAATTTATTCGTCATGCATAGTGCAAAATCCCTAATTGCACAATATTGTTAAAGCTGTTTTAGAGTATAATAGATATGCTCTTGTTTTGTTTATAGACTACTACAATGAATGTTTTGAATGCTGTGGGACAATCATGTGACTTAGAGACAAAGAAGCTCAGCGAATTGCCAACGCATATTCCATTCCGCATTATCAAGATTCGGAAATTGAAAACAGCATATGGTGATCGTGTACTTTGTGTAAGTGAAAACTTTGAGACATTTCTGGCTATACGGTTTAATGATATGTCGGAGAGTGTTTTTGATGAAGTCAATAATGCTGTGCAACCTGTACACTTAATTTATGAAGGTTTTAAAAACAATCGGTGCATGGTTCGTTTTAATTAAATAAAAAAATGTGAAATAATAATGGAAAATATAAGTGATGACAATATACTGAAAAAGAAAGAAAATATGTGTATAGAATAGTAATGTTTTAGTGTTTAGTGTTGTCTTTAAAAAACAAGTGAGCTAACACCCAAGGTGAACACGTGTGCCAGGTCAAATTTCACATGAACTTGCATTTTGTCACGTACGAAGCAAACAGGATGTAACTTGTTTAGCCCTCATGTGGTTTCACATGTGTTCACATGCATTTTGCTCTTCCCTGCCACCACGATTGTCAGATTATTTAACCTTGAAGCGTCATCCGCGTCTTTGCCATTTTCCATTGCACCTGTTGTCAAGTCAAATCAGCGCATTCCAATAAGCTCAAATGACATTCGCCTCCTGCTCGTCTGCTCCTCTGCAAGTTTGTTTTCTGTACTCGCTTCGACCAACATAGAACCAAGTTCACATCATCGTTTACATGTTAAAGATCCCCTTCGGGGGTAAAAAAATCTTAGTATGCTTCACACATTTTCAAATATTAGCCTCCATCCATCTGCCATAGGAAAGATCAGAAAAACGCACCCTCTCTCTGTCATAAACCGACCCGCCGAAATAGCGAATGTTCTATTAAGCATGGTCATTGTGGTTAGCGACAGGTTCGTTGAAACACACACACCCAGCAGTATCGTCTCTCTCAACCACCACGATTTATGAACATTATAAACAGGTAAAGAAAAAAAATTCAACATATATGGCGTTAGGCCCTTTGTGAATTATGTTTTGGAAAAAATATCTACCACATTCGAAAGGGGTCGTGATTCCGAGTCCTAGGACACCTCGTACACGTCTCTAGGCTTATTGGTTCGTAAGATATCGGCAAAAATCACAAAAACACGTGTTTACCCCAAAATCGAGTTTCCAATTTATTTTTTTAAATATAACAAGTGGTCCATAGCAAAGAGGACGCCACCCCGAGTCCTTGGACCCGTCGTACACGCCTCTAGCATGACTGGTTCGCGAGATATAGCAAAAAGTTTAAAATCACGGTTTTACCCCAAAACATTCTGTTTCTCTCATTCTCAAAAACTTTAACCTATTACCAAAATAAAGAAGGTTTCGAGACAAGCCATTTGACTCGTCATAGGACCAAATCCGACCATGCATTCGTGAGATATCGGAAAAAGTCTAAAATCATGGTTTTAACCCCCAAAAAGCCTGTTTTCCTCATTCTCAAAACTTTAACCTATTAATAACATATATAGGGCTTCGAGACAAGCGATTTGACACATCACACGTCCAAATCCGATCTTGCGTTCGAGAGATATCGGCAAACTTCGTAGGAAAGTAGGCGACTATCTGGCTCTCTCCTCACCACCAAAACCCCTTCTTATCAATCATTTTTTTTTTCAAAGAGCTCGCCCTCTTACAAAAATCCCAAGTGCGCATGCGTACAAAACAAAAACAAAAATGTTGGTCCATAGCGGCATCTAGCAAAACGCATGCGCTATATGAGCAACAACGTTTAAGTTCATTTTAGCAGCGCACCTTATACATGTCGCATTTGAAAAGAGATTTTCACTAAAAAATTACAATTTCACCCCATAGTAGGGGTAGGTTTTATTTAGGGGTTGAAATGAGTGGTCCATTGGAAAGAGGGTGTCAACCCGAGTCCAACGACACCTCATTTGTTAAAATCGAACCATGGGTTGGCGAGATATCAGCTTTACCCCTGAATGTATTGTGGGTTAGTATGTGACGTCAGAGGGAGAAGTGGTGGGGGAAGGCAGAACTCCTACTACTCCCCTACTACGGTGTATTTAAGCAGAGGTCGTTTTTTTTAAATTAAAAGAGCAGATGTTGCTGTAGAGCAGGGATATGTCTTTGGGAGGTCCAATGTTGACAGTCTTAGTTGCCATGTTGTGATGTTGCTAGGGGGGAAAAGGTGAAGTGTGTGAGGGGGCCAGCATAGGAGGGGTAGAAGCGTGCGTTAAAAATTTAGAGAGCAGCTTGCTGGAGCTGTGTCAAGACTAGTGGCCACTGGAAAGGCATGAGGTTTTGGAAGGAGATGGTAAGGAAGCGGAGTAAGTTTTTGACCGTCAGGGGCAGGGGGTGGAAGAGTGTTGGCTGATTCGGTGGGGGTGTATATGTTTTTAACTGGAGCCACAAGCTCCGGACTGTTAGGGGGGTGGGGTTCTGATTTCCCCTTACACTAGTAGGAATGAGTGGGGTGGTTGCCAGCGCACTGATGGCATTTACTGGGTTGTGCAAGATTGGGGCATTGTTGGAACGGGTGGACAGGTTTGGAGCAGTGGGGGTAGATTCGGGGTTCCCGGCACTGTTCCGTTGAGTGGAGTTTGTACGCTAGGCACCGGTTGCATCGAAGTGCCATGGGGGGCGGGGCTGTGGAGGGTTCTACGTGATGATGATATCGGAAGATGTAGTCACCCAGGCGGTCTACGTCTGCCTAGGTGGCCAGAAAGATCCTGACCATCCAGGTGGGTCCAGTGGCGCATTTTATGCGGAAGGGCTTTTTTGCTTAGACCTGATCGCGAAGCAATTCTGAGATTACCACCTCTTCTGGCACCTCGGTGTCGACGCCCCGGATGACACAGGAGAAAAGTTGTGAATGGGGGGGGAAGTAGAGACGGGGGTTTGGCGAGGGGTTAGGAGACCAATCGTTACAGCAGTTCCAAGATGGGCAGCTGCATTGGGGTCCTGTAGTGTGGTGGCTACGATGTCATCATCGGTCTATAGTATGGCTCCATTTGACACGGAAACCAGGAGAAATTGCAGAATAGGAGGAATGAGTGTCTTCAAAGCACCCGAGATTTCTTGCCGGGAGAGGTGTTGGAGAGCGGAGATGAGGAAGAAGTATTTTGGGGAAGGTTGGTCAGCTTTGGCTGCATAGGAGAAAGAGGGTGGGGGGGAGGGGGTCATTCCCTCCTGAAAAGGTAGAGCCCCCGAGGGGGGAGGGATGGGTGGTTAGTAGAAAATGGAGGGATGGGGTTGGCATTTGGTGTAGAGTCTAGAGAGGAAATAGTGCGGTTGCCCCCTTCCTCCATCCGCTCGGACGCGTTGACGGGTGCGGTGAACTCCGGCCTCAGTGTCTGAGGAATCGGATCCGCGGCACTTCTCCGTCTGGCTGGTGGTTTGAAGAATTACTAGGGGGAGGTGGGTGAGGGTTCCGGAGGAGGTTGAATTAGTGGAGGTGGTGGAAGGGGTTGTTTTATTTAGTTTGGGGATGGCGCCTTGGGGGCCAGGGCGTGTAGTAGTCCCCTTAGTAGTCCCCATATTACACGGATCACGATTGGGTGATACTCGGCCTTTGCCGCGACCCATTGCGGAGATGTGGGGGTGACGAGCGTGGAAGTGATAAGGGGTTGATTGGCCACTGGAAGGGGATGTCGGTGCTGTAGACCGATGGGATTTATTGGGAGTAGGGCACTAAGCCACTAATAAATTGAAAAAGGGAAATAAATAAAAGTGAGCGGAGGAATTGTTGGGGGTCATGGACAGTAGTGTCCAGAAGGTTAGTGGATAAGGAGCCGTGGGAGTATGTTCGGGTTTCTATATGAATCACTGGGGTAGGGGAGAGAAGGCCCAAAGCCGTTAAAAGGGATCATGAGAGGAGGGAGGGGAGGGGTATTATAGTGGGATCGCAGCAATAGTGTGTTGTTGCGAGAAATGGGTTAAGACCGGAGGCAGGAATACTGCGACGTAGTAGGGACGCTAAGGTGGGTGTAGTAGGTTTAGAATTCACTAAAGGGAGGCGGGGGTAATCAGGTACTTGTGGTGGGACAGCCACAGTTGTGTGTATAGGTGGGTGTAATGTAGATGAAAAGGGATACAAAATGTGATGAAATGAGTGCGCAAGCGAAGTCCATGGTGCGGTACGAAAGTAGGCTAATGCCACTATGCGGAGATACAAGGAAGCTGTAAAGTGGCACACCAATGGGCGAGGCGAATAATGTGTGTGTGCTGCGAGATCACTGGTCTTGTGAAATCCAAGTAGGTGGGCTACTGTAGATTTCCGTAGTAATAACTTGCAGTCGGTGATGTGATGTTGAATGTGCAATCGTTTTGTGCACACACGGAGTAGTTTTAATGAAATGTGCCTGTATAAGAGGCGGATGTTGGCGACGATACGATGATAATAATGATAGTGAATGGTATGATGAGTGTGATGCCGCTATGAGCAGATGATAAATGAATGAAAGATGAATGAATGATATCTGTGCAGATTTGCAGTCTGTAATAACGCTGACTGAGACACGTGGCGTGCTCGTTAAAAGGGGTTCACCCTTGCAGATGCAGAGACGATGACGCGTGCGAAGTCTTGTAATGTAATAACAACTCGTAGAAATATCGCTGAGAAGTCGGCTATTATGACCTGGTTCTGCGTATATATCGGTGAAGAGATGTTTAAAGCGTGTGTACAATACCCAAGGGGTATGCACCCCTTAGAGATCATCCCCCCCATCATCTGTCTAAATCTCATAAAAGGCAACCCTTTAAAAGCCTACCCAATATCCATCAATACTATAAGGGCAGCTGGCTACTCCATAAAGCAGCTCAACCCTTGCGTAATTATGACACACAGCGACATACTACAAACTGGTTCAACTATGCCACAACGCGCTGACAGAACAGAGGCTAAAGGTATAAAAGGTGCCTTAAGTGGGTCACGAGGATCTCTCCATCATCAGTGCTTCGACGAGACAGCCGGAGGCTAACGACAGTGTCAACCGAGGTGAGTCAGTCAGTCAGTGTTCAGAATCCTACTTTTGTAACCTAACACCCACAGTTTGTACTCACATTATAACATCACAAGATCCCTTAAAAGGGACTAACAGTTACTCATTGCTGACCAATAAACACTTGGTCAGTCTCTTACACTTGCATTACTGATCTACACTCTTCTTCACGTCCCAACGTCCTTCCTTACTCCCGTCACAGTCAGACGTGACACACCGTAGTAATAACGCCAACTCAGACGTCCTTGTATTCCTCACAGCGGCTCGCGTGCTCAAGTGAAGCGCGTGCCGAACCGCTGACACTAGCAAGGTGATTATATAATAAGTAGCCGGCTGGGCGACTAGTACATCGACCCGCGTGCTAAGGCTACATCCCTTAAACCACATTTACAGTCTTTATAGGAGCGCCCCCTAGTTCCTAGCACACCACAACACACTACACTGGTCAGCTTGCCCCTCCAAAGGCAGCTACCCCCTTTTAGACACTCCATTCAAAATCAATACAGTAACTCTTCCGTTTTAGATCCTACCACCCCTAAATAAGGGATCTAAAACAGATGGTGGAGGCGGGGTCCTACGCATAGAGAAAAGGGACTCAACCAACGAGCCCTCGTAGGTAAAACGACCCCTTCCGTACCGCAAAAAGCCAAGCAAATTAGTGAGAAAATTTTTCCCCCAGACAAAAAGCACCATTTTTTTTTGTGTGCTCCAAATTAGCTACACAGGGGAACTTCTTAATAAACCAACCCCCTAACCCCATACAGAATCAAAGAAATATAAGAATACACTGTCAAACACGTACAGACTTTTTTTTATTCTTATTGTAGGCCCATACACTGCAGTAGAATGGCACCTCATGCAGAGATTGCAAGCCATAGAGGCAATAGGGGTACGCCAATATTATTAACATTATTGTTCAGATGCCAAGGGCACATACAAGGCCGGCAAACACAAATACGGGCACTCCAAACAAAAATCGGGGCAATACAGGGCAAACAGCCATACACCCCGTCAGAGGGTAGGACAGCGCGATTAAGATGCGCACATACACTCTTGAATCACATACATGAACACCTCAATAGGTTCCATATACAAAGACACAGAATATACCGACAATTAATCACCACACATGGTCCCGTAATAGATAATGCAACCCTCGAGAGAATGAGGGTGCACTACACAAGTTTACACGCCCAATACAGGGAGCTAATTCGCGTCCAAGCGCTTCTCCAACTAGCGGCCACAAAACAATACAGAGCACAGAAACATTAATACATTAGTACAGTAATTTGAAGGCAGGCCATGAGCCTCAATAAGGCAGTACACCCAAATTTGGGACAAATACCGTGAGCTACAAGCCAATAAGGCCATTTTTGAGTTCATGGTAGGGCCATCAGCCCACCCGAGAGAGGACATAAGCGTGGATACGCTGACTCGACAATTTGCGAGGATGTCCCTCTCGCCACGTACTGCCACAGAATGGAAGGAGTTCGCCGTGGCCACAGTCAAGAAGACGGCCAGGTTAGGCTCCAACTTACTACAAAATAAACCTAACACAAACACACGTCCTTCAGCTCCGGATCGGAAGGCAATTTTGCCAAATCGAGGGGCAGAGCCTAGAACAATCCCCTCGGAACAGAGGGACGAGAGGGAGTTGAAGCCAGGGCCATTAAACACACATGATATGACAGGGAAACAAAGGGACATAACCACGTCATGGGGTGACGACATAGAGCCCGCCCTACAGTACATAAAGCCTACATACACGTACACAGATAGGCTAACACATTGGCAGGAGTCGGCCGTGGCCACAGGCCGAAAAACGGTCAGACTACACGCCACCACATTGCTAGGCCGGACACAAGCCATTAAGCGACCTTTACCGCCAGTTCAAAGGGCAAATTTGCCAGAACAAAGGCGAACACCGGCATTAGTCCCTCAGGATGCACGGTACACGCACATACAGATTAAACAGGCATTACCATACAATACACGGGGATTAGGAAAGGTATTATTACCCACCCCACAAAACCTCGCAGTCAAACATACATACACTCCCGCAAAATCTGCTAAGATAGCGCCAAGCGCAATAACGCCCTTAAATACAGGTACACTTAGACCTAGAAACACGCGCTACGGTGGAAGTAGGGCAAGGCTTACTTTGCTAGAAATTCCGCCGGAAAACAGCAAAGAAACACCTCAATGGATTTCAGAGGCCTATAATATCGTAACAGGGCAAAACCCTTCACCTTTCTGAGCACTGAAGCTCGAAAGACGATAACGACTTCCACCAAGGCCAAAGAAATAAAATAACATCACTTCCCCCATCATAAATGGCCACACAAGTTCTTTCACGCGGGAGATATCAGAAAATAGACCGACAATTACATAGTAAACATAAACTGCGCATTTTTTTTTCTTTCTCGTATTTTATGTATATACAGGGCAACATGGCCAAATTAGAAGTGAGTAATTTTAAATCCTTCTGTGTTTTTTTTTTGGGAACCATGGCATCTTTCTATTAGGCCATCACTAAGCCAAGTGGAAGCCAAGCAGGCTTCAGGCCGAAAAAGAGATATTTTGAACACAACTTAAGCATAAAATCACAGCATAAAGCTTAAGTGAGTCTTTCTAAGTAGAAATGACTAAACGTTCTATGTTAGGGTTCCACAGTTTGATAGATTCTCCTGTTGCGGGCGAAAGCCGTAAGTGTGGCAGGAATTAAGAATCTCAAACTAGTTTCAAAAAAAAAAAATTTTTGGGAGGTGTGCTTTAACCAACTAAAAAGCCCAATTGCACACCGGGATGAGACACTGTCATTTTGGTGAGTTACAATTACTTTGATAGGCAGGTTTGACTCCCACAGTGCACTGGCTTTGCTCGTGACGTGGATACAAGGGTATCAGTTACGTCTGGCAATGGCCTTCCTAAGGTGTACTAGACAGTGTCGGTAGATTCCCCTGAGACGTAACCAGATTACGGTAGTACTCACGTTACCAAAATGGTAAATACTACACTCAGGTCCCAATCACCATTTTTTTTCAAAAACATAGTGCTCACGACATAATTTTTAGAGACTAACGCCACCTACTATTATTTTCTTTCAATGTGCTCTCTTAATGCAGAGCGGGGCATAAATAATTTTTTTTTGTTTCACACATTTAGCCCAAGAAAGAAAAATGGCCAAATAAACTATATATATATTTTATACATAGGTATACATAACACAACACTCGGGGACACAAGTGTAGTCAATGGAAGGTTCTTTTGCAGACGGCCAATGCATATGAGATTTCCGAAGTGAAATGCCATGGCCTGTGGTTTGGATTCCAAGTAAAACGGAAATCCCGTGGCACATGATCTCCAGAAATGGTCACGTTAAACCACAAAATTCCCCTCTTGCCTTTTTATAATGCGAAGAGCACTAACAGAAAGCAGGCTGATTAAGAACACATGTTCGGATACACAGCGTTATCGAAACAAGTAAACAAGCGAGCGCGCAAGACATTGCAACCCGACACCATCATACTCAGCAGTAAAGCAGACCTCAGTGATAAACTGCGAGCCTTACAGACGACAGTTCCCAAAGCACACTGCACGGAATCATTCATAGCCAACCCAAGAACCCTATATCTTCAAAATTTACACTACGAGGAGAGGGCAAAAATAAGCAAACTCCTCGCAGGAAGGTATACTAGGGGTTGCGCATAGAAAAACACACAGCCCATTTGCCATAGTGTAGGCGGCACAGAAATGGCCACCAAATCTTTACAGACAACCGGCTTCGAACCCATGTCCACACACAAAAACCTCGTACCGAAAACTAACTAAACAACGGTATTTTCGGTACGAGAAACACAAACAAAATACAGACAGAATGCCCGCAGAACATGAACAACGCAGACATATAACACAGAGAATTACATAGAACACGGGTTCGAACCCCAGAGAAAATTGCACGCCAGGGAAAAACAAGCAGTCGGCCTTCCAATCACACCAAAATTGGCCCATATAACGGCTTAGACAGATAATACTACATTCCTGCGGCCAAATGACAGGCATAAAATTCCAGAAATACACTTGACAGGGAAAATGGACTTTCCAGTCAGAGACATATAAATTTCGTAAGACAACGGTCTTACGGAATAATGGCCACACAACGGCAATAGTAGCAGGGCGGATTACCACATCGGGCCGCCAGGAATTTAACACAATGACCACACTGGCATACGTGCAGAAAAACACGCAACAGTGGTTAACCTACATAAAATCCCGGCCTGAAGTTACACACACAAACTGATGACTTGCAGACTTAGCCACTTTGCAACACTGTCGATGACAAAACGCGATTGTGTAGTGGCAGTGACCATGAATAAACAAATGCAGAACAATCATAACACTATACATTTTTCAACACTGCGAAAGCATTTATCAACAAGCAGACGTCACAGACCAAAACTTGTCGCAGGCCCAGAGTAGCACGTTCGTAAAGACGTTGGCAGGCCACGGGCGCTTCCTACCCATACACAATATACACAGTAGGACTTGGCCCTACAGCAGACCAGGCGTCCGCGTGGTGTAGCGGAGCGTAGTCACACACACACACACAAACGCGCTCACCAATCAGGGGCGAACATAGGGACTTTGAGGAAACGGGACCTCCCCTTAACAACTTCTTTTTGCGACCCTAGTCCCGAAACAAATCATTCCAGGCGACTAGGACTTAGCCCTATAACGGACCAGAGTAGGTCGTGAAGCTTCGCTATCCCAAAGCGCGGATAGAAAACCAACATGGACCAAGGAAGGATGACAAGAGAACATGCTAACAGCGTCCCACTCTACTCCCTTCCCATAACCTTTTCACGTCCAAACATAAACAACGCAGACACATGAACACGACCAGCACAGCTACACTACACTACAAAGTATACATAAGGGTTGGTAAACTTCATGTGTTTACAGAAAGGGCATGCTACGCCTTGAGCCCCACCGCTATCACCTGAATGAGAGGGGTGCATCGGCCAACACCAACTAAGCGTAATGCACATCTCCATATGAGAGATGAGGCCATAAGTAATAAATACTAACCATTTTTTTTAAATTTAAATCATCCCGCATGAGAGGGAAATATATTAGTATTATGCCTCAACCTACACCTATCCATACATGAGTGCAAACGCCTCATATCCAGACGCATGCATGTATATCCCATCCATTCACCAGGGGATATTGATATCAGACCGGCATGGATTTTTATTTTATTTTTTGCAACCCCGGGAATTACCTGCCCCGTTCCACTCACTGTAGGAGCATCCCAGCACAAAAACCGGTTCCAGGCCGCCACTAACGCGGAATTCGGAAGTGCGCAACCTCCTCCTACCCTGCTTTAACCCACTCTACAGATAACTACCCCCAGATCACAATAACAGGGTACCTGACGCCACAGACCCTACTAACACCTCCATCAAGGTTAAAAAAGAGCATTATCGCTGGAGAAGCTGATATAGCACAGGTAGCCTAAAGTAGTCTACGTATGTAGAGGTTTTACCAGCCCACCACACTGGAAGTATTTTACATTTGACACTTTTTACACAGGTTACACCTATATTAAAAAAAAAAAAAAAAAAGGGAACCTGAAACACCCTGGCTGATGATACCGGCGTTAGCCAAAGGTCAAAAGCACAACACTAGGAGCAGAGCTGGGGAAGGCGATGTGGACCCTTACCCCAGTTGGCTCATCAAATTACTGACGACTAGACCAAATAGACGAACCACGTAAGGTCAAAGCATTCGCGGCCTGGTCGGGCAAGCTCTGGAATCCTAGGTGCGCATAAACCGCCCCTGGGAGGAAGGGATGCTAAACCCACTTTGAGCCACGGTCGTCGAATCCAAGACCTGCAGGGAGACTTTCTGAGAATGGCGGGAGAAATAGCTCACTCCGCGTCGGCCTCGGGAGCTATCCCTAGAGACGACCATATTATGACTAGACTGTTAGTTAAATTTACGTAAGTAGGACTTCCATGGCGGGGAGTCAGACTCCTATTCGTCAGGAGTGAAGCAGGATCCAAGGGTTCAGCAGGACCAATCCTAGATCCGACAAGTCCTTACCCCGCGAGGTGAAGGTGAAGACCACGACGGTAATCAATAATGCAGAATGAAATATGAATATATATATATGGAATGTACGCGCTCATTCGGTCCTGCGCCCACGTAAATGGACGACAACGGGTCGCCAGAGTTCTTAAATGAGTAGCATAGCGGGCACTCAAAAGGGTTCAGTGGGCCAACCCAGCAATGCCGATTAAGGCGAAGAGGACTCCCCGGACGCTCACTTCCCGGAGGACATATGAATACAAATATTGCGGCCGACACACGCCAAGAGGACTCCCCGGACGCTTTTTTCCCGGAGGATATTATGCCATTGGACCACACTGTCCAATGCCCACATAAATGACGACGCATCGGGCAGTCAGAGGGCATTAAGAGATGGGGCATTGCGCGCCCCTCACAGGAGCCAAGTGGGCGGCTCACCTACGTCGAATAGGAACAGCACCCGGTTATGAACACGAAAGTTACAGCGGGCGAAACGGTTAGCTTAGTGGCACCGTAAGCACCTGCGAATAGGTTAGTACTAGTATTAAGACCTAGAATAGATGTCGACAATAGTATTAAAACGGAGGGGACTACGAGGCATTGTTGGGTTCCGGTCCCGACAATGTACTACAAGGGCGCCCCCGCGAGAGAAATCAAGCGGCCAGCCTCCATCTAAATCTTAGTACTTAAGTCATAGTGCCATGTTAAGGTCACTTAGATGTAAGCAAATTTACTGACAGCTGTTGCTAATAATAGCACAGCACATTTCGGCTTTAGAATAAGGTCCACTCGGCATGTAAATACAGAATAGTTTTACAGTTAAGTAATTTTATCAATAAGTTAAATAAGTAGTATAAGAGAACGCCGTTCGGCGCCTGATGACCCACAAATCCGTCATCAGGGTAAGTCCGATAACTCATGATAAGTTATTATAATGTAGCATAGTCTTACATTTAAGACAATTTTTTTAAATACATATATTGAGGTAAAATTTCGGCGCCTGGCGGCCCAAATTCGTTGCCAGGGTAAGCCCAATACTACAACACATTAGGAAATGACGTCACGGCACCATATAGGGTAAGCCCGGCCATATATCGAGTAATAATAACCATGCCATTCTTCTCACAGGTAAAAAGGGGCTTCAGACTGTGGCAACGCTGCCACAGGAAGCGGCATATGGAATAGGGAATTTCAATGTTTTGTTAACCTCTCCATTTTTTTTGCAGGCATTGTCACCTAGAATAGGACACGTGTAATTATGATTTTGCTGCCAGACAGCAGCAACATGCTATTTAATGCCCCCTTATTGTAGTATTATACCTGTGCATACTAACCTCCATTTAACATTCATTCTCACTTACACACTCACTACATTTTTTTTTTACAGCTACACGTCAATAATCTGCACAGCGGGAATGATGCCTGTGGGGCATCAGGCTTGCTGGCAGACCTGCATAAAACAAAAACACTTGAAGCGTCAAAATGCGACGCAGCTTACGGCGATGAGGGCGCAACCGGCATGTGGCGGCGACCCTCATGGCCAAGTGTGCAAGCATTCACCCACAGAGGATGCTTCACAGACTAGGTATTAAGAATACACTGCAAGCGGTACGACCACTCAACCGTGCCAAGAGGTGGCCGTATAGGATCAGCCGTGATACGGCAAGCGTACGTACAAACAGGTAGCGTGCACGCGAGGATCCAAACAAAAACTAGAATTATAAGGGTTTAGCGCGCTTAAGTAGACATAAGGTCATTGTAGTTCATAATTTTAAAGAGTAAACTACATACATATTCATGCGCCCACGGGCAATTATTCCAATGGAAATTCCTAAATGTCAGCATCGCAACATAATACATTAAACACTATATATATTTTTGTCTGTTTATCAAGTTCACGTGTACACGATGTCTATATTTTTGTTTTGTTTTGTTTCGTTTGCTAAGGTAACACGTAACCAATGTCTGTGAATTGTTTTCTTTCATTTTTCTCTCTTCTAACTTCCCCATTTGTCAGGGTGTTCCGTTTTATCCCACACCAATAAATACATTTTAAATATTTCCTTTAAATTATACCCTGGAACACCCATTTTTTTTCTATTCTCTCCTATCTTCTTTATTGCAGGGAGCACTTTTTCCCCAAGATAGGGCGGACGACGCAATCATCCGTTCGGCCCTGGGTTTTTCCTCCCTGCACAACTATGTAACCATGTATAACCATGTTTTTTTTCTTTTTTATGCCGACAACGGCAATGGCGATTGTGCCTCAATAGCAATTATTTTCTTTATTCAACAATGTTAATGCACATTTCACCATGCAATGTAAAATTTATATACATATATATCTATGTACACCCCATAACCCTCCCCTCTGAACACGGGCTGACCGCACACCTACACTTCTGCACGACGACACCCGTTCCATACGACGACGCTTACGACGCCACCACCAGAAGAGACGAGGGGGATTCAAAAACTACTACGACAACATCCCAACCCCAAGTGCCCTTCCCGGTCGCGAGGACGCGACCAAATGGAGGAAGAGGCTTGTACAATACCCAAGGGGTATGCACCCCTTAGAGATCATCCCCCCCATCATCTGTCTAAATCTCATAAAAGGCAACCCTTTAAAAGCCTACCCAATATCCATCAATACTATAAGGGCAGCTGGCTACTCCATAAAGCAGCTCAACCCTTGCGTAATTATGACACACAGCGACATACTACAAACTGGTTCAACTATGCCACAACGCGCTGACAGAACAGAGGCTAAAGGTATAAAAGGTGCCTTAAGTGGGTCACGAGGATCTCTCCATCATCAGTGCTTCGACGAGACAGCCGGAGGCTAACGACAGTGTCAACCGAGGTGAGTCAGTCAGTCAGTGTTCAGAATCCTACTTTTGTAACCTAACACCCACAGTTTGTACTCACATTATAACATCACAAGATCCCTTAAAAGGGACTAACAGTTACTCATTGCTGACCAATAAACACTTGGTCAGTCTCTTACACTTGCATTACTGATCTACACTCTTCTTCACGTCCCAACGTCCTTCCTTACTCCCGTCACAGTCAGACGTGACACACCGTAGTAATAACGCCAACTCAGACGTCCTTGTATTCCTCACAGCGGCTCGCGTGCTCAAGTGAAGCGCGTGCCGAACCGCTGACACTAGCAAGGTGATTATATAATAAGTAGCCGGCTGGGCGACTAGTACATCGACCCGCGTGCTAAGGCTACATCCCTTAAACCACATTTACAGTCTTTATAGGAGCGCCCCCTAGTTCCTAGCACACCACAACACACTACACTGGTCAGCTTGCCCCTCCAAAGGCAGCTACCCCCTTTTAGACACTCCATTCAAAATCAATACAGTAACTCTTCCGTTTTAGATCCTACCACCCCTAAATAAGGGATCTAAAACACGTGTAACTAGTCCAATTCTTTATGAAGGACATGGTGTTGTATACCTCTGTGTAGAGGAGTAGAAACTCATATAATTGTGCTAATAAACACATTTTGGAGAAAAATGGACAGTGTCCTATCCTCTACGTTCCGGCGGTCCACATATGAGGACCTTGGTTGTGAACCTCATATCTCTATAGTTTAATGAGGTTTTGTTGCGTAGCGACCGCAGTCCTCGTCTGTGAACCTCGTAGCTCACTTTGTCGACAAGGCGTTGTGGAAGTGTTCGTATCAGCCGTGTCAGCTTTGAATATAAGAAGTGGTGCGTCACAAAATGGCTTCCTCTCATCACGCCGAAGGTAAATTAATACTTCTCAGTTAATAACTCGTAATTTTATTGTTTATAATTTTTTTTTGTGGTCTGTAATAGTCGTAAAGTCTGCACATATGTTGAGATTATTGAAATCATTCAATGGTACTGATATATATCGTATAAGTTGGTGGTACTTGTGTGTGGACCTTAGTTCAATAGTCCATTATTTTTCTTCTATGGTCAAGTGTACAGTGTACAGTGACTTGCATCCCAATTATTAATGAATAATATGGGAAATACCTCGCTTCATACCAAAGTAACGTTATGTTTATAAATTCTTTACAGAAGGTCGATTTCTTGAGGAAAGAGATATATGGGCTTTTCTGAACGAAAGTGACGCCGATCTGTCCGAGGGGGAAGATGATGAGATCACATTTACTAATGAGGGTGCCTTTTCTGTACGCAATGATTCTGACAGCGATATTGATATTAATGAAAGAGAAAATCCTGAAAATGAGTGTGACAAATTCTGAACGTGATGCCAATAATGAGCAACAAACGAACAGTAGGCCTACTGAAGTGCCAGGACCAGTACTTATCTCTAAGAAACACGCGATATGAAATGGAAACACAAATCTATGATTTCACAGGGTCCTTGCAGGGAAGAAATTCTCTTACCAGATTACGATGAAGAAAAGGGGTACTAGATTCGTTCTTAGAATATCTGCCTCTCAGTTTCTGGGAACAACATGCAGGGCAAACTAACCTGTATTCTGTTCAAAGGCGTAACTTGAAATCTGTTAACACCACTTCAGAGGAAATGATTCATTTGGCAGGTGTACACGCGATAATGGGTGTGCTGAGTTATCCACAATCTAAAATGTATTGGCAACATGATACTGAGGTACCAATCATTTGTAAATGTATGTCTAGGGATAGATTTTTTGAACTCAGAAATTGTATGCATTTTGTGGACAACGAAGGGGAGCATGAAGGGGCACTTTGGAAGGTGAAACCATTTCTTGACTGTGTGAAAACTAAGTGTTTAGCATTGCCGCGATCGAAACATGTGTCACTTGATGAGCAGATGGTTCCCTTTTCAGGGAAGTGTGGTTTTAGACAGTACGTCCCCTCAAAACCGAACCCATTAGGACTGAAAAATTTCATACTAGCAGCACCAGACGGACTGGTTCTGGATTTCATGTTTTACACTGGGGCAGGTACTGTAACAAGTGAAGACCAGAAGGAATATGGGCTTGGTGCTGCTGTTGTTAAGACTTTGACGGAAAGCATCCCACAAGAAAAGGAACACTGTGTTTATACTGATAGATTGTTTACGAGCGTTAAATTATTAGACTGCCTGCATTAGAGAAATATATGCCAAACAGGGACTGTAATGAAAAATAGGGTAGGTTCAGTAGCAGAAAAGTTAAAAACTGATAAGGAACTGAAGAGGGGAGAATGGGTTGAATGGGTGCGGGAAGATGACAAGATGTGTATTGTTAAGTGGAAAGACAATAAGTGCGTTCTGTTACTGTCCTCATGTGTTGGTAGTGAACCCCAAACAACATGCGAAAGATGGTCAAAGGAAGTAAAGAAGAAGGTAGTTGTTCCTCAGCCAATGATCGTCAACGTTTACAATGGAAAGATGGGTGGTGTAGACCTCTGTGATAGATTTATGTCGTACTATCGATGTTATATTCGTACCAACAAATGGCCAGTTCGCATGTTCAACCACATTGTGGATCTGGTAATTGTTAATTGTTGGATAATGTATCACAGATGGTGTGCAGCCAATGGTATTGTTAGTCGAAAAAGACTCTCATTGATGGACTGCAAAATGCATGTAGGAAAGGCTATGAACAATTTCAAGAAGATTGACGTCCCCAATACTGGAAAACGTGGACGCCCTCGCTCAACACCTATCATCAGTGATGACGTTGATGGCCTTGAGAGTGAGAGTGAGAGTGAAGTTGATGGAAGAGGACATAAGAAAGTTAGAAGAGTTTTGTCTCAACCCATTCCAGAGGTACGATTTGACAATGTAGGACACTTGCCAAAATTTGTTGATGTAAAGAATGCCTCAAAATGTAGAAGTCCAGGATGCCGTTCCAAAACTGGGGTATTCTGCATAAAGTGTGGCATGTACCTTTGTGTGGTAAAAACAATTGTTTCCTTACGTACCACACTAAGTAATGGAGAGTATGTACTGTATGATGTCAACTTGTCAGCAATTTAAGTTACCTGAGATTACATTGATATTGATAATGAAAACATTCATTATTCGATAAGTGTGCTATAAATACCTGTTTTTGTATTTATTGGTAGTTAATGAACCTTTGTGTACAGTAGTAAGAAATAGTTGTTCACATTAGTATCATATTAGGTAATATAGTGTATGTACTGTACTGTATGATGTCATTCTGTCATGAATTGACGAAAGTGTAAGTTGATGATGATCAGGAAATAAACTCAGTATGATTAGGGTGTAAGAAACTGTTTTTTAATAATTTTTAGTAGTTAGAATGCGTAATTGGGAAGAATAAATAATTCCAATCTTCTGTAACCAAACTTCTAATTCGATGAAACATCTGGTATGAATATATCAATAAAGAACTGAGGTCCACATATGAGGACCTTCAGTTATGCCCTTTAGAAAAGTTACAAAAACTAATGTGATTGCACATTTACCTTACTAAAGGCCTAGTCTATCAGAAACATAATATTTTAAAAATCCATCTACAAACCATTTGTCTCAGGTCTCTAATTTACATGTAATTAAGCCTCTCACCTCGCTACTGACGGTGATTGAAGCTGGAATAGATTAGTTGGAATAACCTTATCCGCGAAATCTGTTATCGGAAGTTGTAACTAAGTGACTGAGGCTGGATTGAGACATATAAAAATTGTGTATGTTGTAGATTCTGGAAGTTTTGCATTACTATCGCAGGTCATTTAAGCCATCTTCCACAGAATAGGCACCTGCCCTTTTATGGTGCTAACCGATCTATTAGATGGAATAGGATTCTACAATACTGCCTAATTCAGGGCTTGGCTTGTTGAAATTTAGCACATGGTAGGCTATATCCTCTCCCTATAACATATTTCCCAAATTGTTTCTTCCCGTATGCATTTATTGCCTCATTTTTTCGAGTGTGGATTTATTTTCTTTAGCAGCGCGAAAAGTGGTGACCTTTCTAAAAGCATGTATTTGTTCTGATTCACTGGATTATCTTTCTTCGCTAGATATACAGTACTTCAATGGATTCTTTAATGTCGAGAGCTCTTCCTTTTGCTTTGTGGTGTAGAGTTTTCAAGTCTGTTTCCATGCTAGTGAAACGATGGTTGTTGTCATACGTGTTGGCTTATAACGGAATGATTTTTGTGTTCAATCGAATTTTTGTGCTCCTTGTAACGTGTTCCAATCTGTCTTCCACTTTGCGCGTTATAATTAGCAGTACATCCTTCATCTAGGCGTGCGAACAGATATACGCCTGATTTTCAATGCGGGTTTTTCTTTATTATGTTGCTATTATGAAGGTGCTTGCCGAGTGAGTTGTTTGTTCTGAAAACTATTTTATTCCCTTGTTTTTGAAGATATTTTTTATTTTTTATGTGTTTCTGTTCACGAAATTGAATCATATTTTTTTAGCGTATGGATTTTAGTGCCGGGAGTGTCCGAGGACATGTTCGGCTCGCCAGAGTTTGTAGCTGCTTCAATGCGGACACCCTTTGGGTGAGCTACAAGTATCGTCGCGTGTGGAGTGTTGTCTGGGGAAGAAAGTGTGAATTTAAGAGGACGAGGATTTGGAAGGTAGTGGCTGTGGCCTATAGTTAGGGACCAACCCTGACATTTGCCTGGAAGGAAGATGGGAAACCACAGAAGACCATCTTCAAAGTTGCCGGCGGGGAGATTCGAACCTCCTCGCCTCCCGGATGTGAGCGGCTGCCTGCAGCCACGCCGTAACGACCACGGCTAACTCACCCGGTAATCGTTAGATAATATATGTGTATAAAAATTTAAACCCGAAAACTGTGATCAGGATCTGATGATGACTGCTTGAAGGTCGAAACGCTTAATCCTTAAAATTTCTACATTATAACTGTGATCATAAACTAATACATGTATTTTTTCCAGGAGTGTTATTTACATATTATATAATATATATTGTATCCCGCCTAGTCATCGAGCAAATTTGTGTTGACCGACTGAAGAGTTACAAATAACCGTTTGTATAGGTAACACTGCAAGAATGGCTTCAAAACTTAACATCTGGATAAGGGGATTATTTAATTGGTTAATTGGATAAGGGGATTATTTCATTGCTTGATTGGATTAGAGGCAATTAAATTAATTAAGTAGATAAGGGTTATTTAATTGGTTAACTGGATTAGGGGGTTACTTAATTGGTTAATTGGATAAGAGGGGTTATTTAATTGGTTAATTGGATTAGGGGGTTATTTAAACGGATAATTATACATTACATCCCTTTTCTTTGTACAAAATGTGTGTTAATTACGGTAAGTGATAAATAAATCATGTAGCCTAATATTTCTTTCAGGTTACTCATCAATCGAATTGAGTACAATCATGTTGACCGACTGAAAAGATTTCTGATGATAGATTACTAGGCAACATTGAAAAATGACTTCAAATCTTTAACTAGAAAACAAAATAAACAGAAATATGTGAACCGATAAAACTCTAAAAGAAAGGAAAAATGTAAGGTATTTTAAAGACCTAACATTTTAACTGCCAGCCCCGTGGTGTTGGGGTAGCGTGCCTGCCTCTCACCTGGGGGCTCCGGGTTCAATTTCCAGCTCCGTCAGGGATTTTCGAAACTGACGTGAGGGCTGGAACGGGGTGCACTCAGCCTCGTGAGAACAATTGAATAGCTGCCTGACAATGAGGCAGTGCCCCGGTCACGAGAATCAAGAAAAACGGCCGAGGGGATTCGATGTGCTGATCACGCGTCACCCCAATATCTGCAGGCCAAATGGCTGGGCAGCGGTCGCCTGGTAGGCCTAGGCCTTTCATGGGCTGTAGTGCCAGGGGTTATTATTATTATTATTATTAACATTTTAACTTCATCATCGGTGCCGAAAAGTTTGTTGCCAAGAAACTTCATTAAATGTAGCCTATACGAGACCGGAACGTGGCTTTTACTTTGATTACGTAATGATTGTCATACCTTGTATCATATTCAGGGTGTCTGTGCCAATTGAAATAAATGTCCATTAACACTACTGCACTTGGAAATATCTTCTATATTAAGAAAATAGGTGACTTTACTTTTTGCTCATTCAACACCACCAGCTATGTTTTTATTGACGTCACCTTATGCAGCCACTGTAGCCAACATGTGGGATGCAAAATGCACCACACATACATCGGTAATATTGTAATTACTGTATGTATTAAAGCATTAATGGGCAAAACTAATGATCTGGATGAAGGTCATTGATGCGTGAGTACACCCACTGGGCGTGTAAAGACCCAGGGGTGCATATATGGCTAACACGGTCCACCTGGTAACTATCGGTACTGGCAAAACCAGTGTTTTCTTGTTGCAAGTTGCGGACTACAATACCGTATTCGTGGGGTTGGCAATACTCTATTTGTCCTTAATTCACCCGAATTATGGCGGACAGAGCTCAAATTTTACTATAATATAAGTCGTGATTTAAAAAGGGATCGGGGGTGGATGTAGACAGCGGGGGTTAAGCATGATTTACTCCACCATTTCCAGAATTCTTATTCATCATTACAAAAGGTATTTTGGCTCATTTCAGAAGTGTTGAAAATTTACAGTTTGTTCTTGTTTCGTGTACTGTTACGGTACTAAAACTTCTAGACGTATAGAGAGGGGTGTCAGGCACTAGACGCAAGGTCCGGGTGGTCGCAAAAAAAACATAATTGCAATAACATTAAGTAATGAGAGTGTCTCTTTGAATTTCACTTTAGATGGAGAAGACGTGTGTTGTACTCTATCGACTGCTGCTTGGACTGCGGAGTCACTTGTGGTACCTATGTTTCATCCAGTGTGTCGATACAGGCTAACCGAATAATTGATCGTATCTCACAGTGTTCGATGGCGTTAAACGCTGACAACGTGACTAAAAATGGTGTTTGCTTATCCTCGAGGAACGCCAGAAGTCCATGCGCTTGCGAATTACTACGAATGTGCAAGGGATTTAAAATTATAAGGTGCGTTCAAAAAGTAACAAGCCGGAGGCATAATTACAGAAACCAGTACCTGTATGTTAGAAGTATTGGCCCTGGCTGTTGAGGCACTTGTCCCACTGTGACACGAGGCGGTGAATGGCTGTCTCATAAAATGCCCTGGGCTGCGAAGTGAACCAGTTCCGCACGTACAGCTGGACATCGACGTCCTAGGAGAATCGTTCGCCCCGCAGAGCCCTTTTCAGGGGACCAAACATGGCGTAATCACAGGGAGAGAGGTCTGGACTCTATGAAGGGTGGCCGAGAATCTCCCATTTGAATTTCTGCAGGAGTGCCGCGACTGTGTTGGCCGTATGAGGTCGTAAATTGTCGTGGAGCAGAATGACCACACGGGTGAGATTGCCTGGTCGTTTTGTTTTGATCGCTTGGCGAAGGGTGGTCAAGGTTTGCGAGTAACGCTGGGCATTCACTGTTGTCCCGTGCGGCATGAAGTGTATCAGAAGGGGGCCATCTTGGTCAAAGAAGAACGTCAGAATTACCTTTCCTGCACTCGTGTGGATGGCCTTGCCGTTTTTGGGTGGTGGTGACCCTGGATGCTTCCACTGGAGGCTTTGTCGTTTGGATTCTGGTTCGAAGTGATGACACCATGACTCATCTCCAGCCACCACTCGTGCCAGGAACCCATTCCCTTCCCTCGCATAGCGCTGCAGATGACCAAGAGGGCCATTTGACATTCTTCCTGGTGTGGTTGAAGACTGTGGGGCACCCATTGGGCACACACTTAGCGCAAGTGCAGTCGTTCCTTCATGATGGTGTGCACACTTCCGACGCTCAATCCGACCACGGCGGCTATGGCGTTCACTGTCACTCGGCGGTCCTGGGTAATGAGTGCATCAACCAGCTGGACGTTTTCATCGGTAATGTAGGGGGGTGCCCCAGACCGGGCATCATCGGCTAACGACACCCGTCCTTCCCTGAAACGTTTGTGCGACGCCTTACAAGGGACATGCAGTGTTCGCCGTACACATGTGACATTCAGCGATGAATGTCCGTTCCCCCTACCCCTTCCGCTGTCAGAAACCGAACAACACCTCTTTGCTCTTCGTTTGACGCCTCCATGTCACTGTTTGCAATGCGACTGGCAGCGTTGGACGATTGATGCATGCTGCTGCTCACTTTGTATCGTCACGTGACGTGCACGCGTGCCCTCTAGCAACGGGCTGTGACCTTCCACGCTCTAGTCGGAACCACACCTCGTTACACACGCCACGATTAACCGATGTCGTCACCGATTTGCACATTCGAACCTCCGGCTCATTACTTTTTGAACGCACCTTATACATAGGCAAACAGATCTTACTTTAAAATATCCTGCGTGCACATCCTGCACGCGCTTACATCCTCACTTGGCATGAAGGAGTCATCGTTCTGGTCAGCCTTCCATAGCTAACCTCAATGTTGTATACAGGTTGGAAGGTTCCTACTTCTGTCTTAGTGAGATGGACGACATGCTTGGTTACGTCGTTGTGCCATTTACCGTTTTAGAGAAAATTGTTTTGTTTCTGACGTGTAAACGACAACCCCGGCGTTTCAACAGGCACTTCAGGAGCTAGTACGAGTGTGGCCTGCAAGCCAGCCGACTTCTGTCGTGACCGGCAAACATGTACTGTACATTAAGGTCAAACACTCGCTTCTGATGTAAACAACGTATCGCCAAGGCTGTCAGAATCGTATGTCACTGTTCCGTCCTCACTCTCCTCATCCTCACTGCTTTCTTGCCTACCCCCAAAGCTGCTCTCCTGGCACGTCAATCTACACAGCATTGCAAAACATTCTGTGGCAATGTTTCGTATTAACTTCGTATAACTTAACAGCCATCCGCATGGATTTACGTAAAAACAAAGACCTAGACGTCAGATAGACCAATCTAATTTCTCAGTCATGTACCACCTGTCATGAGCCAATAAGTGTTTTTTTTTATTCGTATGGCTTTTAGTGCCGGGATTTCCGAGGATATGTTAGGCTCACCAGAGTTTGAAGCTGCTTCTATGCAGACACCAATGGGGTGAGCTACTAGTACCGTCACGTGTGGAGTGTTGTCTGTGGAGAAAAGCGTGAATGTAAGGACGAGGAATTGGAAGGTAGCGGCTGTGGCCTATAGTTAAGGACCAACCCCGGCATTTGCCTGGTAGGAAGATGGGAAATCACAGAAGACCATCTTCAAGGTTGCCGGTGGGGGGATTCGAACTTTTCCGCCTCCAGGATGTGAGCGACTGCCTGAAACCATGCCGTAACGACCACGGCTAACTCACCCGGTATTAACGCGGTAAATTTCAGCAAACATTGTTTTATTTTCTACATAACGGAGTGGAATTTAAGCAAACTACGGTATGAAATATATTGTGTTGTAGGCCTAGATTATCATGCAGAGTACCTATGTAAAGTTGCATACAGTAGGTACCTCCCATCCTCTAGGCCTGTCACGAATAGTTTGCAAAATGATTCATTCCGACAGTCTTGAAGTTTGTCACACTTTGCTCTGATTGTTTGCTTTAAAGAAATATTAATTTAATACTTCTATACTAAATAGGCCTCTTTTCGGTGTAAATTGTATCGAGGCACATTGTACAAGTAAAATCAGAATATCACCATGCATTTTTATAAGTAACGCTGGTTATTTTCCAGTATCAATTACTATTGATTCATATGCTCAAGTTCCTTTGAATCTTGCTAGTCGATTATTGCGCTCATTATTTCTTTCCTACGGGTGGTTAACGATGTTGCAAAAGATCTGCATCTAAACTTTGCAATAAAAGAAAATATCAGTCGATGGTGAAGTTATTTTAATGAGCATACTTCAAGGCTATACTTGAGTTTTTAACGAGATATAAAATATTGACTTGGGACACTAACAAGAAGAGAGTTTATTCAGTTACTTGAAAACAAACAAAAACAAGCCTGCAAAATAGAAATAAACACACGATAGAGAATCGTACACTTCATTTCAGGGCAAACATGACCTGTATAAAGTCGTTTCACTAAAATGTAAATCATGGAGTCTCCAACCATGAATCTTGCTTAATATCACACACAGCTAAGGAAGTTGTAGGAAACAAGTGTTGAGTAGCTTCAGTTACAGCGTAGGGGCATTTCCAGTTATTGGCCCTGTGTACTCATGTGTATTACATTTGTCAGATAATCAGTGGCATTGTAGTGACTACAAGTTTGTTGCCTAACTCTTATTATGTTGATCGAAGTTTGGGATAGGTGACCCTGGAATTGAAATAGGGTGATAGCCTATTCCGGCATTTTCCTAGAGGGAGTGCGGTTAAAACCACACACTCATGATGGCTGATGTCAGCAACAGGATTCGAACCTGCAATCGCCGAACTTGCTGCAGCATTACATAGGAGCGCTGTAGAAGAGAGAGCATGATGCCAATCTATAGGAGTCTATAGGAACGTCCTCGCCGAAAACATCTAGTGAACCGTTCTTTTTATTCAAATGAATGGCAATAAGGGGTATAAACGTGTAGAGTTGTCCTGGTGCGTTGTTGATATCTGAGAGGTACTTTCGGAGAACATGATCATTTTCCTTTGTTACTTTCATGACCTGCCAGATTGTACACCGTTGCTTGGTCCAAGAATTGCATGTCTCAACACACATTGTCTCCGAAAGAACTCCTCCGATTTTCGAAATAATCACACCGAAAATAAAAATTAAGAACTGCTGTACTGGCGACAAACAAACTGTCGGGTTCTACTTGAAAAACAAAGTTAGTATCAAAACTCGGATATTATTAATATCTCAGGATAATAGTACTCGTTATATCACGAGCCTCTAAGCATCACTCACCAGACTGAAAACAGAATATCGATTTATCCAACGGTTCAGATGATATTTGCGTTCGACGTTATTACTAATTCAGGCATTTAACTACCATTTCTAGTCACTATGATTTGTATAATGTTGTTAAACTAATATTTATCAATAAATTACTTTATGTATTTAGTGAAAATATAACTAGGATCATCCATAGCTCAGAAGATACCTTAGCAAATTCGATACAAAACGTATGGTTTTACCAGTATTGTGAGGTAATGTGATGCTTCGTAATGAAATGAGGAATTTCAGTGTTACTCTATGGTATATTAGTCAAAGAAAATACACATATTATAACGGAGAAAGAAATAAGCTGATGGAGTTGGAATAACCTTGGTGACAAGTGGCGAAGGAGTGATATCAGTTAAAAGGGAACTTGGTTGAAGTTCAGTAATAGCAGCACGTACAAAAGTAACTGAATAAATTGTAGGAGTTAGATAATTTATTAGAATAACAACAGAGGATCATCGTAAAATGAAATAAATAAAGAATATCATAGGAGAAAATGACAACGGATTGAATAATTTGAGGGGAGAATTTCTTAAGGGGACCCGGAATGGCAATATAGGATCAAAATATCAAATTTCGTTTTTAAAATCTGAAATTAATTTGGAATCTGGGCTTTAAAATGACATAGAAATAATTTTTGAATGATAATTGAAAGTATTTTTATTTTATTTTTAAAATATATCATGCATAACAAAGTAGTGAGCTGGTGGTCATCATGGCATTCTATCTCTCCGTAACTATTACCGATAACACCATGGAATGTGTCCGGTAGGTCCTGAAAGCTGGGGCAAGTACAGAGTCATTACGTATTTACGACCCGATAAACACGGCAAGCTTAGCCGGCTGTGACTGGCACAGATCGCGGGCGCGCGTACCCAGTTCAGCCGGTGGATGGCGCACACTTTCACACTTTTATCAAACATGTTCAATAATGTGTACTTACAGTGCTCATAGGCGATGCTGAAAATGGCCTCCCTCTCTTGTAACACACACCTGACATCTTTTGATGAAAGAATGTCCGTCAACTATTTTATTACTTACGGAGCCAGTTTCCTTGAAACGTTTAGCGGGCCTCCTAATTGTACTGGCATTAGGCACAGGTCTCCCTGGAAACTTGATTCGAAACATTCTTCTCGTTTCAGTACAAGATTTTCTGCATTTCATATACGAATTATTGATATACACACGTTCGCGCAATGTGAATTGGTGTCTGGGCATGACCAACAATTACAGTAATCACAAAACTCACTAAACTTGCAACACTAACGCCTAAGCTTTGCAGATACACGTCCATATGTATGACAAAACACGTGTGCACTAACTATATGAGTCCGCTGAGCTAGTCTACCGCCGGCTGAACCGCGTACGCGCGCCTGCGATCTGCGCCAGTCACAGCCGGCTTAGCTTGCCGTGTTTATCGGGGCGCACATAGATAATGACCCTGTGTAATAGTGGCTTGCTAACTAGCAAACAGTATAACCATCCACAAAGTCTACCTCCTGCTATGATGGAAATAATAAAGCCAGGTTTTAGGGACTTAGCCACCCTGATCTGCTGAATAAATGTCTACACGGCCGGGCATAAAATCCAAACGAGAGTGTAAACAATGGCATCTTGAGTCGGATTCCCATGACAGTGTTTGTGGGTAGACTATTCATACCCTACACTCTGGAGTATTTGATGCTGTAGCAACATTCAATGAAGGGAATGTAACCAGATGTAAGGTTTAGGAAAACTTGGGATTGGGAGTTGGGTGTCGAACTGTTGATACCATGCTACGATGCGACAAGGAAAAAGTCCGAAATGCTAACCGAAAGTTCCAGGAATTTACCAAGGAAGCCAGAAAAAGACATAGAGCTGCCAGAAGAAAACTGCTGGACCAGTTTGAAGAGGAGGAAGATGACCCAGGTTATGGGGCAGGCTTATTTTGATATTCTAATTTTGGGCGCTGTTTTCCCGTATGTTTACTTTTTATTACTTAATGTAGGCTACCTTTTCTCAGCTTCTATCACATGTAGGAGCTTCAAACTTCCACAGTTTGTTACTTCCAGGGTTCTATGCATACTGAAGGTCTCCAATCGCCTGGTTTAAAAGTCCTATTCAACTTAAAGAATGTTAAGTTCTGTAAAATGTATATATTTTTGATGTGTAACTTCTTTCCGCTCGGTTGCTGGATAGTTTTGTGGGAGTGATTTTGAAAATCGGGGACGGAAGTGGATCGGAACGATCGAGCTGGCAGTGGTGGAGCCAACGGAAGTATGCACTGCCCGCTCGATCGATCAAACGGAAGTGTACTAGCTGTCAGTGGTGGACAACGGAAGTATGCACTGCCCGCTCGATCAATCGGACGGAAGTGTACTAGCTGGCAGTGGTGGAAAACGGAAGTATGCACTGCCCGCTCGATCAATCGATCCAGCTACCAGATTATCATTTTAAACGATATTTATCATATCAATATGACTCGTTTTAACAGAATCCATATGAAATTACGTGTTGGTCTGTGAATGAAGAGGACCTGTTTATAAGGAATTTAAGGTTATGAGCGGTGTCGCGTCTATTAATCTAGTTGATCCATATCGTATTCTTTATTTAGGCTAGTGCTGGTGGAAGCTACAAATCATCTAATAAAATGAGTTCCGTATTATAAACTACAATATCTGTAAAACACTCCCTTTTACAATAACAATTGAAAATGTGTGTATTGGAAACAAGGCATTGTGTGCTCTGTAGCACGAGAATATTATGGTAATACAGTAGGCAGTGCATTTAGCAGGCACTGGTTTGACGAGCACAGTGGCAAATGTTTCACCGACTATCATTTGTCATTGAGCAGTTTATGAAGCTTCACGTTCAAAGTTGAACATCACATGGGGTAGGACAAAGACGACAAATGACATGTAAGTAAGCGGCATTATTGTCAAGCTGTGGTTGAGTAGGCTAGTCAAATATTAAATGCATAACAGAATGTTGTTATTTGAGTGGAATAAAAGCTGAAACTAGGTCATTTCATGATTGTAGGAAGGCATGTTTTGATTGTTTACGACGAATTGTATGAGAGTCTTGAGAATAATGAATTATATAGTTACTGAGGAGTGTGCTCACAGTATTTGAGAGTACAGTCGACGTTGTGTGTCACTTTGTTATTATGAATTATTAAGGAAGGAAGCTTGTAGTTTTGCGTGACCGTTAATCTCACAATCATGATCCACGGTACCTCCCTTTTAAGTGGAATGCGAACCACAGGACATGGCATTTCAATTCGAAAATCTCACATGTATTGACCGGGAATCAAACCCGGTCTACCTAGGTGAGAGACAAACAGCTTGACCGCTGCGCCACAAGTGTGACAGTAGCATATCTCCAATTCAATCTATACATTCATCATAGTACCAGTCTGAAAATGGAGCGTAAATTAACATTTTAAGAATATCCAAGCTGTGTAGTATACCAGTAGGATAACATGTCAGATGTTACACATCATATGCGACTACTGTAAGGCTCGTATCTTGTTTTTTTTTTTGGACACTTGAAATAAAAATTATATTTATTAAATCTAAGGCACAATTTCAGTTATGTACACTACAATAGCTGGTATAGGTACTGAACCCGAGGGGGTCATGCTGACTGATATCGAACGTGGATCTCGGAGATAAGTTGAGCTCAGAAGGATGGTTCCACCAGGGAACGAACCCGAGATCTGTTGAGGGAGTTTCGTTGCAAAAACCCCTAGAGGAAAGTATATGTTTAATCACTGGTGTGATATCAGTTGATACTGGCATTATTTAGTGAAATAATGCAGGAAAAATGAGCGGAATACAGCATTAGTGGACTACATGGAGTAGGCTATGCTGGACTTGGAACACAGAAGTGCAGAGTTTGACAGTTTACTAATAGCCCTAGAATTGTGGGAGAAGACCCATGGAGCCATGTCAATCTCGCTGACCTAGTTACGTCGTCTGGAAGAGGTCGGGGGGTTGAATAATGAGCCAGTTCTTCCCCGTTTGAGAATAAAACCAGGAATGGAGGGGAGAGATCCCAAGGAAAATCATTGATTACTCGTGATTCGAGCAACGCAATGACATGAGAGTTGCACACAGGTGAATCTTGAGCCAGGAGGCTAATTTTAGAGCCATTAAACTGCGAAATCAAGGCATATTTAATGGAGTGCGTAAGAACACAGGACTATGGATGTTCGCGGCAGGGTTTGACTATGTCACCGGGGATTTCCACAGGAAACCGCGTCCCTACGCCATGGAAACAGCAATTAATATTAATTAATTGGCCGATCGATCCTTCAGCACGCAGATAGTTCTGGGATCAGTGAAGAAAAAGGAACCCGATGAGCATTGATTCGAGACCAGAATCATGCTGGGAGAGGAGTCGATTTAGCGCGGGAATTCTAGGTCTACATTTTTGTGTGAAACGGATATAAGGGAGTAGACCCTTGGCAGAAAACAGTTGTCGGCAGTATTGGAAGAGACTCGAGCGCGGAACGTATGTCGCTCTGGCTCAGGAAAGGACGCTCAAACAAAGACTTGAACACTTTAGTGTTAATAATAATTATATTCGCCGTGCAGTGTAATGCACCAAGTGATAAGATAATAATGCATAGTCAGGAAGTAATAAGAAGTACGGTAATCAACGAACTTTACTGTGTGAAATGCGTATTACCGAAGGCAAGGAAGGAGGCCCGGACTTCAACTTGGGAAGCCGTGCAGTAAAACTTTTAGTAGGCTTTTATTAAGGACAGTCGTGCTGCATGTGTAGTCAGCAGTACGAGCAATGGTTTGTGTTCACATAGGAAGTACCGTGTGATATATTGTTGCAGAACTATTGGATGTATTAATCTGTGTAAAGACTATGTACAATGTTCAGCGCAGTGTATAATATATTGATTGGTTATACATGTCTTATTACGCCGGACTGCGCTGGGAGAAACTATATGAAGCATTTGGTGAAATGTCTTAAGAATGCCAAATGGTAACGCTCAGGACGAAAGTAAGGATATTTATGCAAAGCAGGAAGTTTATCGTAGGATAATTGATAGACTGTTGGTGAATCCATAGGCAGATGGACCAGACTTTCAATCAGGAGTTGGTAGGAGCATGGAAGATGCCGTCGATACCTGTAATTCTGATATTTTGCCAGGGAATTTCAACCAATGAAAAGTGTAAAAAGTGACGTGGGTTATGTATAAATCATATGTGAAATATCTTTTAAATTAATGGTATAATAAGTGTCATAAAGTGTCATGTGTTTTGGAAGCAATAGCTTCATCATAGAAATGGAAAGTGCCGTGTGCTTGGTGAAAGAAATGTACTATAAAATGTGTATATTCAATATGCAAATGTCGCGCTAACTCTACAAATGGCAGGCGACATTGGAGTATATGAGTGGTTGGAGCCACCAGGATAAGCCTAAGATGTGAGTACCCCACAAATTATGATTATATAGATGTATAGCCCACTGCATGTAATGTGATTTCAGAATTATAAAATTAATGCCAGTAAGAATCAGTATTAGGAGATAGACCCTCCAGTATTTAATTGTTGTTGTGTTGATTTCAGTAGAGTTGAGATGTTGTTATACATCAGTGAGTGGATTAATCGTTACCACTATTAATAAAATGGCAAATCAGTTATGTAAACTTAACGTAACGAACACGAATGTTCGATTTTTAAGATGGTTATGTTGTGTCGGATTATGGTAATTTATGTCAGTGAGCATAATAATAATAATAATAATAAATAATAAAAGGTATGAATGAATACATCAGGTAAAATGTTGTAAGCGAGAAATATTTACGCTAATTGGAAGACATATCGATCTAAGCAGTAAGATTACATTAAGGGATGAGAAAAGAGTTTAATATCAGAATATTGTATTAATGGGAATATAATTATGCAAGGAAATGGAAGAGCTTTCGAGTGAATTGAATTTGCAGCTTGTGTAAAAGCTTATAGAGTAATTGATAGATTTCTCTTAATAATTAAAGGACGAAGATCATAACATTAGGTCATGGAACCAGGTAATCTATTCGACGTATGAAATCTCGTATAGCCGTGGGCATACTGAGATATGTACTTTGTGCCAGAGTGTATTTAGTGATTGGACCCTAACTCTGATGATGGATATGGAATGTTCCGGGTTCGAATCCTGTGATAGGTGAGAGGAGAACGATGGACACCTTTGCACCCTATCTGGTCGCCCGAGAACTTATTATTGAGTGATTCGGCTCTTGTGAAGCGAATCTTATGGACGGCAGCATGTGACTGACCTCAGCATTTATTAAGATACCGGTTATCCAGATCGACCAATGTTTTTATGAATCTCATGCCATCATGTTGAAATGGACCTATTGGTGCCAGTTATTATTAATATCCTAAGGTTAGGAATAAATATTTAAGCTCGTCCAGAATCTATTGCATAATATTCAGTTTAAATCCATTGGGATATGTGCGTCATTGTGACCACGGTATTGCCTTTTAGAATCTTATACTGCTTGGGGAGATAAAGCCATGAGACAGGAAGGCGGGGGACGGTTTACTGCGGTAACCTCACTCCACTCCATTGTATACGAGCCGCTCGGAAAGGGGGCTGAGCTGTCAATCGAACCGTGAAAGTTAAGGTTTAAGAAAAGGGCGGATTTTAGACCCTGTTAGTAACATGAAAGGAAACATTGTTATATTGAGTAATGAAGTCATGTGGTTTAAGAACACATTAGTAATTATAGATCACCCTGATGGTTCATAATTTTAGCAATCTAACGAATGGTAGGAAGTTGCATTTTTACTGTCACTGACGCCTATTTCAGAAGTTGGTTACTTGACGCCACAGGCTACGCTCGCAAGGGTAGCTTAATAATACCATCCGACACAGCAATAACGAAAGTTTTGAAGATGAAATCACAACGGCATGCAGTGGAACTATAAATAGAAAGAAGTGTAGGGGTAGCTTTACATAATTATGGAGTTGCACGTAGATTGTTGTGCAACACCTGAATAGGCTAATGCATGTAAAGCATTTGGTGGGAAGAGAGAGACCAAACACACACGGTACACATAATTGTCAAAGTAAGATGAGGTTTAAGAAACAAGTAATTTTGTGAAATTAATGAAGTCACATTAGATGACAGAAGAGTAAAAGTACAGTTTTGTTTATGAAAGTTGTATGTGCATCAGCGCACTAGAGTGAAGTGTGAAGTCAATATAAGGGTAAAGGTTTGAGTAATGTTATGAGTTTATTATGATGATATTATGTTAATATTAGTGGATTGTGGAAGTAATTTTTGTTTGATTTTGTTTTATGTTTGTTGGGATTGTTTTTATATGTTTGAAGCCATGATATTAGTACTGAATTAAAATCTTTAGAATAGAGTTGTGCCTTATCATTGTAGAGTTGATACCTTTTAGTTTCAAATCCAAAATATGCAACTGCTCAATGGGGGAACGGTACACGCCTGAGACCTGACGCTAGATGGTGGCGGAAGCATATTTTCCATGGGGATTACTCACATGGGTACAAGGAAATTGATGTCCTGTACAGTGGATTGAGCTATAGGTACAACTAAAGTCGGTCTAGATTTAGTGCACACAACTCTATTAAAGTAACGAGTAACATGAATTAGGGGATGACCGCGCCTAACCTTTGCTAAGCTCCGATACAAACAATATAAATTTTGATAAACACCTTAATTATCATGATCCAGGTAACATGGGGCGATATTATTCTATCGTGGAATCGCCTCAGTAGTGCAATATGTATATCTTGGCATTGCAAGACCTGATCTCTATTATTTATCATGGAAAACCTCTCATCATTTATCATGGCGCCCAACGTGGAGCTTATGGGATTTAGGGAAACCCCATAGATTTTTATGGTATTTCATGGGGAAAACCATAGTAATAATTTTTTTGCCTCAAACTGTGTTTGAGTGATTTTTGAGTTCAGTAGGCTTTTGATGTAACGCAGAATCTCTCTATTGAGAAGAGAATTACCCAAGGGTACGAGCGCTACGTACCCAATCCACAATTTATCATAAAATTCACAGGTTTAGTACAATCTTACAATATGTGTACAGTGTTTTGTGTCTCTCTTCAAAACGTATCCACACATGTTTCCAGGAAGCCTGCCTGCATCTCAAAGTGTATTATTGTGAGAATGGCTGGAACAGATGAGATTTTGCAGGTGATTGCAGGGTTGAAACAGCATTTTGATGCTGTGAATGAACAGAATAAGCTGGAAGCCAAGGCATTCCAGGATGGAATAAACACTCGGTTAGATGCCAATCAGCTGGCAATTAATGCAAATCAGGTTGCAATGAATGAAAACCAGGTTGAATTGAGTAACCGTTTAGAGGCTAATCAGATTGAAATGAATGCCAATCAGGTTGAAATAAACAACCGATTGGATGCAAATAAGGTTGAATTAAATGATAAGCTAGGTCAAATGCAGGAAACGATTAAGACCGAAGTAACAGAAACTGTTGTAAGCATTATATCAGAAATGCAGGTTAAGACAGAAAAGCGTTTCGAGGCTATAGGAGCCTAGCTTGAAAGTAATTTACAGGCGTGTAAGCATGCGCAGGTTGAAACCAACACTAGGTTAGATGCGTTGTCTAATGACATTAAGGATATTCAAATCCAAAATGAGGCGAATCTCGAACGCCAAGCGAAACAGTTTTCAGAATTTACGAGAAAGGTAGATCAGAAGTTAGAAGAGAACGACAATAAATGGGACGAGAAATTGAAAAGCTATGCTAGAGCAATTAAAGGTGATCTAAAGAAACAGGATCAGAACATATTAGATCAATGTCAGGAAATAGGCGAGATTAAGGCTATCGCTAATGAAAGTAAAGAGCTGGTAGGCAACATGAAAGGTCAGATGAGCAAAGTTCATCAAGAATTGGACCAAATTCACAGTGACATTATTATCGTTAATAAAAGGCAAGAGGAGAACAGAGGAGAAATTGTTAAGTTCCGGAATGAAATGTCAAAAGACAATGGACACATTCAAGAGGAAATTAAAGGGCTGAGAGAAGAACTCGAAGTAATAGAAGGCCAGAAGACAGAGGCAAGCGACAAGACCCTTGCTCAAATAAAGGAAGATGTAGAGGATGAAATCTCCTATATTAAACAAAGCCTGAAAGAAGACAAGAAGAAAATATTTCAAGTGGCCGAGGAAAATTGAGATAGGCTTACCAGAATCGAGAAGGAGGTAATTACTCGACTGGAAAGAGCAGAGATGCGCCACAATCAAATGGAGACTAGGATAATCGCACAGGAGGAAACCCTTATGAAAGATCCTAAGTCAAGTGAAGGCAGCATGGAGGATATGAGGAAAACAAGGTGGGCAGACTTAGAAAACCAACCGATAATAAGAAATGCTACAGGCCCAGGCGAAAGTACTTATATGACGCCAGGAGCACCAGTTGCAGCCTCTACGCCGCATGAAAATGCTATGCACACCCAGGTGATAAACGTAATCAGGGCGAGCGAAGAGAAACCAAGGAAATTCTCAGGTAGCCACTGTAATATGACACCAAAATATTGGTTGAAGGAAGTGTCTGAATATTTGAATGATGCGCGGATACCACAAGAGCGCAGGCTACGAGCCATTGAGAAACTAACAGAGGGAGAATGTGCATTATGGTTTCGCAGTTTCCGGTATACTTTCGATACTGTTGAGGAGTTTCGGGAGGCATTTTTGAAACGGTACTGGGATCCAGCAACACAGCAGAATTTACGATTGGATTTGTATTCAGAAAGATACAGCACCAACAATCCAACGAAGTACGCAGAATTCTTCATCTCTCAAATGTGTCGGTTCAAAGAACTGGACCAAAAACCTAGCGAGCTGGAGCTATGTATTGCTATCGCCAAGCAGCTTCCATACGAGATCCAAAGACTGCTAATCTCGGCAAATGCAAAAACTGCTATGGAAATGGAGACAGTTCTTATACAACTGGACCTCACAACAGCCAATACTATGCGTCAGAATCGAACCGTGGAACAGGTACACGTGACCAACACGCAGACTGACCAGTACAAAGCTCCAAAGAACAACAAAGCTGCGAGCACTGAAACGATAGATTCCAACGGACGTCAATGGGAACAGGAACCCAGAAGATGGCAGCCGAAGTACAAAGGGAATGCTAGTAGAGGAGGAAGAGGCCGAAATTCGTGGAATAAGCAGAATACCAGGGGTAGACCGTACCAAAACAATGGAGGTAACAATGGCCAAGAAGGCAACAATAGGAATTGGAGACCCCAGGAAAGAAGAAGTAACTTCGATGACGAGGTAGAGGAACGATATCACGCTTCATTGCGATACCTCGAGGAAAGGGGAGATGAGCCCCAGAAGCAACAAGTCCGCTGGCAAGAAGTTATGCAGAACAGGACGTCGCCAGACAGATATGGAGATGGAGCTAAGAGTTTGGAGTTACAGCGCAGCGAACAAGATAGAAAAAATTCTAAGGGGACTGGCGCTATAGAAAAAAAAACTCCAAAATTAGAAGAGTTCGAAAAGGATGGATGGAAGTCAGTTAACATCATCAATTGGTTAGCCAAACCAGAAGAGCTAATCGAGGATACAGGAGGATTACAGGTCATGGTCAAGAGAGAATTGCCTATTATAATAGTAAGAGTGGCAGGAGTGAAAATAAGAAGTCTGTTAGACACGGGTTCAACAGTGTGCCTTATGACACAAGCTTTATATAATGAAATAGCCCAGAGAGAGAATGTTTTGAAAATACCGATCTCTAGTGTCAAAATAAAAGGTGTAATTCCAGACAGAACGATGATATGTAAATATCAGGTATTCCTAGATTTACAGATAGGAGGCTCTATTTTCTCACAGAGTTTTCTATTAGTAAACAAACTGCCTTTTAACCTACTTATTGGGGCAGAATTTATAAGGGAATACAGAGTGGTAATAGACCTATCACAGGACAGAGTTATGTTCCGTGTGAATGAGGAAGCCGAAGGCTTAGAGGTTTCACTCAATCAGAATGAACCAGGGTCAGATGAGCAAGTATGGCATACATACAGAGACGTGGCGGAGGAAGAAGTGTTAGCTATTGAGCAGTTGGAAGAAGAACTGAAAACACTAGCCACAGACATGGAGAAAGATCTGGAACCCGACCTGGAAGAGCATATGTCGGAAAAAGTAGAAGAAGCAAAAATTGGGCCAAAAGAGAAAGAAAATTTAAAGAAATTATTACTGGAACAGAAGGAAGTCTTTGACTCAAGACCTGGTCGTATAAAGAACTTCACTTATGCTTTTCAAGTCAGTGATTGGACACCATTTAGGCAGAAACCCTACCCTATAGCCGAAAAGCATTATGCTAAGGTGAAAGAGGCAATTCAGGAGATGTTGGAGGCCGGTGTTATTGAGAAAACACCTACGCCGTATGTAAGTCCATTGGTAATTGTATCTAAGACAGACGGGACTGTCAGAGTATGCCTGGACCTGAGACATTTAAATATTAAGGTTATTCCGGAGTTCGACCAAGTGCCACCTATTAAAGAGATCCTCAAGAAGTTCAAAGGGAAGACCATATTCACAAATTTAGATATTACTTCAAGTTTCCACCATCTTGAATTAGAGAAGAAAACTAGTCTGTTGACAGGATTCATGTTTGATCAACATACATACACGTTTTTAAGTCTACCTTTTGGGTTGAAAACAGCTGGTTCAGCCCTGATAAGAGCGTTAGATCGCAATCTATCAGATGATGTTAAAGAGAGTACCATCAGATACGTAGACGACATTCTACTCACATCAGAATCTCTGGAGGAGCACATGAGAGACCTAAAGAAGATGCTAGATGACCTTCGAGAAGCTAACTTTAAGGTTAATATCAAGGAATCGCACTTCTGTCAGAGGGAAGTTAAATTCCTAGGGCATGTTATTGACGAGAATGGAGTTAAGCCAAATCCAGAGAAATTAGAGGTAATTCGAAATTTCCCTCGACCCACGAAAGTAAAGCACGTCCGACAGTATTTGGGAGTAATTGGATTCTTTTCGAACCACTGCCCAAATTATACTACGACTGTAGCACCCCTGCAGGACCTATTGAAGAAAGGCGGCAGATGCAATTGGACGGAGCAATGTCAGGAAGCATTCGTGAGGTCAAAACAAATGCTTTTGGAATACGTGAAACTGGGATACCCTGATTATACCCAGAAATTCATCATACAGACGGATGCATCACTTGTTGGGATAGGAGCGATGCTATTCCAAGAAAATGTTGACAAGCCTGAAAAGAAAGTTTTTATTGCCTTTATAAGTAGGAGGTTGAAAGCCCATGAGAAAAATTACACGATTACAGAGATAGAGTTACTTGCAATTTTGTACGCGTTGCAATACTGGCGTAAACTCGTGTATGGCTTTCAAATAGTCCTCAGAAGAGACCATAAAGCTTTAACATTTTTGTTAAAGACGGACTTGTCTAGCCAGAGGTTGACAAGATGGTCCCTGTATATTCAGCAATTCAATGTGGAAATAGAATACTGTCCAGGGAAAGAGAATGTAATACCGGACATATTAAGCCGTTACCCAAGAGAAGAGGAAACGCTAGCTGTCCAGATTGAGAATCGAGATCAGAAGACATTGGATGACTTGAGGAATCTTACCAACCTACAACGCCAATACCCGTGGTTGAAGATGATCCATTAGGCTACTTCGATGGACGCTTAGCAAGGGGAACTGCAATATACAGAGGGGCAGAGGCATTGGCAACAGATTATGTATGGTACAATCAGATGCTACACAAGTGGGATGATGTAGATCATACACGTCAAAGGATTGTTATTCCTGCATCTTTACAGAGGAGATTGGTATGGCTAGCACACAGAGCATTTGGACATCCCGGGATAGACAAGATCACTGCTCTATTGAAAGAAGCATTTACTTGGCCAAAGTTGAGAGAAACGGTGAGAAATGCTATTAGGACATGCGATTTGTGCCAAAGGGTAAAGCCAAATCCCTTTTTAATGAGGCAACGACCTATTCCGTTGTTACCAGAGAAGCCAAGGCAGCTAATGAGCGTAGACAATTTTGGACCACTGCCTAGAGCACGTAGAGGCAATAGACACATTTTTGTAGCCATGGATGTATTCTCAAAAATGGTAGTATTATGCCCCATACAGAAAACCAGCTCAAAGCAGGTATTGAAACGCCTGAAAGAGAGAGTTATTCCGATTCTTGGGAAACCGGATAATCTACTCTCAGACCATGGAAGCTGCTTCACAAGCGCAGAATTTCGTCGGGAACTGGAAAATCTAGGAATTAGGCAGATTTTATCTACCATTCGCCATCCTGAGGCAAGTCCAGTTGAAAGAGTCATGAGAGAGATCCAGAAGTACATGAAGATCTACTGCTCTGAAGAGAATTGGAGGTGGATTGAGTTCCTGGAAGTAATAGAATACTGCATAAATAATACTGTGCATGAGGCGACAGGTCAGGTGCCCGTGACTCTACATTTGGATCAGAGACCGGAGAGACCGTGGACTGGTGTTATTCCATTACCAGTAGACGCACAGCCAGGACGAGAATTGAGGATCCAACGATCCTTCGAATATCTCCAAGCACAGGCGGAGAGACGCCAGAGAAGAAATCGTGCGAAGCGATATCACAGACCGCTTCTCATCGGAGAAAAAGTGTTAGAGCGGAAACCCGCCAGTTCAGATCCAGAAGCACGGAAGTATAAAAAGTTCAATTTCGGTTATCGCGGCCCGTTCGAGGTGATCAGAGACCTACAGAACAATGCATACAGAATAAGGCATTTAGAAACAGGAAACGAGGTCGTTATGAATGCAGCCAATTTAAAAATTTATCATTCGCCAGAAGAATTTGATGAACAAGAAGAAGTATTAGCAGCGCACACCCAACTGAACGTGGATGGCAAAGTCAGCCAGGCAGTCAGACCTAAAAGTTCGCGTAGCGAGACGGAACGGGAAACAAACAGCTTACCCAGTGAAAGCAAAGGACGGACAGCATGCCAGTGCCTGCAAGAACTTTACAAAGAAATGGCCAGGGAGGTCGAAGCAATAAATGAAGCCCTCCGTCAAGATAATGCACAGCTTAGGGCTGAGCGCAGTGTGGAAGGGGGAGCCAGACAAACCTACTCGCAGCCAGACGAGGTGAAGGACCCCTAATGTAAACACAGACAGTTGTAGACAGTCAGCTGATTACTTAAAGAAAGTCACTTGCAATTGACTTCTATAAGTTTTGCAAGGGGAATATGAACCCGAGGGGGTCATGCTGACTGATATCGAACGTGGATCTCGGAGATAAGTTGAGCTCAGAAGGAAGGTTCCACCAGGGAACGAACCCGAGATCTGTTGAGGGAGTTTCGTTGCAAAAACCCCTAGAGGAAATTATATGTTTAATCACTGGTGTGATATCTGTTGATACTGGCATTATTTAGTGAAATAATGCAGGAAAAATGAGCGGAATACAGCATTAGTGGACTACATGGAGTAGGCTATGCTGGACTTGGAACACAGAAGTGCAGAGTTTGACAGTTTACTAATAGCCCCAGAATTGTGGGAGGAGACCCATGGAGCCATGTCAATCTCGCTGACCTAGTTAAGTCGTCTGGAAGAGGTCGGGGGGTTGAATAATGACCCAGTTCTTCCCCGTTTGAGAATAAAACCAGGAAGGGAGGGGAGATATCCCAAGGAAAATCATTGATTACTCGTGATTGGAGCAACGCAATGACATGAGAGTTGCACACAGGTGAATCTTTAGCCAGGAGGCTAATTTTAGAGCCATTAAACTGCGAAATCAAGGCATATTTTATGGAGTGCGTAAGGACACAGGACTATGGATGTTCGCGGCAGGGTTTGACTATGTCACCGGGGATTTCCACTGGAAACCGCGTCCCAACGCCATGGAAACAGCAATTAATATTAATTAATTGGCCGATCGATCCTTCAGCACGCAGGTAGTTCTGGGATCAGTGAAGAAAAAGGAACCCGATGAGCATAGTTTCGAGACCAGAATCATGCTGGGAGAGGAGTCGATATAGCGCGGGAATTCTAGGTCTACTTTTTTTATGAAACGGATATAAGGGAGTAGACCCTTGGCAGAAGACCGTTGTTGGCAGTATTGGAAGAGACTCGAGCGCGGAACGCATGTCGCTCTGGCTCAGGAAAGGACGCTCAAACAAAGACTTGAACACTTTAGTGTTAATAATAATTATATTCGCCGTGCAGTGTAATGCACCAAGTGATAAGATAATAATGCATAGTCAGGAAGTAATAAGAAGTACGGTAATCAACGAACTTTACTGTGAGAAATGCGTATTACCGAAGGCAAGGAAGGAGGCCCGGACTTCAACTTGGGAAGCCGTGCAGTAAAACTTTTAGTAGGCTTTTATTAAGGACAGTCGTGCTGCATGTGTAGTCTGCAGTACGAGCAATGGTTTGTGTTCACATAGGAAGTACCGTGTGATATATTGTTGCAGAACTATTGGATGTATTAATCTGTGTAAAGACTATGTACAATGTTCAGCGCAGTGTATAATATATTGATTGGTTATACATGTCTTATTACGCCGGACTGCGCTGGGAGAAACTATATGAAGCATTTGGTGAAATGTCTTAAGAATGCCAAATGGTAACGCTCAGGACGAAAGTAAGGATATTTATGCAAAGCAGGAAGTTTATCGTAGGATAATTGATAGACTGTTGGTGAATCCATAGGCAGATGGACCAGACTTTCAATCAGGAGTTGGTAGGAGCATGGAAGATGCCGTCGATACCTGTAATTCTGATATTTTGCCAGGGAATTTCAACCAATGAAAAGTGTAAAAAGTGACGTGGGTTATGTATAAATCATATGTGAAATATCTCTTAAATTAATGGTATAATAAGTGTCATAAAGTGTCATGTGTTTTGGAAGCAATAGCTTCATCATAGAAATGGAAAGTGCCGAGTGCTTGGTGAAAGAAATGTATTATAAAATGTGTATATTAAATATGCAAATGTCGCGCTAACTCTACAAATGGCAGGCAACATTGGAGTATATGGGTGGTTGGAGCCACCAGGATAAGCCTAAGATGTGAGTACCCCACAAATTATGATTATATAGAAGTATAGCCCACTGCATGTAATGTGATTTCAAAATTATAAAATTAATGCCAGTAAGAATCAGTATTAGGAGATAGACCCTCTAGTATTTAATTGTTGTTGTGTTGATTTCAGTAGAGTTGAGATGTTGTTATACATCAGTGAGTGGATTAATCGTTACCACTATTAATAAAATGGCAAATCAGTTATGTAAACTTAACGTAACGAACACGGATGTTCGATTTTTAAGATGGTTATGTTGTGTCGGATTATGGTAATTTATGTCAGTGAGCATAATAATAATAATAATAATAATAAATAATAAAAGGTATGAATGAATACATCAGGTAAAATGTTGTAAGCGAGAAATATTTACGCTAATTGGAAGACTTATCGATCTAAGCAGTAAGATTATATTAAAGGATGAGAAAAGAGTTTAATATCAGAATATTGTATTAATGGGAATATAATTATGGAAGGAAATGGAAGAGCTTTCGAGTGAATTGAATTTGCAGCTTGTGTAAAAGCTTATAGAGTAATTGATAGATTTCTCTTAATAATTAAAGGACGAAGATCATAACATTAGGTCATGGAACCAGGTAATCTATTCGACGTATGAAATCTCGTATAGCCGTGGGCATACTGAGATATGTACTTTGTGCCAGAGTGTATTTAGTGATTGGACCCTAACTCTGATGATGGATATGGAATGTTCCGGGTTCGAATCCTGTGATAGGTGAGAGGAGAACGATGGACACCTTTGCACCCTATCTGATCGCCCGAGAACTTATTATAGAGTGATTCGGCTCTTGTGAAGCGAATCTTATGGACGGCAGCATGTGACTGACCACAGCATTTATTAAGATACCGGTTATCCAGATCGACCAATGTTTTTATGAATCTCATGCCATCATGTTGAAATGGACCTATTGGTGCCAGTTATTATTAATATCCTAAGGTTAGGAATAAATATTTAAGCTCGTCCAGAATCTATTGCATAATATTCAGTTTAAATCCATTGGGATATGTGCGTCATTGTGACTACGGTATTGCCTTTTAGAATCTTATACTGCTTGGGGAGATAAAGCCATGAGACAGGAATGCGGGGGACGGTTTACTGCGGTAACCTCACTTCACTCCATTGTATACGAGCCGCTCGGAAAGGGGGCTGAGCTGTCAATCGAACCGTGAAAGTTAAGGTTTAAGAAAAGGGCGGATTTTAGACCCTGTTAGTAACATGAAAGGAAACATTGTTATATTGAGTAATGAAGTCATGTGGTTTAAGAACACATTAGTAATTATAGATCACCCTGATGGTTCATGATTTTAGCAATCTAACGAATGGTTGGAAGTTCCATTTTTACTGTCACTGACGCCTATTTCAGAAGTTGGTTACTTGACGCCACAGGCTACGCTCGCAAGGGTAGCTTAATAATACCATCCGACACAGCAATAACGAAAGTTTTGAAGATGAAATCACAACGGCATGCAGTGGAACTATAAATAGAGAGAAATGTAGGGGTAGCTTTACATAATTATGGAGTTGCACGTAGATTGTTGTGCAACACCTGAATAGGCTAATGCATGTAAAGCATTTGGTGGGAAGAGAGAGACCAAACACACACGGTACACATAATTGTCGAAGTACCGGGTGAGTTAGCCGAGGTCGTTGTGGCATGACTGTTGGCAGTCGCTCACATCCGGGAGGCGAGGAGGTTCGAATCCCCCCGCCGGCAACCTTGAAGATGGTCTTCTGTGGTTTCCCATCTTCCTTCCAGGCAAATGCCGGGGTTGGTCCCTAACTATAGGCCACAGCCGCTACCTTCCAACTCCTCGACCCTCCCATCCAACATTCCTCCCCAACGGTACTTGTAGCTCACCCAGTGGGTGTCCGTCTCGAAGCAGCTACAAAAACTGGCGAGCCGAACATGTCCTCGGACACTCCCGGCACTAAAAGCCATACGCTAAAAAAAATTGTCGAAGTAAGATGAGGTTTAGTAAACAAGTAATTTTGTGAAATTAAAGAAGTCACATTAGATGACAGAAGAGTAAAAGTACAGTTTTGTTTATGAAAGTTGTATGTGCATCAGCGCACTAGAGTGAAGTGTGAAGTCAATATAAGGGTAAAGGTTTGAGTAATGATATGAGTTTATTATGATGATATTATGTTAATATTAGTGGATTGTGGAAGTAATTTTTGTTTGATTTTGTTTTATGTTTGTTGGGATTGTTTTTATATGTTTGAAGCCATGATATTAGTACTGAATTAAAATCTTTAGAATAGAGTTGTGCCTTATCATTGTAGAGTTGATACCTTTTAGTTTCAAATCCAAAATATGCAACTGCTCAATGGGGGAACGGTACACGCCTGAGACCTGACGCTAGCTGGAGGCGGAAGCATATTTTCCATGGAGATTACTCACATGGGTACAGTACATATCTTAAACACGTACAAATTTCATATGTCTGCCTTGGGTACTTTATGAAAAAAGGTACATCAAACATTCATAATTTAGCATTGTAAGGATAGGGCATTCCGGGTCCCCTTAACAGTCTTTCGCCTTCTCGATAGAAGCATGAGACTGCTGGGTTGATACGGTAGAAGAGGTTCCGTGTGTGTGAGAGAGAGAGTAAGAAAAGATATAGATGTGAATAAAGGAAGTAAGATAGGACTCGTAGTGAAATTGTCTGTTATTGCTGTTGAATTGTTAGGATTATGGCCTTCGTGGTCGTCAGTCATGCATTATATTGCATTTGTATAAGTTATCTGATAATAAGTGCTGTAAAGGTGTCCTTATTAATGTGCGTCTGTAATTTTGACAGATAAATGGGAATGTAGATAATGTGATATATTTGAAAAGCATAATCTGAAGTTGAAATGAAATATCAGCTGATGGAGCTGCATCGTGGCCAACATTTAAACACACTGGTTCACCCTGTTCAATGGAAATAAAGAAAGAATTGGAGGGATTCCATGCATGACGTCTGCACATGAGTTCATGAACTTCGCCAGTTTCAGAGTAAATACATTCCGAAAAAATATTTATTGTACACGTCCGCCCAGAATGTGGAAAATTTATGAATCGAATACCAATTCTACTCTAGAAGTAACGAAACATAACGGGTTTGTATGGATATTTCGGTCCACCCCATGGACAGGAGAACTACCGTAGATTGGACTATTGAACTGACTAGTAATCCAAAGTGTCGGCTACCCCACGTTGTTGACCGGGACAACTGCGTATTTGGGTCGGCAACTATCTTCGACTTCACCATTTAGGACAGTACTGCCAACCTTATGACATTATATTTGCGTAGTGTGACTAACTTTAAAGGGACGAATTTCCTCACTGCAACTCCAGAGGAAATCGCCCATCCCCTGGGAGACCCTCACCCTCCCAGAGGGTTTCGCAACCCTTTCGTCATACCTCGCTTCATTTCTTGCGAATGGCGTACCCATGGTTGACATCACTAAGGGAATTTTTGAATCCTTTAGGGTCACTAATGGCGTGCCTCTGGTTGACTATTTGAATGGATCAGCGGCGACACTAAATTTAAGTATGAAGACCCTTCTTAGAATTTATATTTGTTCTTTATATTAGAGGTGTGTGAATGCCACACCAATGATTGACGACTTTAATGAATCAGTGGTGGCGGGACAGGTGGACGTGTTTGAAGGGGTTTTACTTTTTTGACATGTGAATGCATTTTGATTTATTATTGAAATAAATATATGGCGCTTGATTCCAATACACCAGGGGTAAAACTAGACCATACATTTTCTTGGGAGGGTCCTTGCTTGTTAACGTATGAGAGTGAAAGTTAAAAATTGTTTCCCTATACTTAATCATCATGTACGTAAGAAACTGAAAGTCCATCACTTGCCCAATTCAATTAATTGATTAGAGAGTTTTGACTTGAAACTACCCGAAACATATATGAAAATAGGATATATTATTTCTTCTCGGAATTACTTGTTTTCTTTTTCTTCTTATATTTATCTTTTTACCAGAATGTTTCACCAATCCTAGCATTAACAGATGACTTTGTACTGCTTGGAATTTAATTAAAGTTTAAAATGTACAGTAGAGTATATACATTTACTGGAAGAAAGTATCGAGAATACGCTTATTTTACAGAAGAAATATAGCGAAGCTGAATGTCACAAGAGTTTTCATTACAGCCTAGATCAAACAAGATGTAGTATTTACTTTTGAAGCAAATAAACTATGTGGTGATAAGGAAAAGGAGAGAATATTAATTGTTATTTAAGTCTAAAGTGAAAATCAGGATGCCAGAAATAATAATAATAACGTTATTGGTTTTACGTCACTTTTAAATACTGCGGCTTATAGAGACGTCGGGGTGCCGGACTTTTGCCGCGAAGGGGACCGTTAGAGTGCCTGTAAATCTACTGGCACGGCTCCCTCGCATTTGCGCACCTTAAAATGCCAGCTGCCTGCGGCAGGATTCAATCCTGCAACCTTGGGGACATCAGGCGAGAACGTTACAACTACGTCACGCCTCCAGTCAGGAATATGGTGGTATTCCATACAAATTATTTAAGTACTATCAATGCTGTTGATTGCACTTGAATAATGAATGAAATATGTTGTTGTTTCATTTGTGGTCATGGTCGTTTAGCCCCGTATACTTCGGTGACTGTGGATTTTTCTCTGATATCCTGTGTTATGGTTATGCCCAGGGTTGGGATTTTTAGGTGCAAATTTCAGACAAAAAAGGAAGGGAAAAGGTGCTCAAATAAGGTTAATAAAGGGGCAAAAAGGTGCTGTTTTATTCGACTAATTTTCTCTTTCCTCTATTCTACTTTATTGAATTACAAACACCTACATCAAATCACTCTTCAAAATAATGAAAAAACATGAAGCTGTTGTACTTCAAGACATTGAGCATCACTACATTTTTATAAGTATGTGTGTTTCTATTAGGAGATAGAATGTCTTTGTAGATGCTAAACCTTCTTTCGACATCAACAGATACAAGTGGGACAAATCTTGCATTCACTCGGAATGGCAACCCTACAGATGTGGCGAATTCCACAATGTCTGGATTCTTCTGAAGCCTAGACTCAAGTTTGTCTTTGGTAATGCTATCTAACTGCTCCCTCACGGAAGTAAATATATCCCATCGCTTTTCCTTTTCCAGATCTTGTTCTTCTAATCGTTTAATAACTGCAGTCAGGTACTTGTAACTATGGACAAAATATAGTTCTGTCTGCAAATTATGTACTATCTCCGGGAACAGACGTTGCTGTGCCTTGTAAATTGCACCTGCGACGGCTGGATCTAAAGACAGCACAAACTCTCTAATTTTGTCAACATTCTCAGACAACATAGCAGCACACTCATTCCACGATCCCCAGCGAGTAATGACCGGGAAATTTGGAAGGGGCAAGTCAGTGGTTTCCTTGTAGGCAACAACACGATCCGGAACTTCCAGTAGAATCTTCTTCAGGGCAGAGATGAATTGATTTGCGATGTCGTATTTGTTCCTTATGGATTCACAAACCCTGTGAAGCATGCCACATGCTTCAACTTAGGAAATAAAGGTTTCAATTGGTTAACAGCTGAAACCATGTATGGTCCGTAACCACAAGAAGAAGTTTTTCAAACTCGATACCAGTAGTCCAGAGGTTTTGGCAGAAGTCCGTAACTTAATTGATTGCATTACTGTACTGGCATTGGCTTTCTGCAGCTCATACATTTTTAACAACATGGGCTTAACGTTCTCCCCTGTTAAGGGAAAAACCAAAATGTTCAAAACATATCGTTCCATTGAGTCTATGGTTTCATCCATAATGATTCCCACATCGCAATCAGACACTTTCTCCTTGATTCTTTGTATGGTTTCTCGGTAAGCAGGCTCCATGTAGTTTTTTCTTAAAGTAACTTACTCTCATTGGGCATTGACATCTTTGTGTATTTTTCAAGAAATCCCTTGAAGGCTGGATGGTTCATCTTATTGAGTGGAATTCCTGCTTGTGTAAGAGCTATACACAAATCAATATTTAATTCCTTCAAATTTTGGGTTTCTGAAGAACTCTGTTGGAACGCATCTCGTAATAGAAGTTGCCGCGATTTGTTTGCTTGGAGAGTCTTATTCATTTGATGCTTAGAGCTGGAAATGTGTTATTTGATGCGATTTCGCTGGTGTTTTTCATCTAACAAAATTCCTGAATCACAAATAGTACATCGCATAACAGTTCCATCAGTGTCTATGAAATCTTGTTTGAATTCCTGAGCCAGATCAATAAATCGGGCACTGGACACCTTTGGCATGGTAAAATCGTGTAGAACACGCGTATAGTAATGTAACAATGTGCTAACAGCAGTTCACTTGCTAACTCAATGCGACTATCACACAACTCACTCTTGCGTGTCACTCACTCACTTGCTGTCCACACTCACTTATAACACCGCGACAATTACCAGAATGTTCTCATACATTCTGAAACTGCAGTCTCAGCGATTTATAGTAGCGTCGAGCTGAGCCCAGTCTCAATTCTCGGAACCACGCGGGTGCGGTTGCTGACATCTCTGCGTCACCAGCCTCCGCCTCCATGCGAACAGATGACGTCTCTCACAGTAACAAACTCACATTCACGAACAGCAGGCTACTGATTCAGGTGGGATAGAAATACTCATTGTCAATTTCATTATTGCGGGTTACGTTATAGCGGTAAAGCGGGAGAAAGAAATTGTTGGAGGTGTGCTTTCAACTCCCGCGCGGTGTTTACTGAAAGATGTAGGCTTACTATTCGCTCGTACATAGCCAGCTGAGGAGACGTTAATTGAAAGTTAAATATGTTATATTGATTAGAAATCTTATAGAATAAATTGGAATAAAACTTAAAAGAAAATAGGGGAGGGGGGGGGGGGGGGAGGTGATTATGGGTATGGTTGGGAAAAAAAGGGACAATGATCCCAATAAATGTAAAATGGTGCGTGAAAAATGCCCCTTTTCTCAACTAGAAACGAAATTTTACACTGTGATATCTTTTCGAACAGCTTTAATTTAACCTAAGAAAGATGGTGCGGACCTAAAAATCCTAACCCTGGTTATGACTGTATTAGTATGTGAATTTTTAATTCAGTTTGAGGATTGGGAAGGAAGTTGCCCTAAGTTAGGAACCATCCCGTTATTTGTCTGGAGTAGAAGTAGGAGAAAACGGTAAACCATTTCTAGGATGGCTGAGGTCAGAATCGAACCCATCTCTTCTCAGTTTTGCCTCACGAGGTTAATTGTACCCCGTTCCAGCCGCCAGACCAGAATTGTTTTTTTTTGCAGAGCTGGGAATCAAACCCTGACCTCCAGTGCGACAGCTGAGAATGCTATCCACTACACCAGGAGGTGGTGGTAATATGTGTGAAAGGTGGAATACAGATAAAATTCCTGCAAAACCATTATTTCTCGTATCAGGGTTGAGTTTCGAAAAGGGTTAAAAAACAGCATGTAATAATAGAGATTAGTGGCAAAGTGGCTTGCCCAACACGTTTGTCATATAAATTACAATGATACCTTCTAAGTTAGCAGAGCAAAGGTACCAGGATTTACTAGTTATAAACGCTTGAATGTAGAAGTAGCCAAATTATAAACTGTTGCAAATTTATGACTTGAGGTCTATGGGTAGACCTGGTGGAGATCTTTCAAGTTGACCCCCACATGCGACTTGCGCGTAGCGAAGAGATGAAATAAATGGTGAATACGTCAAAATCTCCCAGCACAATAATAATTGGAGATCAAACTTCATACGGCCCGACTGGGAATCCAAGAAGGTAAACGTCGGGCCAAAGCTAATCAGGCATGGGGATGGACACTAAATGAATCAAATTGATATATTAACAATGTTACACCCTATGGCAAAAAAATTAAAAAATAATTACCTTATATTCTCAAGTCATAGAATCGCTTAATTTCAAGAAAATAAGTAATGATTGTAATTTGTATAGCCTACACATTCCTTAAAGTTCTCATTTATAAAACCAACACCAACATGGTTATTATTTCAACTAATAAACATCGACAAACTTATATTTTCCAACTTTTCGGGTCTAATTAGTTTTCTAAGTGTGTAAAATATGTTTCAGTATATTAACGAGTTTCGTGCTTAACTAAACAGCCTATTTTCCTATATTTTGCTGCTTGTATTCATTTGAAATCTTGTAGCCATTTTAGACAATAAGAACGAAATCATATTTTGATAAAACAAAGAGCAAATACGGTTCTTGCCCTATCTTAAACCGAAGTTTTCATCCTTGTCCAACAAAACTCACATCAACACACCTCCAGCTATGGAAAATGTGTGATCAAATGGATGATGAGATGCTATCTGTATATACAATACATGAATACAATACTAAAGCATCGTGTACCAGTATAGGCCTATTTAGTTCATGTACTTTCCGAAAGACTAGTTCAATAGAACATCAATAGGAGATTATCCTTTTCATAAATTAACTTGCGAATAATCTATTTTACCGTACCAACACTAACACACTTGGGGAAAATGACCTCGGCATTCCGATCCTTAAAAACTAGTTTTTTTGAGAGAGAATGTATAACTTTTAGTATCGGCTAATTATCACTCCTCCCCCTTAGATGGCTTCTTTCTGAAACTCGTTTATTGTATGAAAAGTCAAATGCACGGCATCTACGGGATAATTCACTTAAAGTAAGCAGGAGAAGTCAGTGCAAAAATATAAATTTACTATAATAATTCGTTATGCCAAGCTTTGATTCAATCACTTGAATAGGATAAGACGAATGAAAACATGCTTTTAAAATTTTGAACTGCCACTATCTTAAAATATTTTGAAACAATTGAACAAGTTGAACAAATAAAGATTCACTGCACTAATTTCTACTGCGCTTGGATGATTCGATCGCTACTAAAGTCAGTTTACATATTTGACATTAGCGTGGCTGCCATGTTGGATTTGAAGTTATCAGATATATGACAGTAACGCATGTGTAGTTACTTAATTGTTCTCTATCACGGTATAACATTTCAGTTTGATTGTTGTAATAGTTTCGGAGATATTTAGTAGGCCTACTGGTGAAATATTCCACATGGTCGGCATCTTGGATTGATTAAATTTGTAAGCAACAGAGTATTTATGTTGGGTCATAATGAAAAATGAAAATTCATACAGTTGAATACGATACGAGAAATTAAAAATAAGTTTTTATTATTTCGAACAGCCGCTATCTTGAATGTTTGTAAACAACATAACCACATTATATGGCAATGTATTAAGCTTGAAATGAAGACTTCCTGTGTCATGATTCATTGCTCTCGGATGATTAGATCACCAAAAAAGTCATTTAAAATATTTAAAATTTACACTGTCACCATGTTGTTATGTTTACCAGGTTTTTGAAATTCACATATCAATAGTCCTCTGTTACCATACAAAATGTCAGTTTGTTTGTTCTCATAGTTTCGGAGATGTTGAGAAGAAAAGAAACATTTTGCCAGGCTGCAATGCAGGATTGTTTCATAAATAGGCCAAAGAGTTATGCACCAATGGATAAATATTATAGCAGTGGTTCATTGTACAAAGGTTCAATTTGATGGCTGGATAAGGACCCAAGAGATAAAAACAATGTTTGAAATTTTGCACATCCCGCATCTTGAATTTCTCATAAAAATTGAATTACAGTATATCAGATGCCAATATTTTAAAATTGAATAAAGATTTACCTCAGTGAGTTTTACTGCGCTTGGATAATCAATTCACGAGGAATGCCCATTTAAATATTTGAAATTCGCGTAGGTATCATATTATTTTTCCACCTGTCAGATTTTTGAAAGTTACATAAGTAAATTAATTTTATTAGCCTATATCATTGTACAAAATGTTAGATTGATTGCTGCAGTAGTTTCGTATATAGGCTACTGAATACCGGTGAAACATTTTACGCAGCTGCCATGTTGGATTGGTGACACTTATTAAAAGGCACGGTTGGGATCGGACGGGGCAGTAGTAAATCCTTACCAACTTTCATTGAAAACGCACCAGCAGTTAATAAATTATTAGAAGGGGGTGCCCCCCCCCCCACAGTCTCATATACACACCGACAAAAGTTTATCTCATAAGCCTATATTTCATTGGATGAAAATAGGCACAAATCATACACTTCGCGTTCTTGCGATATGGAGTTTCTCTTTTGGAGTGAATTCGAAGAATATAATTTTTACATTATCGTCAACCCCTTACAACTCATGGCTAGATGGAAGTACTTCACACAGACATTAATTATTTTGAGTAGGCCTACACTCAGTATTTTAAAAGGGTTTTGTCCCCCAAATTGGACTACCTAATTTTTCTAGAATGTAGCACCTGACTCTAGCAAAGTCTAGATACGATTCAAAACAGGATATGAAGTGTAGTAAAATAGTAAAAGGAAATATGCCGATAACTTATGAAAATAAAGAGCGAAATATTCCAGTACATACATTTAAGTCTAATAATCATTACGCATGAAACACGATGTAATGAAATTTTAATAAGCTATTCAACGTTAATGCAAATGTGTATTTGTATAATCCTCTTATAATAACTTACTTGCTCATGTTCGTCAGTGCTGTGAGAGCATTCCTAATAATGCACATCACTCCTAATGGATTACACTCTGCACAAAGGTAATGTCATGACGTTGGTATGAACTGTGGTAGTTTCCTCTGGTGGAGATTTGGGTGTCCTTAATGAATTTCAGAAGACTCGTAAGAAGGAGGATAAAGGCTGACTACGGCTTTCATTTCCCCTTTACGTGTTTGTCTTTAGTAATTAACGTCCCCTCACTTAGGGCGGACTTACATTGGCACACCGAGGAAAGCGCAATAAAGGGAAAAGTCTGAGGCTCATTGTTCGATTAATCAACGTGTCATGCTTGTTTCAATAAGTTCACCTCGAATCACTCTGCATCGCCTTATTGTTGCCGCTTTATTACGTCCTTTACGAATTTGAATATAACCTAAAACTTAACGTTCTAATAAAGTTAAAAACACCACAGCAATTAAGATCCGTACAATTAAAATTAAAGCACTCATAAAATAGTTATAATTTCCTTTATAAATACGATTTGTAGTACTTAACATATTTGAATTCTAAATTCAAGGCACAATTTTTGCCAAAATAGTTAATAATAATCATATGTTTACAAAATTATTTTCAATATTTGGTCCTTTCCTACTAAAGTATTATAATAAAACGAGGATAGAGACCAACTTGACTTACACCGGTTTGAACTCAAAATGTTGATGTTCTCCTCGAGCAGGATCAAAATGAGAAGTATTTCAGGTAAGAACAGGTAATGAAAGGAGAAGAAGTTAGGCTGTATTACCTTCACCTCAAACAAATAAAGGTTCGAAGCTGTTGCTTGATATCGACATTTTGTTGATGTTGAATGATTATTCGTATATATTTTTTCTATTTGCAAATGATGTAGATATTTATGTAGTATAAAATGTACATTTGACTTCCAATCAAAAATATTGAAAATTATCAAAATAAGTAATTTAATTACATGCGTTATATTTTATCCATTTTCTGAATTACCTTAGCTATAGGCTAGATGTTATAATTCTATAATCCTTTAATGGTCGAGAAAGAAACATCACCCTAAAAATATTGCTCTAGAAAACAAAACACAAGTCTCATAAAACAAATTGACATCGACCATAAATTGATTTAAGGTATAAGTAAATGTATTACGTCATTGGCACCACAAATCAATATTTTTTTATAAACTACTTAAATATAATCATAAAATACACACACAAAATCGTAGTGATATGTTCCATGTACTTACTGAGGGTGAGAAATCTAATTGATGAGCTGCATTGATATGTAGTCTTTAGTTATGTATGAAATACTGCTAGTACCTAGGACTGATAATTTGTTGGTTCATAACATTGAATACTTGTCATATTTCTGGCCTAACAATGGTTATTTTCTTTCTCGTTATCACAAAGTTACGGAGAAGGAATGGGGCAAGGAATAAACTAAGGGAGGTATAACGAGAGGGGAGAAATGTTAAATGGGAAGGATATATATTTGTATTACATTTCAACAAACCGACGCCTCAAGAGTGTTTGAATCTTTGATTGCTTATCTAAGGATTACATACGCAGGACTAAAAAGTCCTATTGGATGTATGTAATCCACTATCTTACATAAAAATACAGCATGATCAACAATCAATAAAATTAACAAACTATAATCTACGCTAAAAATGCACCAAAATTATCTATGCAAATCCATGATGTACTTGCCACGATCTCGTAGACTGTACTGTGTCTATAACCGGTTGTCAGCATGCGTGGGAACCTAAGAACAGTAATTTGCGGCAGGAAGGGGGATTGGTCTATAGTAGATTGAGAAATTCAGGACCTTCAAACATAGAGTGATAATACAGTCGTAGATGAAGCTTGCTTTACCACGACTCCCAAAACAGCCATCACCATGACACAGGTAATCAGACAAAATCACACACACACCCAACTACACGGGGCCGAATGACCTCGATGTCTAAGCCCCTCAAATGAAACAACAAACAACATTTACTTCATGTCCAGTTTGAAATCAGTTCGCGGGAGAGGGCGCAAGGAGTTCCATCGTACGACAACAGATGGCGATCCAAACGCATCGACCACTAGACGTGCCTCACAACATCCAGCTATTCAGGGAAGTACTCAAGTTGTATTCAATTAGGAGTTAGGAGTGATCGGCCATTCTGTATACCTAATACTCTACTTGAAACGTAATAAATTCATTGACAAGTTATAAAACCTATCCTTAAAATAAATTCGTTGTTGTTGTTGTTGATTAATTGAGGGGCTTTGCGATATCGTGGTCATGTAGCCCAGCGTGTCTCTGGAATTTGTCTGATAACCTATGTTATTGTAATGGCTGTATTAGTGTGTATATTTGTAATTCAGATGAGGATTGGGAATGTGGCGGCCGTGGCCTTAAGTTAGGTACCATCCTAGCATTCGTCTGGAGTAGAAAACCAAGGAAACCCACTTACAGAATGGCTGAGTTGCGAATCGAACCCGCCTATTCTCTTTTGCCTCACAAGGCTGAGTGTACTCTGTTCAATTTCTTGACAGTGTCGGGAATCGAACCCGGACCTCAGGGGCGAGAGCTACGAATGCTAGCCGATACATCACGAGGAGATCTAGATAAATTCCACAGCATCACTAATCATCTTCGCCGGTATCTTACACTAATCTTTAATAATCAACCGGAGATATTCGCTAGACGAACGAAACATGCCGTCTCTGTAAACCCCTGCCTCAGTATAACCAAATCAATAAATAAATAAATGAATCAATCAATCAATCAGTCAATCAATCAATCAATCAATCAATTAGGCTACATGTAGTTTGTTTCATGTGGAGTTTTACGTTCACCGCCTAATCTGGTTTATTGCAATTATCTGTTTATCGACTGATTATTTTATCATTATTTGTTAATATCCGCCTCATTGCGTAGCGGCTAGCATTCTTGGCTGTCACCGCGGAGACCTGGGTTTGATTCCCGGCTCTGCCAAGAAATTTGTCTGAGGGCTGAAATGGGGTACACTTAGCTTCGTGATGCAAAACTAAGAAGGGGCGGGTTCGGTTCCTACCTCAGGAATTCTGGAAGTGGGTTTCCGTGGTTTCCCCCTTCTACTCCAGGCAAATGCCAGGATGGTACCTAACTTAAGGCCACTGCCGATTCCTACCCAAATCCTACCTCGATTACATGCACACACACTAGTACAGACCTTACAGTGACACATGTTATCAGACAGCTTCTACACATACCCAATTACCCAGGGCCATGAGCACGATGTCGCAAAGCCCATAAAGAATCAACAAAAGCAACAACAACAACAACAATTATTTTGTTAATAGGCAACACTAAAAATTGGCTTCAAACCTTTTTCCGAGAATAACAGAGCATCCGATGTTGCAGGATACCATAGCAGTATTTTAATGATGAATAATATGTTATTCCTATTTATTATCAACTCCATATAGAACTTACATGTACGATGTACTATGCAATTACCGACCGCTTTGTATTTCGGGTGTCGGAAATCGGTGTTACAGTCAATAACAATGTGATTAAAATCATAACAAAGATTATTTTTCATTATAAAGTGTCTCCTCGGGGATAACCAGAAAATACTTAGTATAGGCCTATTGGTGAAGTGAATTTGGATCTTCCTAGCCTCTCACGAGTCCATGTTGTAATAATGGATTTAGTCCATAAAAATATGGATGGCACAAAGTATCATCTCAATGTAGACCGAATTTCGGTCACCCTAGCCTCTCACGAGTCCATGTTTGTTATAATGAACTTAGTCCATGAAAATATGGATGGCACACAATCTCATCTCAACCACGACCAAATTTGGGTCGCCCTAGCCTAACATGAGTCCATGTTTGTAATAATGGATTTAGTCGATGAAAATCTTGATCGTTCATCTGGAACTATATTACCACATCACACAATATCCGAAGTTGCAGGGAGCTCAAAGCCATTTCTTCATGATGATGTTAGATGATCCCAAATTATTACATTAATTGTTAGCTTTCAACTATTCACATTACTTCAATCAACCTATACAGGTCTGAAAATATATTATTACTTGTATATAGTTTATAATAGACTACGGTACTTCCCCATCAATTTGATTTGAAGATAATAATACTAATAAGTATAATACTAATACTACTACTAATAATAATAAAAAGAATCCATGGCCTCAGCTTTTGTGTGTAGATGTTTCGAGTCGGAGCTAGTTAGGTGGTCCTCTCCCCAATATTCGACGTTCCGCAAGCACATGATAGGGTGAACTGTGGCTGAGATTTCATTGTCTAGTAATCACCAAACTATACGAGGGGGTATTTTACATCATGCAACTCAGAGTGCCGTGGACTTTTCCATTTCCTTCAAACATCTGACATCATCGGCCAGGAATCAAACCTGTGATCATGGGGTCAGGTGGTCGGCATTTTACCACTGATCTACCAAGGAAACTAATTTGATTCTCTAGTCATCATTTTGAAGAGTGTAGATCAATCTTTCGTGTTGCATTCGTAGTAATTCACAAGCGCATGGACTTCTGGCGTTCCTCGCGGATTAGCACGGGAAGCCATCCAACTTCACACTGCAGTTGTCCGAACTTCAGGTCCATGGAGAGAACCGAGGGGAAGGAGACTCGTTACAAATGGACACACGCTCATATCCCTGCCTACGCTGGCTAGGCCACACTCACCTCCGGACCTGGAGATTGACGAGAATCAAAACAATCTCAGGCTCGATTGGATAAGGATCAGATAGATGACGTCACCTCCACCTCTATAGCACATTGAATTTCCAATTTACTACAAAGGATAAAGCAAATTTCTATAAAACGAATCAGGAATACGTAAGACACGTGCCTGCCTATTTATTCCTTCAAAACACGTTACAGATACAATTAACAGAAATCGCACTAACTCTGTAGTATATCCTAAAATAACTTCCTAGCTCTTGCTCGACTAAATAAAATAAAAATGAACGCAAATTGAAAAAAAAAATCTGTGGTGCCCTAGGTAACAGGAGTTACCAACAAAACTAGGATTATTACGTTACCTAAATAAAAATAAAAAGTTATTCATAGCGTAGGCCTCCGCCATTACAATTACTATTTGTTACTCTATACAATCTCGAACTCCTGTCTCCTACGCTACCTCTGATCTAAATTAACGTTGAAATAAAATATTCTCCCTTACGTCTATCAATAATAAAATCTACACCAAATTTATACACACCTTCCCTATATCCGTCTTCAAAATACAGCTATTTACAACACTTAATAATGAATGAATTCTATTTACAATAAATTCTCTTTAATAGCTTGACTACTCCCTCAATTCTACGATCTCCACTAGACTTGGTATCAAATTCAGTAGTACTTGCCAATTATGGAATCTATAGTCCTTACAATAAAGTGCAGATGTAGTTAGTAACTTCTCTCTGGCCGTTCCATATAATACAAATAATAATAAATAACCTCCAACAAAAAATTATTACCACAGTTACCTATTCTCTTTAGCACAGATCCATATAAATTAAATGCAACCTCAGCTATCATATCGATCAGCTGTTCCTAACTGTTTCGACGTGGTTGAACTATCCATAAATACATATTTCTCGTCCTTCAGACCTGACTTCGATACAACACAACAACCTTCTAACAATATCAACAATATCCCTTCTTCTCATATACAACTTAATAACTTCGACTATTAGTCAACACAGATATAAAATCATTCCAATCTCAATGTAACAATGCAATACAGCACATTGCCATCACCACAAAATCCAACATTACTTTCCTCCGTCTACCGGGAATACTACATCAACCATTCTCAATCCAATATATATCGTCGCAGCTTCATTCCTAACAATGTATTCACCTCTGTATCTTTAATTAACCTCTGACATATCAACTTCAAACTGCCTTCCTCACTGGTTGCAAATAAATCCACAATAATCACAATAAATTACTGGTTCTCTAGTTGCCCTGATATTTACTGGTAATACATTCAATAGCTCTGATACATTGGCTATTATCGTTGTTTCCTGACAGTCTTTAAAGTCAACAAAGTATACTCTTCATGAGTATTCATCGATACCTCAATTGTTACATAACATGGCATTAATAACTTTCCTTCAGTATGTTTAATAACATTACAATGTTCACACCAATCTATTCTTTTCTTCAATATGTTTTATACATATCAATCACATATCCTGTGAGAAATGTTTGTCATCTGATCTGACAATAGGTCATTAATGATTTAACCACATTTTGTTCTGAAATAATGATCGTCTATATATCGTTTAAACTTAATAAAACTTAATAAAATACTATACTGAAATAAATTCGAAAGTCGAATTATCCAACTATCTAAATCGAAACGTAACAGGGTAAAATCTCCACCATAAATTAAATAAATCCCAAACGCATTTACGAAAACTCTATTCAATACACTAGTGTCAGAAAGTTAAGCATAATCACTAAACGAGATCATACCGCCTGATAGGAATGTCAGACGGATTCCTGAACAAACAGAAGCTGAATCACACACCATATGTCACACAACTTGTCCAAATAAACATTGTCAGAAAGATTCTGATAGCTAAGGTACTCCCTTGACAAAAACTAACAAAACTTGGCAATGTATTTCACAACAAAATATGCTGTTAATAGGGTGTATGGTTACCCCTAGCGGCCACACATGCTTCGCAGCGACGCGACGTGGCATGCTCTCTATCAGATGGTCCGGGAGCTGTAGTGGCAGTCGATCCCATTCCTCAGAAAGGGCAATCCGAAGGTCTTTGAGGGTCCTTGGTGGAGGCTGACGGAATGCAATTCACCTTCCCAATGCATCCCAGGCATGTTCTATAGGATTCAGATCCACAGACCTCGCTGGCCAGTCTATGCGATGAATGTCTTCCCCAGCCAGAAATTCATCCAGCAAAGCAGTGTGGTGGGTCGCATTATCGTCCATTAAGAAAGGAAGGAAGCTGGCAGTTCAACGTGACCGTTAATCGCGCGATCATGAGCCAAGGGACCTCATTTTTACGTGGAATCCGAACCACAGGACATGGCATTTCACTTCAAAATTCTCACGTGCATTGACCGGGAATAGGAACCGGTCCGCCTTGGTGAGAGGCAGACAGCTTGACCGCTGAGCCACCACGCCCCCTCGACCATTAAGAGGACGTCTGGACCAACCGCACCTCTGAAGAGTGAACATGTACCTCATCCCTGTATCTGCGAGCGTTCACAGTGTTCCTCGGTCCACCCATGAAGATTTTCAGGTTCGTACGGCCATTCAACATGATGTCGCCCCACACCATGACGCCACCACCACCATACTGGTCCCGTTCCACGATGTTCCTGTGGTTGTATCGGCTACCCGGTTCTCTCCAGATTAATGTAAGACGGGAATCGTTCTGCAAACTGAAGCGGGATTCATCTGTGAAGTGCACATGCCTCTATTCATTCATGGTCCAGTTTCGACTTTAACGGCTGCGCAGTAAACGGGCCCGTCTCTGTGCTGGAGTGAGCGAAACGCACACCGCGGGACGTCTGGCAAACAGCCCTGCTGTTCTGAGCCTCCAGTACACAGTTTACCGGGAAACGGCAACCCCTGAGACGGCTGCAAGCTCCGCCGACAGTTGTCTTGCAGATGCACTCCGATTTCGACGGGTGATTAAGGCCTGATATCGGTCCTGCTGGGGGGTGGTTACTCTTGGTCGACCTGGTACTGGCCTACGCCAAACATCTCCTGTGTCTCGAAATCGTCTCCAAAGCCTGGAAATGACACTTTGTGGCACATTCCAGGATACGATGACTGCGGTCTGTGTCTGGCCTGCTTCCAGGTGGCCGAGTAATCTACCCTCCAAATGGCGTCGTTGTGCCATTATGTTGTCACGTTCAACACGAGGCTACACTGCGCAAACTATAACAGGGCAAACACGACTGAAGGTGGGGCGCAGGCACTGGCTGTGTTTACCCTGCGGTTATGCCGCTAGTCAAAGCAGGGAATACTCCTTTACTATACAGAGCGAACACGCAAGGTTGGTAGGTGCATATGTCATGCGATTTGCGGTCTATTTCCTGTTGCCCTGCTTATTTGTAAGTTATGCTTAACGTTTGGACACTAGTGTAGATACTACTGCCTTCTCATAATAACTAAACCCGTTGAATTCATTTTTTTTAATCCTTATCGAAAACGAGCAAAATTTACTAACCAAATTTAGAATTATGAAGAACAATGGCTAAAATGGCAAACATAGAATACTGGTTGGATATTCTCGTACTTCATCAAACTACAAAAATATGGGATACAGATATGATCTCTTGATTCTACCTTTTGCTGCGTAAAGATGTCTAGAAGTGGTTATTCCAACGCTGGATCTCGTAAACAAGATTTTCCTCGAGTACCTCTGTTTATTGGCGCTGCCATGGGCTCCTACCTCGTACGCCTCCACGTAGCCGTCATCTCACCCGTTCGGGTAAGTGCTGCGGACATCCTCGTGGTATTCAACAGACGTCTCCTCCTCGAACAGCGTCTCTCGTATCGGAATAGAATTGGGTCCGCCCTTGTTCTCTCGTACAGGAATCTAGCTGGATCCACCCTTGTTGGCTCGTACAGGAATATATTCTGCTCTTCTTAACATCCGCGAGATAGTGGTATCCATATTTATAGCCATACACGAAGGAATATAATTTTGACGATTTATCAGGAGTAGATGGTGTTCTCCTCTATATAACATTTCATTACGTTACTCCAGAAATCCTCATTGTCTCCATAGGCTATGTTCCCATTAACATATTTAGCAACTCATCATTACTTCTTCTAATTTATTCAGAATCATAACTTGTTTTCGTCAGAAATACAGCTTTCTTAACGAAAATCCTTCGTTGAATAGTTTATAGTTCTATGTCTTTACAATTTCTTCCCTGTCAATATGTTCGTTAACACTCACATCATAAATTAATGTGCGCACTCGTAATCTGCGTATTACTTCTTCAATGTTCGACTTTTCTCAATTTCAATCATCCGCAATTGGTCAATAATACCGTAATTACATATATCACTAGTTCACTTTACAACTCTAGTATATTCAACCGTGATGTGTCCCGCACCGAGTAATTATACTCATTACTGAAACAATGGTGCACTCCCGCATTGCAATAGTCTACACATACGTCCGTCCTCTACGACGTTTTTGAGAAAGAAACCTCAAGTGTCCCTCGATGTCCCCCACTACCGCTCAAAGTTAGCATCATCATAAAAAATCTCGCACGATAAGTTGGCAGGTAATACAATTGACCTCATTACTCTGCAATTAGACTCCGTCTTCACATAGGAATATCGTATACATTCCATAATAATTTTAGATATCTCCTCAGCAAGTCAAAGTACTTCTAATTAGCCTCGCAATGGGTAATGAGAATCTTGCTAATTGCGCCTTTTGTAATTTTCTTATTGGCTCTGGTGAGTCACGTGATTCTTTCTCGACACGCATCTGGATTGAGTCACCGGCACACGTCTAGCTGTGCGGGTAACATATCCAACTCCTGGCATGGGTCTCGTGTCGGCTCCCCGCCATCAAAGGTAAACTAGTTTCTGCTACCTCAAAACATGTATTTACACAGCGAATTTTCTGATTGGCCGGTTCCGGTGACTGGCACGACCCTTGTATTCTCATTTGTGCATGATTCCAGCCTGTCTAAAATGTAACATGGGCTGCGGTTCATTACAGGCAAATACACAATCTTATGCTTCGCAAATTCGAGTAGAGTACCTGTTTCTGTAGAGACGTGCGTTTCAAAAACAAGAGACGGAATGGCGATAACATGATTTTGTGGGCTTATCACTTATACTTGAGTGCTGATTAAAGTTGGCATGTTATCTGAAATCGTAGTGAGCTACGTCTGTGACTATAAGTATTACAAGTAGGAATATTCTATAAGTATCGAACTGGGTCGACGGCTTTCGTTGGCGTAATTCACCAGGCAGGTTGGGTAGACGACAAGTATCACGACATCAGACGGAAGGCGAGTACTCAACCTGTAATCCATACTCCTCATGATGTAGTGGTTACCACCCAGGAGGCCCGGGTTCGATTCCCTGCACTTCCAAGATATTTAATTCTGGTTCGAGGTACTGGAACGATATCGTTGACATGCAACTCATCCAAGTGGTGATAACTTCGACAACTTTCACATGGCTAATGGGCTTCACGAGTTTAGTGTACATTTAATCTAAAGTAGTGAGCTAGGCCGATTGGCTTTCGCTGGTGTAATTCAACAGACAGTTGGGACACACTTCAAGTAACCACATCACACGGGAGGTTGGTGGGCCAACCGGTAATCTACAAGCAATGCGGCATAGCATGAGACGCTAGGACGTCAACCTGGGATCAGTAGGATAGTGTCTTCAATGTTAGATATCTATTTGTTAGTCTTCCTATTTTCATACGTTTTTAACGGTGCCTTTATATGGACTATTCACGAGTCAGTACCTTTCAGGATTCCTGCACACACCTTGAGATCCAGAGGAGTCTTCATAATTTCATTTGAGTCTTTATATTTCAATTTATTTTCACTGTTTCTGTGATATCTTGTTTCCACGGTATGGTCTTTTATTCACATTTATTCATATTACGTAACTTTTGGACTATGTCGATTAGAGATCTATTAAATCTATATATTTAAAACACCAAGGTGATTTTTGTTACCGCGAGATTGAGAAAACGTCTTAACCGATTGACTTGGTAATGCTTTCTAACGAGAGCTCTTGGCATGTAGATTTGCAGAGTGTCTTTAAAAGGAAAATATATGTTAGGGTTTATTTTAAAAATTATTAAAGAAAAATATAATATTTGCCACTCCCACGCTTGCGAACAATGTCCTTTTCCACAAGGGAAATGGCGGATTCCACCGCGTATTACTGAGATCTTTGTTTATGAGAATTAAAAAGGGCGGAAATATTGTTTTTGATGTTTCCACAATATACATTGAAATATATTTATAAAATAAGGGAAGTATTGAAGAACATAAACTGACAGTTGAGTGTGTATGCGGTTTAAATAGCTTAATATTGCTCTGCTGTATGATTGAGTGGCTGAGAGGTTAGCGTAACAGCCTCCGAATTTGTATTATGCTTCGTCGAGAGGGTTCGAATCCCACCTCGGATATGTTTTTATAAATTCCGTTTTCTTCTTTCTTACAATTGGTATTACATTGTCGAAACATATTTTACTTTTACCATTCCCGTAAAGTAACAAATTCTCCGTAATTTACGTTGCCATCTATCTACGGTATCTATATTTTTAAAACACTTAAGTGATTTTTGCTACCGCGAGATTGAGAAATCGTCTTAACCGATTGACTTCGTAATGCTTTATAACGAGAGCTCTTGGCATCTAGATTTTCAGAGTGCCTTTAAAAGGAAAATATATGCTAGGGTATATTTTTAAATTATTAAGGAAAATGTAATATTTGTCGCTCCCGCACTTGCGCACAATGTCTCTTTTCCACGAGAGAAATGGCAGATCCCACCGCGTCTTACTGAGATCTTCGTTTATGAGAATAAAAAAGGGGGGGAAATAATGTTTATGATGTTTCCACGATATACATTGAAATAGAATTATAAAATAGGGGAAGTATTGAAGAACTTAAACTGGCAGTTTATTTATTTATTTTTATTTATTTCTTGACGGTACACAACAGGGCTCAGTGTGCGCCCCAATAACAGTGCACCTACACAGTAAAACACACTTTCTGATATTTCTACATTAAGTATTAATATCTAAATGTAATTATTTAAATTAGGAAGTTGACAGATTGAGATGCATAGTAGTAAAAAGCTTAATCTAAAGGAAATATAAAAACTAAATCTAAATTTGACCTAATGTCAAATATATAAAAGACAGGTTTTGAAATTATTACATCGTAAACTAAAAGGTAACATTGATAACTAGGGAACAGGCCTATCCACATATATACATTGTTGATTCTGTTTTGTGTGATAATTTTATTTCAAGTATGAATTAGAGTGACTGGGTTATAATTTCCAAGAACGGTCTCATTGAGAGACAGGAATCTAGTTTCCAGTTTACACGAACCGCATCGTTGGAAATACTGCAAAGCCTCCATACAGGTGAATTATTATGTGAAGTAGTATTGGTTATATCATTTTTGAATGTTATAGTTGATCTTGTAGTTAAGCGAGGGATGTTGAAATTTAGGAGCGATAGGAAAAATGAGTTATCAATTTGACCGTTAATAACTTTATAAAGGAATTTCATATCATTCACTTGCCTTCGAGACTCCAAACTAGTCATGCCGAAATTCAACGAAAGTTCACCGTAGGGTACCATGTGTGGGAAATTGCCCGTTATCTGAGGAATTTCTTTTGAACTTGCTCAATGGATTTAATGCATGTTTTCTGCCAGGGACTCCATACTTGGCTGGCGTACTCGAGCTTGGATCTCACCATGGCAATATAAAGGTTTATGCAGGCACTGGTCCTAATGAATGGCTTAGTGTTTCTTATTATAAACTCTAACATGCGGTAAGCATCCCCGACTGTCTTTTGCACATGACAAGTGAAAGCAAGCTCTCGGTCATACAGGATTCCTAGATCTTTCTTCTCGCTTACTGTTTGCAATGACTGAGGTCCAATTCCATAAACAAATTTGATTGGGTTCTTCTTACGTGTAAAGGTCATAACAACACACTTCGGTACATTTAAGTATAATTTGTTTTCTATACTCCATTTGTGTATATTATTTAGGTCATTTTGTAGTAGAGTGCAGTCATTAGCGGAAGAAATTGATTTTAAAATTTTGAAGTCATCTGCATATAAAAGACTATTTGAGTGTACTATACAACGTGGCAAATCGTTTATCATTGCTAGAAAAATCAGAGGTCCAAGGTTCGAGCCTTGGGGTATTCCAGAATGAACTATGTATTCCTTTGAGACAATTTTCTGGAACAAAACAAATTGTTTCCTGTCTCTGAGGTAGGAGCTGAATAATTTGAGTAATGGGTGGGAGAATCCCAAAATACACAATTTGTTAAGAAGGATATCATGATTTATTGTGTCGAATGCTTTCTCAAAATCTGTAAATATGACATCTATTTGCCCTCCTTTATCTAACTCTTTAGATATAATTTTAGTAAAATTAGTTGCATTTGTCACTGTAGATTTCCTGGATATGAAACCATGTTGGTTATCTGTTACGAGCGGTCTGAGAAATACCGATATTCTTCCGTGCAATATGAATTCAAATACCTTGGCCACTGCAGATAAAATAGATATAGGACGATAGTTATTAATTAGAGATGGATCTCCCGATTTTAGTATAGGGCAGACGCGAGTGATTTTCCAGGCGTCAGGGAACGTAGAAGTTTGTATGGCTAAGTTAAATATAAAGTGCAACGGGTCCCTGAGACTTTCAGCACATCCTTTCACTACATACGGTGGAATATTATCAGGACCAGCCGACGACTTAGGTTTTAATTTTTTTAATGCTATCCCAACCTCTTCCTTTGAAACAAGTTTTATGTGTATATTCGAATCGCAGGCTGGGACTTAGTATTGGGCTGACTGAGAGTCATAAACTGATTTAAAATATGTCGCAAAACCTTCAACAATGGAATCACCCCTGTCCAATTATGTGTGTATGCAGTTTACATAGCTTAATATTGCACTAGTGTCTGGTTGTCTGGGTGACTGAGGGGCTAGCGTTACAGTCCTGGAATTTGTACTACGCATCGTCGAGAGGGTTCGAATCCCACGTCAGATATTTTATTATTTCCGTATTCTTCTTTCTTACTGTTGGTATTATATTGTCAAAACATATTTAATTTTATCATTCCCGTAAAGTAATGAATTCTCTGTGATTTACGTTGCCATATACTTTTAAAGTGTTACAGAAAAATGTATTCCCGGCACTCGCACGTGCGCACAATTGCTCTCGCCATGAGAGCAAACATAATTCATTTGAGGGGCTTTGACACAGTGGTCACTCAGCCCCGTGTACTATGGTTTACGTGTAATATTCTCTATTATAACCTGTGTTATTGTGATGGCTTTATTTATGTGTGTATCTGTATCTAAGGTGGGTATTGGGAAGGAGGAAGGAGGAACCATCCCGGTATTTGCCTGGAGTGGAAATGCGAAACCACATAAAACACATCCAAGATGGTTAAGGTTGGAATCGATCCCACCTCCTCTCAGTTTTACCTCTCGAGGCTGAGTGTGCCCCGTTCCAGTCGTATGGCCAGAATTAATTTTCTTGACAGAGCAGGGAATCGAACCCGGATCTCCGGGGCGATAGCCAAGACTGTAGCTTTAAGAGTAGACTTCCCTGTGTTAATGCGATGTTTGCAATGTACGGGACATAGAATTCTAAAACTGCCTATATTAAGGAGGCTGGCGAAGTGATTCTATGTCCATTCCAATAGTTGGCGAAGTGATTCTATGCTCCCCTGCATAATTTACTGTCATGGAAACCCGAAGGATTGTACCCATAACAAGTGATGGAAATTGCTTATTTAGAGCAATTTCGTACTGTTTATATCAAAATGGAGAGCGTCAGTGTGAGCTACGTTTGCAAAATGTTGCAAAAATTGTTGCTGGCAGGTATAATTATAAGGGTTTTATTATTGGAGATAAGACTCATCACATTTTCCTCAGCATGAAAGTCTCTGGACAGTGAATATACTGGTCATATTGAAATTCATAGTACCGTATAAGCCTTTTGTTTCTTGATTATTAGTTTAGAGTACATTCTAACCACGCTGTTGATTTTGGCAATGAAAGTATAATTTGTCATTTAATACTTAGCGGCTCCGTTGATGCAGGACACTATTGTGTTATCGAATACGACGTTAATTTGGGGAGAGATGCTACCATAAAATCCCGTTCGACGAAAAAGAGCATTGACCGGTAAAAAACAAATTGATGCAAAAATGTGAGAAATTATGAGAAAACGCGAGACCAATTTTAAAATCCAGTATAAATAAGCCATTTCAGAAACAATTCCAGATATTATGCCGTACAGTGTAGGGTCCTTGACGAACAAAATGTAAACATTGTTCTGCATTGCATTTATCTTGCGAGAAGTCAACGCTTGTTTACTTTGGCCTTTGCTGTTGCAATTGTAAAATTGACCTGCTGGAATATAAGATACCTTACAGGCTGAAACAATTTTTGACTGGAGATGATATATCAAGGAATTTCAGAGATAATATTCGGCAGTACAACAATGCTATGTCCTTTGTTTCCTTTGGTGCCAATGTTACCGTGCTACATGAATACGGTCCATATTGATTTAAAATTTCTAGAATATCATATCATTGCATTTCTTCCTTATATTCCAAAAGTATAAGCGACAGTTCTAACGGCCAGTTAGACTCCTCAGAAGCTAATCAAGGTAGATCAGTAAATCAAGTGAATCCTTGCATCAGGAAGGGCGCACGTCACAATTTAGACAATATTTTGCAAGTACATAAGTCCTACACTCAGCATTCACAATACCTGTCAAATTAAATGAGAGTTCAGTGTCTGGATAAAATTAAATTGCAATCCAGCTGACGAGATTTGATTATCATGGCTCATAATATGGGGTGAAGCCACAATGACAAATTTTCATTCAATAATGTGTGTGAATCGACTTCTAAAATATATTGTGCGTAACGACATTATTCTGTTCTGTGGGAGAGTTATTTTTCTTGGAGGAGACTTCAGGTATGTTTTGCCTGTTGTGCCTTCTCGCCAAACAGTTATTCACAATTGTAGTACTGTAAATACTTTTCTCCCTGACCCTTCTACAAAATACACCCTTTACATAAAAATACGTGATCGAAAAAAGATAAAATGAAATATTCTGATTTTTTGGTACAGGTTGACGACGACTACCCCTCTGTAGATGGTGAGGAAACAAATGGCATTGAATTACCAGCCAGACTTCCAACTCAAGATGATATCGTGACAGAGATTTATGGCGAAACGTACACTTCTTCGAAGGATATAATACATTTATAGGAAGTTGGCATTCTTATACCAAAAAATGAACACTGTTATGAAATTAATTTTAAACTGATATCCAGTACTTCAAAAATATACACCAGCGTTAACAGATTAAATAATGAAAATGAAATCAGATACTTCAGTTTCCTACATAATTCTTGAATTGCTTGGAATTAAGGGATTTGCCTCCACATATACTTACTCTAAAAGTTTGTGCCATACTGTTATGCTCCTTAGAAATTTGAACGTTTACCAAGGGCTCCTAAATGGAACCAGATTATTTGTAAGAAATATGTATAAAAATTGTTTGGATTTGGAAATGATAACTCCAGATAATATTGGGCAGAGGGCTGTAATCCTTCGACTTGATTTAACATCATCCGATATATCACTTCCATTTTCCAATTTCCAATTCGCTTGGCGTACTTTATCACAATCAATAAAGCTCAAGGGAAAACTCTGGACCATGTAGGTCTCTATTCCCCTCATCAAGGTTTCAGTCATGGTCAGTTATATGTTGCGAAGTCGACCTTTCGACGGCCCTTAAAGTTGCAACAGTGTCAAAAAGTAATCGTGCAAAATATGTATATAAGAGAATCCTTCAGTAAATATTTTCCCAATGACTGTCATGTTTGGACGGGTTTCAACTAGTATATTTTAATTTATTTTAAATCACAACGCATTTTTGACGGACATAGTGATATTTTCGATACGGAACAGTATTCTAATTCCCCGATTAAGGGCATTGTTGAATATAATACAAAAGTAGGAGAGTTAGAGGATATTTTATATCATTCAGTAGGTTTCGTTGAAGCCATGATGAATTTTGCGGAAATTTTACACACATCGCTTATGAGTGGAACATATTCTGATCTAATACAGAAGATGAGGGAAACTTATGACGCTATAATGTTTCTCTCAAGAGCCATAATTAAGCTCTAAGAGCCTAGGAGTCTCCACGATTATACGTTACGGGAGATCTATATATAGTTTTCTTCTGACAAAAAAAACAAACAAGTAATTCCGAGAAGAACCATACAGCATATTTTCATACATCCCACTTATGTTAATTGCCTCTATCAACTTACAAAATTTCAATTTGTTTGCTGTAATAGATTCGCAGATATTGAGAAACATCAAAATATTTCGGATGGTCGCCATGTTGGATATTTATATATGTAGGTCTTAGAGTTATGTACTATTGCATGAAGATTAGTGTAGGTGTAGTATTCAAATTTCAATCGCAAGATAAGGATACAAAAAATGAAACTCAGATTTTAAAATTTTGCACAGCTGCCATCTTGTAGTTATGAAAACAATTGAAATAAATTAGATGCCAGTGGATTAAAATTTATATAAGCATTTACCGTACCAAGTTTTATTGCACTCGGATGGTTAAATAGCGAGAAACGTCCATTTAACTACTTAAATTTCGCGTCGCCACCATGTTGGATTTGTGCTCACCAGGATTTTGAAAGTCCCATAGGTGAACTTATGTACATTGCCTGCATCTACATACAAAATTTCAGTTTGATCGCTATCATACAATAATAGATGTTGAGAACCGTCTAAATATTTCGGTTGATCGCCATGTTGGATTTTTATACTTGTAGGCCATAGAGTTATGCACTATTAGATGACGACTTTTTGCGTTGGTTCATTATTCAAACGTTCACTTCGATCGCAAGATTAATACACAAGAAATAGAAACTTAATTTTAAAATTGAACAATTGTGAACAATTGAACGAAATTAGATGCCAGTATATTACAATATGTAGAAACATTTACTGTACCATATTTCACTGCGCTGAGATGGTTAAATGGCGAGAAACGTCCATTAAAATATTTCACTTTCGCTTGGCCACCATTTTCGTTTAGTATTTTACAGGTTTTTGGAAGTCTCATAGCTGAACTTCTAGTAGTACCCTTTATCACCGTACAAAATTTCAGGGTGATATCAGTAATAGTTTCGAAGATATAGATTGACGGTGAAATAATTCGCACAGCCGCCATCTTGAGGTTATGTAAACAATTGAAATACATTAGATGCCCGTGCATTACAGTGTGTTTAAACAATCGCTGTACCATGTTTCATTGCGTTTGGATGGTTAAATCGCGAGAAAGTCTAATTATAGTTTAAAATTCGCTTGGCTGCCATGTTTGTTTTGTAGTTAACAGGTTTTTGAAAGTCTCATAAGTGAACGTTTAGTAGAGCCCTTTATCACCGTACAAAATTTCAGGGTGATATCTGTAACAGTTTCGGAGATATAGAATTCCGGTGAAATATTTCGCACAGCCGGCATCTAGAGGTTATGTGAACAATTGAACTAAATTCGATTCCAGTGGATCGTGCAAATGTGCACAGACATTTGCTGTACCAATTTTCATTGCGTTTGGATGGTTAAATCGCGAGAAAAGTCTATTTGAAATTTCAACTTCGCTTGGCCGCCATGTTCTTTTTTTGTTAGCAGGTTTTTGAAAGTCTCATAGGTGAACTTCTAGTAGTGCCCTTTATTACCGTACGAATCTTAAGGGTGATATCAGTAATAGTTTCGGAGATATAGAATGCCGGTTAAATATTTCGCACAGCCGCCATGTTAGATTGGTGAGACGTAATAAAATTTGAAGGGCACGTCGGGATCGGCCAAAATAGTACTATGACCTTACCGAGTTTCATTGAAATCGTTCGAGCCGTTTAGATGTTATTTGGGACACACACACATACGCACACACATACACACACATTCAAACACATACGCCTATCTATACTAATATAATAAAACTGAAGAGTTTGTGTGTTTGTGTGTTTATGTGTTTAAACGCGCTAATCTCTGGAACTACCAGTCCGATTCGAAAAATCTTTTTTTATATGATAGCCTGATTCAAGAGGAATAGTTTAGGCTATGTAGCATTAGGCTACACCTCTCAGGTGACCTTCAAGATTGATTTTTGTTCAGCAAGTCGGTAGAACAAATGCTCCCGAACAGCTCTATCCGAATGCGCTGGCGTTATGGTTAGTGATACGTACACCGTTTCACCTATCTGAACCAAAATGTGTATACTTACCCTTTGGAACCCAGATGGTAACACTGTATAAGTGAAATATATGACAGACCAGTCCATTCCCTGCATTTAGGCCCTTTGGTTCAAATCTACACCTTTTCCCCGATCTGAACCAAAATTTGTATATTTACCCTTTGGAACCCTGCGAGTAACACTGTTTACATGAAATTTTGGACAGACCACTCCATTCCTTGCATTTAGGCCCTTGGCACAAATCTACACCGTTTCACCGATCAGAACCAAAATTTGTATACTTACCCTTTGGAACCCTGCGAGTAACACAGTCTGCATGAAATTTCGGACAGAACACTCCATTCCCTGCATTTAGGCCGTTTGAAACAAATCTACACCGTTTCACCGATCTGAACCAAAATTTGTATACGTACCCTTTGGAACCCTGCGAGTAACACTGCCTACATGAAATTTACGACTGACCAGTCCATTCCCTGCATTTAGGCCCTTTGGCACAAATCTACACCCTTTCACCAATCTGAACCAAAAGTTGTATACTTACCCTTTGGAATCCTACGAGTAACACTGTTTACATGAAATTTTGGACAGACCACTCCATTCCCAGCATTTAGGCCCTTTGGCACACATCTATACCGTTTCACCGATCTGAACGGAAATTTGTATACTTACCCTTTGGAACCCTGCGAGTAACACTGACTGCATGAAATTTTGGACAGACCCCTCCATTCCCTGCATTTAGGCCCTTTGGCACACATCTACACCGTTTCACCGATCTGAACGGCAATTTGTATACTTAACCTTTGGAACCCTGCGAGTAACACTGACTGCATGAAATTTTGGACAGACCCCTCCATTCTCTGCATTTAGGCCCTTCATCACAAATCTACACCGTTTCTCTTAATTGCACCAGATTTTATATACACTTTGAAAGCCTGCTGGTAACACTGTTCACTTGATATTTTGGACAACGCTCCCCATTCCCTACATTTAGAATAACAGACAAAATGAACTTGAAAACCACGTATTAAGGCCCTAGAACCATTCGTGTCCGTAGTAGTGTAACTGTAAGAGTATTTTAATAAGTCTGTTGTTGACGGGCAGTTCGGGCTGCATCACGTCACCCCTAACAGTGTTCTGGTGCAGAATTGCGAAAATAGTTGCAACTTGCGCTGTTTGTAAATTGCAGTCACGGGGGGTAATTAGTGCAAAAAGATTTCAAAGGTCCCTTTAAACAGTTATCATCATGACAATATTGTGCCTCTGTATAAGTGCAATGGTGTTGGTGCAGTACATAGAGGTTATCAGCTGCTTTCAAATTTACCTTCATTTATTCTGAAACTTTTCGTTAAGCGCTTTGTGGCGATAAATGATACTATTGTTACCTCAGTAGCTCGGGACAGCCGAAGTTTGCCAAAGAGTTCTGATAATTTTCCTACGGCGCTATGCGATAAATGACGACATTATTGGTCTCTACATTTCTAACAGCCAATGAGATATAGGCCTTAGGCAGTGTCTTTTGTTTCACTTACTGTTCTTTAAATTTTTCTTTTGTAAATTTGTTTGTAAATTGCATGTGACAGTGCTGTAGTTAGTAAATAGCTATTTCCCTATTCATAATTATCATTACGGGAAATTGACCTGAATGTTACGTCCATTATACTGTACTACTTATCACCCCCACTACAACCACCACCACCACCACCACCACCACAAAAATATATATTTTTAAAATATCGGTTTCTGTTAGTTAAGTATCATGTGCCAGTTCTGTAGTAGTATTCATTATGATCCTTAAAACAAATAAATCCCCAGGGCGAAGCCGGGCACTACTGCTAGTTTTTAATAAAATGAAAATAGGCTAAAAAGTTTGTATTACTAACGTAGGAAATTTTCTCCTTACCCATGACGTCAACGGCCGTAAAGTTGGCCAAGATGAGGTTCTGTAGGTTCTCGCCGCAGACGGAGAGCAGTGGCAGCACGCCGTCGTAGAAGTCGAGGGTGAGTCCTTCTGAGTTTGTGAGGGAGAGTGAGGTGAGTTTGGTGAATAACATCAGCTTGTACAGCGCCTCACTAGGCAGCCACGCGTTGGCTAGGGCTACCGTGGTCGTATCGGGACAAAGGCGTGTAGCAGCCTCCAGTCCTTGTGTTCGTACGTGCTCTGCTGTAGACTGTAGAGTGGTCAAACGTAGCTCCGTGGGTGCAGGAGAGGTCTCGGCGTTCAGTCTGATTCCTAACCCGTACAGAAGTCGGCTCTCAATCCCCTGGTCCCATTTCTCCACGAGCTCTATAGCCTAAAAACAGAAAAAAAACTTTGAGTATAATACACAAGGCATAATTAAGGTTAGTGATAAAATGTACCCGACTCAAAAGATTCACGAAAGTAAATATTACTCTCTTCCTTCTTAGTTTAGTTACTCTTTGTAAGCCTGTTTTCATCATAAACGAGGCAGTTATTATACACGAGATCGTCTTATGTCCATGTGACTGCAGGTATTTAATGTGTATATATTGAATTTGGCATGCGTGCCTGCTACTAACTCGTACATGATTTCACCTAACTAATCACAACTTTGTTTTAAAACGTTGCTAGCTTTATCATCCAAATAACAGCATTTGGGTATTTTATTTATTTGTTATGCTTAAGCTGTAGTCTAAAATGGGTACAATATTATATGTATAATGAGTTAATGAGCTTGAACGTTTTACGCTATAATTACCCCAGTGTGTGTTACAGACCAACATTCATTTAGTTCTTCACATTGGATAATCTGCTTAATAGAGAGTGGGGTTTTGTAATGGGAAGGATCAGTAAAATACTGTATGTGAAAATGGGCTATGTTTGCTTTTCACGGAATGACTTTTAAATAAATGTTTACAACTCGACGATAAACAGAAATATGCGCGTGATCACCAAACAGTTAATACGTCTTCATGTCCTAAAAGTGGCGTCACTGTCAAATCGAACTCTCCAGCTATACTGCCTTACGAGATATAATTCCCTAAAGTAATTTCTAAATGTCCGACGTTCGCCAATGACAAGTTCTGACTTGGGCTCTTTGAGCAAACTGACATCACATGCGAGACCATAATACCTCAGCCACTGCCTGGCAAGGTGCTCTACTTCACCAAAATATCGGGAAGTTAGTGTACATTGGGCGTGGGCTTTTATGGTGTGATGGCAATGAGCCCCTGTGTGAAACGTATTGGACTGGGGTTTGTGCTTCGAGGGTGATTCTGTTATAAACCTCACGCTTAAGATATTTATAACATATTCCAAAAGTCTTAATCTCCTCTTATAGAATTGAAAATACAGAGATATTACAATAAATAACTCCAAATATGATAACACATGGAAGTAGATTTGTGAAGAACTAGTCGCCTATTTCTGGCTTGCTTGGAGCTGAAGCAGGGGAAGAGCCAGACGAATGACTTGAGCTGACGGATACGGTGAGGGGACAGAGAAGAAGAGATGAGCAGGTGATGAAATTTCCAAGCCAGATACACCACATCATTCAGGAAGTATGTCCACTGCCATGACGCAGTATATAATTTCATTTTCTATGAGGTATCAAGTTTCGATACAAGCAAGTTTTTTTTAGCTCAGAGGAAAATGTTGCTACGTTACTTTCATAAGAGTACATGCATATATAAAGTACGTTGTCGTCGTAATTATGTGTAATATTAAGAGAAGATATTAGCTGGACTCTCGCTAAATTCACTATGATGCTTTCTTGAGAAATGCTAGAAACAGGAAAAACACACCAAAAAAGGCTGTTTTGACAACGTGTTATGATCCGCATCAGGGTCGTGACCCACAGCAAAGAAGCACTTAAGAAGTTTATTTTGAAATTTAGCCAGGTTGGAAAATCCCCCGCCCCCAGTTTTATTATAAGAACAAATGCGCATTTCTCATACAATTTTCATACTCTGTTGATTGCGATGAATATCCCATTTCTGCAGGAAATGATGGGAGTATTTTAAAGATAATACAGGTTTCTTTGAATAAAGAATAGGCTTCCTCTTTGCATTTAGCGATTTAATTAAGTTAGAGTAATTTTTTCATTTATTGCAACATATTTTCCAAGTTAACTGCGGTTATATTTAACTGGAAGTAATTTGTAACCTTTACAGTAAAATGGGTTTTAGTTAGCTGTTGGTAAACACTACCTCCTAAGTGGAATGAAGGTAGCAAATGTGCCAGAGGAGAATTAGGAAGCATACAAGAGCAATGCAGATATAATACAATGCGTACTAGTAGCCTGTATCATCCGAAGTGACATGAGTAGGTGATCAAGACGCTAACCACAGGTTGTTGTTGTTGTTGTTGTTGTTGTTTGAGTCTTCAGTCTTTTGACTGGTTTGATTCAACCCTCCATGCTTCCCTGTTCGGAGCTAAACGTTTCAGCTCAACATACCTACCACACCCTACATCGAAGGCAATCTGTTTAGCATATTAAAACTTGGTCTACCCCTTCAGTTCTTATCCTTGACCCTTCTTTCCATAACTACGTTTGCTATTCGTTAGTATGTGTCCTACCAACGTATCTCTTCTCTTCATAAGCAGTCGACAAAAACATCTTTCCTCTCCAACTCGTCTTAATACCTCTTCATTTGCAACCCTATCTACCCATCTTATCTTCATCTTTCTCCTATAAGACCACATTTGAAACGCTTCAATTCTCCTCGTTTCTGTTGCTCCAAAAGTCCAAGTTTCACTTCCATAGAGTGCCACGCATCAGACAAAGGCTTTCAAAAATGACTTCCTAAAACCTAAATCTATATTTGATGTCAACAGATTCCTTTTCTGTGGAAATGCTTTCCATGCCGTTGCTTCGTCCATCACTGGTTATTTCTTCCTAAGTAACGGAAGTCTCCTACTTACATTAGCTTTTCACCTGCCAATTCGACGTCGATAGGGGCTTCTGATTTCTTTCGGCTGCAATCCAATTTTCTTGTTTTACAGTTATTAATTTTCATCATGAATTCCTTCATCAAGACAGAGTCGATACCATTTAAAAACTCATTCCAATGCTCTGGTGTGTTGGCTAAGATGACGATGTCATCAGCAAATCTCAGAGTCGAAATTATTTCTCCTTGAATCTGTACTCCTACTGTGAATTTTTCACCAATTTCCTTCATTGCTTGTTCAATGTATAGATTGAAAAATATGGGTGATAAAGCAAAAGTTTGGTGCTTTTCAGTCGGTCAACACGAATTTACCCATCCTAGTGTATTTATTAACCTCATGTAACTTTTTCAGGATTAGGGTATAACCCAACTCTTTTGTGTAAATTAGTGTTGACGGACTGAAAAGCACCAAACTTTTATTTACTAAGGCAACACTGAAAAATGGCTTCAAACCACATTATGGGTGATAAGTTGCAAGCTTGCCATACTCCTTTATGAATAGCAGTTGTTCTCTCACGTCCTTCATCTCGAATAACTGCTGACTGGTTCCTGTAGAGATTGTAGAGCACCCTCCTATTTCTGTACTTTATTCCAATCGTTTTCACAATATCAAACAACTTATTCCAAACAACGTTTTCATAAGCCTTTTCGAAGTCTACAAATGCCGTGAACGTTCTCTTATCCTTCTTTATTCTGCCTTTCAAAATCAGCCTAAAACTTAGTACAGCTTCCCTTGTTCCTATGTTTCTCCTGAAGCCAAACTGGTCTTGACCAGCTCTCTATCTGTCTCTCTATCCTCTTGTAAATAATTCAAGTCAGGATCTTTGGGGTATGAGTGATCAAGTTGATTGTACGATAATCTTCTCATTTGTCAGCTCCTGTTTTGTTCGGTATAGGGATGATAATATTGTTCTTGAAATCAGAGGGTACCTCACCTGTCACATAAATCCTACACACCAAGTGAAATAACCTGGTCAGACCTTCATCACTTATGCATTGTAGCAACGCAATCGGTATATCATCTATGCCTGGTGCTTTGTTCCGTCTTGAGGCTTCCAATACTCTGTCCAATTCTGATCTCAATACAGTATTTAAATCGTCTTTCTCATCCTCATCAACTTCCTCTTCCCTTTCCATTACATGACTCTAAATCTACTTTCCCTTACACAAACACTCTATGTAAGCTTTACAACTCTCAACCATTCCTTCCCTATCTGTTAGAGGTTTTCCTTCTGAGTCCTTAATATTACAGCACTTAGTCTTCCATTCCCCAAAGGTACTCTTAATCCTTCGATAAGCTGTATCTACTTTTCCTAATTTCAGACAATATTTGCTATACCTGCACATTTCTCTTCAACCATTCTTCTTTTGCTTCCTTGCAAACCAGAGGTTACGGTTCAAATTTTATATCAAGGATATACAGTACTTGGTGCCAGGTTTTCTCCTCCCTCTCCCATGCCTATCTCTCACACATATCCGTTTAACGTCTTCATTGAAATCGTCTTAACTTTCTTCGCTGTTCTCTGCGATGTAATACAAAATGTTCATAACATCCTCCAATGGCGCAAAGGGTAATCTAAGCACCATCGAAGCTGCTTTGCGTCATATATCCCAAGTGAACACATTTTCCTCGACGAATAAGGTTTTAATTGAATGTGATAAAACATCTCAACAATATTATTTATATTCATGTTTCACATTAATATTATACTAAAGATACAATCCATACATCGAAAGTCCTGCCTCGTAAGACACCATACTGATCCTTTCCATTTTCTTCCTTATGTCTAGTATACAACTCCTACCAATGATTAGATATACACTCCCGTCTAACTTTATAATTAAGGTTCAATATCCTCTGAGCTTGGCTACAGAAAATTCAACTTTAAACATAATGTTCGGTGGGAATGTACAGTATATCCATGTACGTCTAGGCAACGTGCCGAGCCACAAGGAAAAGCATGGAGAGGTAGCTTACAAGACCTTGCATTCCCACCATTCATGTATCTATATACAGTACATATTACAATTAATTATGTACGTAATTAAGGACATTATGATTATGAGTCATACTTCGGATAATTATGAAATTAAAATGCCAAAAATTGTTTGCAAAAATGCACTATATTTTTTTTTGTCGTGTAGCCTCCTGAGAGGCCGAGCGCAGGTCTTTCTAGTCGACGCCTGTGGGCGATCTGCGCGTCAGGATGAGATATGGAATGGATGAAGATGAATGAAACTGGGCAAGGATGTGGAAGGAAGCGGCCGTGGCCTGTCAGAAGGTACTGTCCCAGCATTTGCCTGGTGTTGAAAATGGGAATCCACGGAAAACCATTTCAAGGACAGCCGACGGTGGGGCTCGAACCCACGCGTCTACCGAGTCAGCAGAGAGCTTGGCCCCTTGACCTAACGCAGCGCTTTAGCCCGCGTAGCCACTATGAAACATGCTTTAAACACATATATATATCTGAAATCAATTAGCGGTTTATATTATAAAAAACATCGCCAAAATCAAAGGAATGGCATACCGTACCGTAAAAAATGCTCCAGTTTGTCGATGAAATTCACAAGACTTGATTACATTTAATCATTGCATGTTATAACAGGTTTTCAAAAAAACAAAAACTTGCACCTCTTTTCACTTAATATGGCTTTGTACTCAGAAAACACTCTCTCCACATCACATGCCCCAATTGGAGCATACTCCAACTTAACGAAATCAGGGACTCCTAGTATCGATGTACTGTCAATTTTGTCTTTGCCTTGGACCAGAAATGCTTTTAATTTTGAGGATACCGGAGTTTTCTAGCAATCTGTGGTTTTTTTTTCGAGAAAACTTGATTAGCTTCATTAGGGATCGTTTTTCTTCTTCAACTATTCCAATACTAATGTGAAGAGGCAGTCCTTTTTCTTGAAATTTCTCAATGGGTGAAGGTGTGAAAAGCAAATTAGAACAAATGTATTATAAGTTGCTCACGAACACCATCTTTGCTCAAGACTTCTTGAGGTTCTTTAATAGAAGCAGCTTTTTCAGAATCAAGGTCTTCAACTACCTTCCTTACCACCTTAAAAATATCAGCATAATAAACAGCAGCTTCCAGCCACCTTCCCCATCTTGTATGAACTGGTGAAGGCGGGAGGGGCACATCAGGAACTGCGTCCATAAATAATTTCTTGTGACTTGCAACCTTCAGGAACACTATTTTCACTGTACAGATCAATGCGTTTACTTCAGGAAAAGAACCCTGGACTGCTTCAGCGACTCGATGAAGACCATGTGCTACACATGTCACGTATATCATCATGGGATATAATATCTCAAGACCTCCCAGGGCTTTACACATGTAAGGTGCAGCATCAGTGCAGGCTACGAGAATATGATAGTAAAGAAGGTTTGATTGCCACAAGAGAGAAAGTGCATCATTGAAAAATGCAGTTACTGTTAAGTGATTCACCTTAGGTAACACAGCCATATTTAGTAGACATGATTTGCCTCTCTCTTCTTCCTGTCCTAAAATTCCAAACACGAAATTAGCTACTTATCTATGATCCGCGTCCGTTATTTCGTTTAGTGAGACCCAATTATATTTTCCAACATCTTTTTCCCTTAGTTTACCTAACATACTTTAAAAAGCTCGGGAACTTAATTTTCTCTACTCCTTGATTCATCTGGGACTGACTGCTTCGTATACTCTTGCAGAAACTGAACTGCTCTGTCAGATCTCCATTGGAAGTTTAATCATTTCTTCAGGATGCTCTCCTGGATTGCACCAGCCTAACTTGAACACTGCCTAT